>CAJHNH020008473.1:30000-365641 GCA_905116865.2 Candidula unifasciata
GAAGAAGAAGAAGAAAGAAAGAAGAAGAAAGAAGAAGAAGAAGAAGAAGAAGAAGAAGAAGAAGAAGAAGAAGAAGAAGAAAGAAGAGAAAGAAGAAGAGAAAAAGAAGAAGAGAAGAAGAAGAAGAAGAAGAAGAAGAAGAAGAAGAAGAAGAAGAAGAAGAAGAAGAAGAAGAAGAAGAAGAAGAAGAAGAAGAAGAAGAACAAGAACAAGAAGAAAGAAGAAGAACAAGAAGAACAAGAAACCACAATTGCCTGTTATAAATAACAATTACATATAATATATTTAATGTTCTAAAATACACTCCCATTAAATGTTACAGACGATGAAGCTATCTCAAGACGGGAATACACCAAGTTTCATACAGACAGATACGGCGTCAACTCCTCAGTGGCGTCGGCCATGTTTGATCTGTCGGACATAAACGGGGATGAGAAGATTAACGAGCAGGACTGGGAATTTCACTTCCGAGGTCGGTCTGACTGTAAATTAACAGTTTCTTCTTCTTCTTCTTCTTCTTCTTCTTCTTCTTCTTCTTCTTCTTCTTCTTCTTCTTCTTCTTCTTCTTCTTCTTCGTCTTCTTTGTCTTCTTCTTCTTCGTCTTCTTTGTCTTCTTCTTCTTCTTCTTCTTCTTCTTCTTCTTCTTCTTCTTCTTCTTCTTCTTCTTCTTCTTCTTCTTCTTCTTCTTCTTCTTCTTCTTCTTCTTCTTCTTCTTCTTCTTCTTTTTTCTTTTTCTTTTTCTTCTTCTTCTTCTTCTTCTTCTTCTTCTTCATTTTTTTTTTTATTTTTTTTTTTTTGTTTTTTCTTCTTCTTCTTCTTCTTCTTCTCTCTTCTTCTTCATTCTTCTTCTTCTTCTTCTTCTTATTCTTCTTCTTCTTCTTCTTCTTCTTCTTCTTCTTTCTTCTTCTTCTTCTCTTCTTCTTCTTCTCTTCTTCTTCTTCTTCTTCTTCTTTCTTCTTCGTCTTCTTCTTCTTTTTCGTCTTCTTCTTCTTCTTCTTTTTAACGTTAACCGGCTGTAAACTCCCGCGGAAAGTTCTGGTTGTTCGTCCACTGTTATCTTGAGCCAGAACTTGAGTTTTGCGTGCACATCTATTTTTACAGATAGGTACTATTTGTATGCAGACGCTTGGTTCCTTACCTCTCAGGTAGATGCACTCCGACTTTAAAGAAAACACCCCTAATTAACTGCCTCCCACGACATGCTGTTAGAGGAGCAGCGGGTCTATGGTTTATTGTCCAGAATTGAGTTCTGGAACCCACACAGCAGTAAGTAAGTAAAGTAAAGGGCCCTTTTCCACGCCTTCAGGTGTACTGGGCATATAGGGCTAGACTAATCGGCACTTGATGAGTGATGTGGTCAATATCACGCCGGGCGTCTTTACCTCCCAGGACTACACCTGGCTCCCATTCGAGGCTGGGTCGACCTCAGAGCCAAGGTCATTTTAAAAGAAACTCTGGTTGCGTCCGGAGCTGAACCTACGACATTCCGATCAGCAGGCGATCGTGTATCTCTTTCTAAGTTAAGAGTTAGATATTAATTTATCTTTCTAAGTTAAGAGTTAGATATTAATTTATCTTTCTATGATAAGAGTTAGATATTAATTTATCTTTCTATATTAAGAGTTAGATAATGAATGTTTCTTTGTAAATTACGAGTTAGGTACTGATTTTTCTTTGTACATTACGGGTTAGATACTGATTTTTCTTTGTACATTACGGGTTAGATACTGATTTTTCTTTGTACATTACGGGTTAGATACTGATTTTTCTTTCTACATTTCGAGTTAGAGAAATTGATTTCTTTTTCTATATTACGAGTTAGATATTGATTTCTGTTTCTATGTTTATAATTATATACTGATATCCCCTTTTATATTCAGAATGAGATATTGATATCTCCTTCTATGTTAAGAATTAGATATTGATACCTCTTTCTAAAATAAAAAATTAGATATTGATATATCTTTCTATATGAAGAGTTTAACGTTACTATATTTTATTCTGCATTAATAGTTACACAGATACTAATATTGGATTCTTTAGTCAGGGGTTGAAGTTAGTTGCTTGTCTTTTACAGGACGTTGCAGAACCAACCCAGAATTGGGGGGGGGGGTGAGGGCGGGGGGGGGGGTACTGTTGCAGTTTTTCTCAGCAATTTTACGTTCGGTAGTTTGTCATTGGGAATCTCCGTGGCGTAACGGCTAGACGCTCGCGTGCGGATCGGAAGGTCGTAGGTTTGCTCCCTGGCAGAGCTAGACTTTTTTTCAAAAATGAGCCTGTCTCTCAGGTCGACCCAGCATTGAGTGGGTACCGGGTGTAGTTCCGGGAAGTAAAGGCGGCCGGTGTGATGCTTCCCACATCACCCATCTTGTGCCGATTGGTCTATAAAAATTTAGGTCTAGCCCTATATGCCCTATACGCCTAAATGCGTGGAAAAAGAGTCCTTCACTTTTGTACTTACTTAGTTTGTCATTGCCCACTAAAAGGTCGGCCCTCGATAGGACTGTAGAAGCTAACGCTTGACTTGATTTGCTTTGCGGGGGAAAAAAACATGGTCACGTTCAACCAGCATACCATCAAGGGGGGAGCTTTTGGTTATAATTGTGACTAGGTTATTTGCGCCAGATAAAATGTTTTGGTATTTGACCAAGTAGCCATGAAAAGGACTCTTGCATTGTTAATGCGATCAAGACAGACATACTCAAATACTGTTCCGACCGACGACGAAGCCGTCCACGGGCCAGGAAATGGGCCACCTGGTCGCCAAGGCGAAACCAACTCAAGACGATTCTGCTTCCATATTGCCTGCAGCATGGATCGAACCTGGCACACTGGCATTACGAAGTGCGTTCGCAACGATTAAGCTACAGATGCTATTAAGGGTAGATACAGATACTTTGTTTTGTATTAATGGTTATACACACACTGATATTTTTTTTCTATAGTAATGGGTGGATAATAATATTTTGTTATGTAATAATGGTTGTGTCGGCTCTGTGGCTAAGACGATGAGAACGCTCCGTAATGCCGGGATGCCAGGTTCGATCCCAGCTGCGGGCCATGCGCCTTGCGTTGGTTTCGACAGTGGTATCAAGATAGCCGATCGTCCAGAAAGCAATGGCAAACTACTAGACATAAATTTGCCTAGAAAAACCACACAATGGTCAGGGGCTGTTGGTGATGGTTCTGCAACGCAATATAAAGGATACGCAACAAACCTTAAGATGGTTGTACACATGGTATAATTGCTTTATATATTAATGGGTACACAGTAATGTTTTGTACTAAGCATCTAAGCGTGCTCTTACTGTTATTGTCTCACCTCCCTCCACTCCGTCGGCAGACGGCTTTTCTTTGAGTTTCTGTGATGCCCGACGTAGTGTACTGGATCTGACAAGAATGGCCGAACAGTTTCGAGGTGTCCGTCAAGTAAGGATGTTTGCAGCAATGCAGTTAACTGTCATTTTTTGTAGTTGAGTGTAAATGTCTGAAACGTCGAGTGACTTCTGGGTAGGGTGTCCATACGTTGTTCTCGTCGAGTCACTCCGGTTTTTTATGATGTGTCCATGGAGGTTGTCTATAATTTTCTTGCGTTGTCTTTCGCTGCATCTTTTTTTTTTTCCACAGATCGTTCCAATGGTCACACCACATTACAGGTTTCTTCTTCTCATAATATGTGATAATCTGTCTACGATCCCTGGCCTCTTTCAAAACATCTGAGTTGCTCTTACTAGCTGTCCCATGAATTCTAATAAATCTTCTGGTAATCCACATCTTTGAGGTCTGAAGACATTGCTGGGGAGATAGGATGTCAATAAACTGCATTATACGGTGACTTCTCGTTCAGTCAGTCAGAAGCATGTCCTTTCCAGAACCTTGCTCCCATAACAACCCTCCGATAAACTTATCCATCACATGCAAGACGTCCCGCGTCCGATACACCCATCTGGAGATCATCCGCCACATCCTGCATCCATCTTCTCTTTGGCCTTCCTCTCCTCTCTTTCCAGGCATATATCCCTCCATTATTGTCCTATGTAAATCTTCATGACGTTTCAAGTTACCAAAATAATTTAATTTTCTGTGTTTTATCGTCTTTAATAGCCAACCTTCTTCACTATTCAGTTCTTGAAGTATGGATGTATTGTTCTTTTCTTTACCCGTGATATTCCTAGAACCCCTCTATACCATTTGTATTCAAAGGCTTCTCATTAGGGTGTCAATTTTTGGAGGACGGCGTAACATATACAGACGGTGGTCATATCGATTGAGTGTCCGACTCTAAGGACGAAGTGCAATTACGGTCGGCAATTCTAGAGAGGAACGATGTTTGTTTTATGTTTATGTTTATTCCACGGATCAACACAATGACACACAGGTGTAACCCATAAGTGCTCCGTTCTACTTCTAACTCAAGCCTGAGTCCAAAGACTCACAGCACAGTGCACGACTCCGAAGTTGCACGAGCGAGGATCCTGAAATAATTTGGATAGATAGATTTTTAACTCCAAATTCGCGTACACATAAGAGAGATATGTAATATGGATGTACACGTAAAACGCGGGAACAATAAGAAGAAGAATAGTATGTAATTTCAAGGTGTCAAACGTTTAGGCGGCAGAAGGGGGAACGGAAAGAAGGAAGGAAGGAGCCACTTGACTTGCTTTGCGAAAACAAAATCGTAACGTTTAACCAGCATCCCCCCTCCCCCAAGAGTTAGCTTTTGGTTATAATTGTGACTAGGTTTCTGTGCGCCATATAAAGTGGCCTAGCACCAAGTAGCCCTAAAAGGATTCTTGCAGTGTTGAATCAATCAAGAGAGACAAAAACAAATATTGTCTCGACCGACGACGAAGTCGTCTACCAGCCAGTAAATGGGCGATCCGGGTGCAGATGAAAAGGAATGAGCAATATTTTTTTAATTACATTAGTGTTAAATACAGGAGAGAGAACTTTTAAATTCTATTGCGCTTTATTTCAGGGGCGAGAACTTCGTGAGTCTATGCAGCGACGTCTGCAAGAGGAGTGGTCGTGGTATCTGCAAAACAAGCAGCAGGGCGCATCCTCTAGCCGGTATCAGCCAGACACGTATGACAGAGACTCGAAATCCAGGCAGCAGGATTTGTGTGGTAGCAGGTCCAACTGCTACGTTGGGGAATACACAGAAACCTGGGGTCAGCCGGAGGCGTGGCTATGGTGGGGAATCAAGAGCAACATGGGAAGACCGGAAGTATTACAGACTCCATTTTCAGGTCAAGATGGCAGCCTTCCCCGTCCTCCTTTGGGATTTCCTAGTCTTGTAAACGAGGTCCCTAGCCAAATCAATAGATTTATAGGTCAAGGTAGCCAAATAGGACAGGGTCCTATACTTCCAGCTGGCATACCAGTTCCCGCGTTAGGAGGACCAGGTCCAGTGTTTGATCAACCCCCGTGGCTGGGAATTCTCGGAGTGGATCCAATTGGTGGTGTCGCTCCATTTCCTCGTTTTCGACGCGCAGTAGAAAATGATGGAAAGAAAAGTGAAAAGTCAGAGAGCGGGAACTATTTTAGTACTTACCATCGTTTACGCAGTCCATTTTCTGAATCAGCGCCGGAACCGACTCCAACTCAAGTATTTAAAGATCAGCAGCCGTTGCCAGAGCAGAGTCACGAAGCTGATAAACAGCATCAAGACCCAGTACAGAGGGTTAATACTGATGAAACAGTGAACAGTAACTTGGAATCTTCTAGAATTAGAAGTAACAGTCCAGAACCCCAGAAAATTAGAGCTCCTGCTGACACCACTGATGAACCTGCAGAAAAAGCGAAACCGGAAAAGGGCCAGGAGGCCGAAAATCTAGATCTAGATCAATCATGGCTGACATCTCAGTTGCCAGTATTGGGATATCCTGTGGTTCTTGGATTTGATCCTTGGATGTTTGGAGGGTACCCTAATTGGGGGCTACTTGGGAGAAAAAAGAGGGAAGATGATGATACAAATAGTGAAGATAATGAGAGTCCTCAACAAGATACCAGAGATGTTGACAGTGAGAATGGCTCAAATGATAATTCCAACAGAACAGTCGATGGTGATGCATTAGAGGAGTGGGAATCCACAATGCCAGCTCCTCCAGGTTTTGGGGTACTTCCTTGGGATTTCTGGATGGCTTGGAATTTCGATAACGCCGTGTGGGATGTCCTGCGTCTCCTACACGAACTAAACAGCCGGAACAGCAGTGATGCTAGCAATGATACTGATACCGGTGATTTTCAGCAGTCTGAGAATGAGCTGATGCAACTCTCAGAAACTAATGAGGACCACAAAGAAGATGGATATGCCGAAGACCAGAACAGTCGAAAGAAGAGAAGCAGTGATGGCAATGCCCCAGATGAAGAAGTTAAAGCAGATAAAGAATCTGTTAATAATACAAAAGATCATGATAAAAGGTTTGCACAGATTCCTGGTAGCAGGTACGGTTCTTATTTGCCTTTCTTCTTGAATAGAGCAAGACCACAGTACGTCCCAGTTTTTGCCAGGTATTGGCCTGTAGTGATTCCACCATCGCAAGACTTCAGATCGTGGCGCAGTAGTGGAAGCGCCAGCAGCTTGCCTATTCCCTGGGTCAATCCTTTGTTTCCTCAGTATCCTTGGTCAACTGGAAATGGACAGTTTAACCTGTGGGATAATACATTCAGAACGCATCGGTTCAGGAGAGAAGCTGATGGAGGCAATGCAGAATCCGCTGATAAGGAACGCGATCGCGAACAAAGAGCCGAACAGACGGAAAGTTCTCGAAGAGATTCTTCTCAAGGAAACGAGAACTCTGCGGGTGATACAGGCGACAGTGTATGGAGAAGTGCTGCTCGGAAATATGCTTCTAAAGAAAGCTGGGAACAGCAAGGGAGTGAAGCCACAGATGACAAATTTGATTATTCCAGTGGCGGGGAGGGAAATCAAATGGAGCCAACGCAGACCCATCCTAGTCAGCCGTGGTGGCTGAAAAATATTCTTTCCGGAACCGGTGACCGTTGGAAGAATGCTCAGTTTCAGCAGTATAAAAATCTGTTGGATCCGACCTACGCACAGGCATATGACTGGAATCTACCGAAGCCAAACTTGTGGAGCAATGTAGCACCCAACGCTTTACCACCAACCTTTGCTGCACCCGGATCACCTTGGTCCGAATGGGAGGGGTCTTTCGACGGCAGTATGTTTCCTCATCAAGATGGTATAAATCCCTTTGGGGGAGTGGATCCCTGGGCGGGATCTCCGTTTTGGGTGGATCAGTGGCAAAACAACTTTGGTGGAAGTCCTAGAAATTGGTTTTCGCTTCGTGATACCAACAATTTCAATGATATCGATAGTCTCTTAAAATTGTGGTATGGTAGGTTCTCTAGAGAGGCTGAACTAAACACAACTGCAGAAAGTCAATCAAAAGATAAGGATAAAGTGGGGAAAGAAGAACTGAGATCAAAGCGAGATGCAGTTTCGGAAGAACAAACAAGAGAGAAAAGATGGGAGAATGAATTTAGTGAAACTGACAATCCCTTCAGCGCACTTCAGCAATTGCCAAGCTGGGGAGCATGGTGTAAAGTATACTGGAGTGTTGTAAGACACAAAAGAAATACTGAAGGATCTGATAACGACAGTATCATGAAGCGAAGTCATACTGCAAAAAACGCCAAAGAAAAGAGATGGAATGAGTGGAATGGTAACCAGCAAGAGTCCAGTTGGCTGTCTTCATTCTTAGACCTGGTATGTCCTTTGGCTTTACATTCCAGGACTGACTACGACTGGCAAGGAGGTACAACAGACTCTTCACCAGATGCTGCAAACCCATACCACCCGCAGTTTAGGACTAAAAGAGAGTCAGGAGCAGACAACAGTGTTCCAGATGATGCTACTGCAGGTAATACACAGCCGACCCGTTTGCAGCGATGGTGGAATTCATACTCCGACGATTACGACTGTTTGGAATGGATCTCTTCCATTTCTGCCTGGTCTCCATGGAAAGGCTGGAATCTGCTGCGGTCCTCACGGGAGAACGCAGCTGTCATGACGGATTCAACTGGAGAAAATTCTGCAGACGCGCAAGTAAGAAGTTACGATAACAAAGACAATAAAGCAGTCAGATGCAGAGCGTGGTACAGAAAATACAGAGAAAGCAACAGAAAAATCCGAGGTGAGAACAGTAAAGATGATGACGATGTTAGTCTTGAAGGAGAAAGTAATCTACAAAGTAATGGCATGCAACAGGATCATATACACGATGCTGGACAGAAAGTTGACAAGTCTAACTCCAAAGTAAGATACAGACGAGAAACTACTGAAAATGAACGACTCAAACGATATGGACAAATGAACTTCCAGCAATCTTGGATGCCTTCACATACTAGCAGTCAGCCCTGGAATAGACAGTCATATCCGTACTCTCAGTATTATCAAAATTCAGCACCTTGGTTTGGGCCTGGCGGGTATTCGCCCTTCAGCTATGACCCAAGAAGAAATAGTCCGTTTGACTATGCTAGAGGATTGAGAAATGCCGGTGACGGTATTGATGATGCCCAGCATGCCTCCCAACAGCGTCAGAAGCGAAGTAATGAAGATTCAGAAAGAAGCAGACGTTTCTGGAACCCGGACATGTTAAGTTTTGATTGGACAGGTCAGAGTAGATTGTACGACTATGGGAACCAATGGGGTTGGCCAGTACATTCTTATAGCAACAGACCATCAATGTACTCCATGTTTACAGATTACGGAATTCCTCAATCCACTATACAAAATTGGATACGACAACAGAGAAACGTGGAAAGTGAACGCCAATCAGAAGACATAAAACACAACGCCGAAAATGCTAGCAGAAAGAAGCGGGAAAGTCTGTGGACTGGCTTCCAAAAAGAGGGCGTTTTGAAAGATAATGCTCTCACGTGGTTTAATGATTTTGGACAACAAGCCAGTCCTGGATTCTGGAATGATTATAGCTCGGTGTTAAAGAGAAATCGACGTGACAGCAGCATTGAGCCAAATGAGAGCCGCGACAAACGATCTACAGAATGGGCTGATTTGATTTCAAAAGCTTGGAACGATTTCAGGCCACTGTCATTTGGACCTCTCGGAAATGCGTGGAGCTCACACACTGATCAGTTTAACCCTGGAAGATTCTCAAGAGATGTTGGCAGTAAGAAAGTCGAAGACCAAACCCAAATTAAAGAGCGCGATATGTTTGAAAATAGCAAAACAAAGAGACAACTGGGTTCACCTGCATTATATCCGATGCCTCAGGGATATAACTGGGGTTCACCCAGTGGATATGGGAACGTCGTACCTCGGAGCTATAATTACTGGGGTGGAGTTCCCAGAATGAACTTTAACTGGTGGAATCCATCTGAAGCGTTTTGGAAGTCCATGAGATTCACAAGAGAGTCAAATGATAATGAGAAAGTTGACGATAGCGATAAGACGATGAGTCAACATGAGGATTTATCCCGCAGAAAGAGATGGGATAATACTCACTTTAATATCAGGGCCTTTAACAATGATGGAGGCAGTGGTTTTCGCTACCCAGTAGACTCTGGTTTATTTGGAATCACTAATCCCAATCAATGGAAAGGCAATAGCAACTGGGATACAAGAAGTTTGTTTAAGAGAAATGAAAAACAAGAAGAAGGTTCTAGAAGTAGACGTAGCACAAGTGAAAGTAACAAAGAGAAACGATGGTTTGGGCAGCAGGGTGAGCCTGCATTCCCGTGGCTGCGGTCGCCTTTTCCCAGCTCTGCACAAAGTTATGTTTCGAGTTATAGCAAACCCTGGATGTCATCTTCATACCCACATCGAGGATTTGATTGGCAAAGAAGCAGCACATACCCTTGGTCCGAATCCTGGAATGTCTTCCAGAGAGGTCCTTATGGCAGAAATGAAGACCTTTCTTCACGACAACAGTTCTCTGGAAGCTCGTGGGATAGATTTCCAAGAACGTCAAGCGATCAAGGGGAGAGAATTAAGCGGGATACGCAGCGCGATGCTCAAATGAAACGTTGGATCGGCGCACAAAATTATCCTTCAAACTATGACAACCCCTTCATGCCTCTTTCTTATCCTCAGCGGGGATTTGACTGGCAACAAAGAAACATGTACCCCTGGAGATCTCTACACAGAGGGTATTATGGGGGAAGTAATGACTTCCCTTCGGGGGCACAATTCTGGAGAAGTCCTTGGGATTTTCAAAGATATCCAAGACAATCGAAAGAAGAAGAACAGAGCAGGATGAAAAGAGACACTCAACAAGATACAAGAGCGAAACGTTGGCCGACATGGAGCAATAGACGCTTTCCCTTGGATAATATGCAGAACCCATACAATCCCAGGAATTTCGGGAGCAATGAATTGATGGTCAATGAAAACAGGCAGAATGGCAACTTTGGAAATTCTGTGAGGTATCGAAGAGAAACGCAACCGGCAGCCAATCAGCAAAATATTCTAGATGGGAAGGTTAATAAACGGTGGTTTCTTAATAGACAAGGCGAATGGCCAGCGAAAGAACAATACGAATGGCCAATAAGAGGACATAATCAATGGCCAATGAGTGGACAGTACCAATGGCCACTGGGTGAGTACCAATGGCCACTGGGTGGACAGTACCAATGGCCACTGGTCGGACAACATCAATGGCCAATGAATGATCGATGGTATCCATACAATTATCTCAACAGCCGATGGGGAGGAGGTAATTGGGATAACCTTAGATACCCTAGAAAGTCACCGAACGACAAAGGACACAGAAAGAAAAGAAGTACTGAAGCGTGGAATTATAACAGACCATGGCAGAGAAGTGGTTTCGAACCATGGAGTATTGATTCACATTGGAACCGATTTTCTCCCATTAATAACTGGCAAGGTCGTTCCATCAGCTCTCCCACGCCTTTTGGCTTTCAAGGATTCGATGAGTGGACTTCAAAGATGTACATCAGAAACGCCGAAAATAGAAATGGCAGAGAAAGAACTAAAAGAGATACGGAGACTAAGAAGATAGAAAAACGATGGCAGGGAAACTCTAAGAAGATAGAAAAACGATGGCAGGGAAACTCTAAGAAGATAGAAAAACGATGGCAGGGAAACTACAGGAATCCTTTCATGGACAATATGAACTGGGGTTGGAACCCATACAATACAGGATATGACAGAAGTGGCTTCTTTGGGGTACCCACAAGAGACTGGGGTAGAGAATATCCAACAGACTATTACAGATTCCAAAGAAGATCCACTGAAAATGCGGCATCAGACAGACATAAACGAGACGCTGAACAAGGAACTAGAGATAAGCGCTGGCAAGAAGGTGGCATGTTTTCTAACTGGCCAGACAGACGGCAAAATGTTTATGGGCATAACATTTATGGACCTCAAAATCGATTTGACGTAGGCAACAATTTGGGAAGTGGTTGGCCAAACTGGCCCCGGCCGGGCTGGGGAAATATATGGAACAGAGCTAGATTTCGACGATCCCTCGACAAAAGTGGAGCTACAAAATCAAAACGGTGGCAACAAGATGCTGGTATCCCCTGGTTTATTGGTAACAGGCAGTCCTTGTGGGGTCAAGACTGGACGAGTCCATGGAACAGAGAATGGGGTGGTAGGTCTGTGTTTGGCCCAGAAAGATGGCAGCCAGCAGGTGGGTTTCAAAGGAACTGGCCTAACGAAGCAAATCTGGGTAGAAGTTTTAGCGGATTTGGAAATATGTGGAGATTTCCTAGATGGACTAGCGACTCGGCTGACAAAGACGATGGGGGCCGTCAGAAACGCGAAACATCCAACATCAGTAGAGACAAGCGCTGGCAGAACTGGAACACACACCCTTTCTTTAACTGGGACAGTTGGCCAATGGACACAACCTACACAAACCCTTGGTATGCTAGATATACTGGTAACCCTTCATTCAACACTAAAAGCTTCTTTAAAAGAGACACGAAGGAATCAAAGTCGGCCAACGAGACTGCAGAAATCGATCACGAAAAGCGAATAAAGAGATGGCAATTTGAAGCTAGATTTCCTACTTATCATGAGGAAAATTATAGGTTTGGAAACATAAATCCATTTGGATTTGTCTCCGGGTGGAATGATCCATTTAGACCTGTATTCGAAACAAATTTTAACAGAGAAGTAAGAATGACAAATACTGGTGACCGATCTAAATTAACTAATGAGGATAGTTCTCGAAAAAAGCGTTCAAACAGTGACCGTTATTTTTCATCTGCATTTCCGAATTCACGATACAACGGAATGGGAATTCCAACGGAACTCCCTTGGACCAGTGGTGATCATTTGTGGGGAACTAACAGGAACTCCCATAGATTTCGTAGAAACGCCGATGGAACTGGCGATGAAAACACAGAAAACGTAGATGATGGTGTACGGAACAAACGGCAGAGGTACTGGGACAATGTTTATGAAAACAGTTGGAGCAGCGGGGCAGGATTTCCCGGGATTTTTCGAAACCCATGGACAGCTGGTGATAATTGGTGGGACAGTATTTGGAATTCACGAAGGTACCGTAGAAATACTGATGGCATCAGCGGGGAGACAAACGAATTCGAAGATTCTGGTGTCAGAAACAAACGACAGAACTACTTGGGCGATAATTACGGAGTTCCGTGGAGCAGCGAGACGGGATTTCCAAAACTTGCAAACCCCTGGAACGCTAGGGACAATCTGAGGTATAGTAACTGGAATTCTCTTAGGCATCGTAGGAGTACTGATGGAATTAGCGGCGAAAACAACAGAAACAAACGGCAGAACTACGGGACCAGTGCTTATGGGAAAAGTTGGAGCAGTGGAGCAGGAGCTTCCTCAACATTTGAACATCCTTGGACCTTGAGAAACAACTGGGAGAACACTGATTGGAACTTCCGCAGAGATCGTAGAAGTGCTGGTAGAATTAGCGAGGAAAACAAAGAAAACGAAGACCTTGATCTACGAAGCAAGCGACAAAATTACTGGGACAATAATTATGGAAATATTTGGGGAAGTAAGGCGGGATATTCTACATTTGCAAACCCGGGGACTGCTGGTAATGATTGGTGGAGCGGTCAGTGGGATTCCCGTAGGTACCGTAGAAGTTCTGCTGTCACCACAGAGGGAGATAAAGAAAACGTAGATTCTAAAGGCAGAGACAAGCGAGGAAATTATTGGGACAATATTTTTGGAAATACCTGGGGCAGTGGAACGGGATTTCCCTCGTCATTTGGAAACCCGTGGCTTTCAAACAATAACTGGTGGGACAATGGATGGAATTCCCGTAGATATCGTAGAAGTACTGATGAAATCGGTACGGAAAATAAAGAAAACACAGACTCTGATGTCAGAAATAAGCGAGAAAATTACTGGGACAATGATTTTGGAAATAGTTTTGGCAGCGGGGCAGCATTTCCCTGGTCATTTGAAAACCCCGGGATTTCAAGCAGTAATTTTGGGGGCAGCAACGGGAATTCCCGTAGATACCCTAGAAGTACTGACGGAAACAGCGATGAAAACAAAGGGAAAGTTGATGCCGATTCCAGAAGCAAACGACAGAACTACTGGGACAATCTTTATGGAAACAGCTGGAGCAGCGGGGGGCGATTTCCTGCACCATTTCCAAATCCCTGGACGCAAAGTAATAATTGGCGGCATAGTGGTTGGAATTACCCTAGATATCGTAGAAACGCTCACAATGTTGATGAACAAAGTGAAGAAAAATTAGATTATGGCGCTAGAAATAAGCGGCAGAATTACTGGGACAATTTTTGGGGACAACCTTGGAATAAGAACTGGCTGGCTCCCAGCTGGCCGCGAAGTGGCACATACCCATACAGAATTGTATTTGTTCTTACCTCGTTCTTTGGTCCGTGGTCGCCCAGTTTCGGTCAAAATGGTTTTTGGAACAGATACTGGAGCCAGTCGCCTGAAAGATATTTTAGAGACACTACAAACGTAGAAAATGCTACAAATATTGAAGATGGTGAGATGTTTAGAAATAAACGTTCGTTAAATTTTGACATTATGAAGCGACAAGGCTGGAATACAAATGATCATTTTAACCCAGTGGGAGATAACTCTAACCCTTTCTCTCTGAGAAACTTCATAGATCAAAATTATGGTACAAATAACAGATTCCTTGGTTCTGATCAAAGGTTTTTTAGAGAGACTGGAGATGAACAAGTAGGCAAGGAACGTTTCAGACGTAATGCTGATGATATGTCAAGAGTGAAAAGATTTGGAAATCGATTTTGGAATTATCAGAATTATCCGCCCATGAACTATGCAAATGGTTGGGGTCAAAATCCCCTATTCAACGCATATAACTGGTTTAGTCCTGCCAGCCCTTGGTTCATGTCCCCTAGAATGGCCCAGTTTATGAATCCCTGGTTCAACCCGTTTTTCTTTGGAGCACTGAGAAATCTTCGCCAGATTAAAGGAGTTCATGTTAATGAGACAGTTGGAAGGGGGAGACGAGAAGCAGTGCCCAAAGCACCGCGCCAAGCTCCGGGGTTCAACTTTTATAATCGCCCATATGGGTTAGACAGCTTCCAACGAGACAATCCCTTTTGGGGGATGCCTTCTGGGTTCAGAAACCCCACTTCGGGAGCTGGAGATTTCTACAGACCATGGAACAGCATGAGATACTTGGACAACTGGATGGCACCAAAAGGCTTCGATTGGTCACGAGGCCTTCGTGACACAGACACAAAAATAGGTGACCAAAAAAGATCGAAACGGGAAGTCTGGGGCAGCCATACTGGCCAAAATGCATTTGCTAATGGCAGACCGTACGGCGGTAACTGGAACAATCCGGATTATACTGGAATGGGTTCTTGGTCACCTGGGCAGAGGTGGTTTTGGAATACAGACAGACCAGGAGGGTTTAGCCAACAATGGAGAAACAGTCCTTCATTTCAATGGGATCGCAGATTCGGTGGCTATTCCCCAATGCTTTCTAAAAGAAACTCCGAGGATACACAAGACGCGTCAAGGGTAAGGGGGCAAACCCGAACAAAACGTGATGCCGAAAATGTCAGTTCCCAAAGGAGTAAACGCTGGTGGAGGTATAATGGAGCTGGAGACTGGAAACCCCAGAACAACCATGACTGGCAGACGGATTTTGATACTCCCAACCCACGGCATCCAGAAAGAAATAATGACTTCCGGGGTGACATATTGAGAGGCGGGCAATTTCGAAGGAAGCGCGAGGCAAGTGCTGTTGATCCTCTAAAGAACAAAAGATGGGTTCCGTTTGATAGTCAAGGCGATGTATTTTCTCGAGCTGTTCCAGGAACAGATAGCTGGAGAAATCCAAGAACAGACCAATGGCCACTTGCTAGTTGGTACTCGATACACCGTGGACAGAACTTCGATCAGCAATATCCCGGCTATCCTCGTTGGGGAACTTCCGGAAATCAAGGCAGCCCATTCTGGAACGGTGCAGCTTCGTACATGAAAAGACGTTCTGCTGGACAAAGTTAACAGAATTCGGAAACGGTTTTCTGTTACTAGGAGTCCTTTCATAATCTTTTACGATGATGTGAACTCCAATGGTAAAAGTCAAAGATATGGCGGGAACTCCGTTGCAAGATTTACGGAGACGCTTACAAAAGACAGGGGAAGAAAACACAAGTGTGGCAGAAACGGAACAAATCATGCCAGTCATTACATTCATACGTTAGTTTCATTTCTTAATAATAAATAACCGCTTTAGATTTTAAAGCTGTAGTTGTTTCATCTTTATAAATTATGTTTGTCTCGATAACTTAATTCAATAACTCTTTCTGTACTAAGCAGGCAGCCTTGGTGGTGTAGCGGCTAGACGCTCGTCTGCGGGTCGGAAGGCCAGAGGTTCGGGTCCTGACCTTTTTCGAAAATGACCTTGACGTTCGGGTCGACCCAGCCTGGAGTGTGTACCAGGTACAGTTCTGGCATGTAACAATGGCCGGCGTGATGCTGACCACATCACTCACCCAGTGTCGATTGGTCTATACAATACAGGTCTAGCCCTATATGCCTAGTACATCTGAAGGCGTGGAAAAGGGTCCTTTGCTTACTTTCTGTATTAATCGGTTTATGGTTTATAAAATGGAACCACGTCATGGCACAAGGGTGGTAACCCATAAGTGCTCTGTTCTACTTCTGATTCAGGCCTGAGTCTGAAGAATCTCAGCGCAGTGTACGGAACTCAGTAGGACCGGCAAGGATCCTGAAATACTATGGATAGATTTTTAAATCCCAATTTTTCCGGTTCAACGCGTTAAGCTCTCTTTTCGATTTCCAACTGCCGAGAGATTTTTCACGTGGGGAAAAATACACATGGGCGTCCGATCTTACTGCCCAGAGACCAGGGGAAATTACTAGAAGTCTATGTATTAAGCAAATTACCAAAATGTCTCTAGCCTTTTTACAATAGATCTCCATAATACCCACGTACTTCAATTAACACTTTATGATGACGTACTTGCCTCAAACTGGCTCACAGACAGCATCCAGCCCGGGAAGCTGAGCTATTTTTGTCATGCTAAATGTCATAGTGGTCTGGAGTGAGCAGCGATGAAGTGGACAGATACTGATTAATGATGATTTCCCTCACATCATTACAAACAGGGACAGCTCTTCCTAACCTTTTACAACCAGGGACTTCTTTAAAACATTTACCATCAGAAACTGCCCTTATTCCTTTACAATCGGGGTGTCGTCCTCTTAAACCTTTACAACCAGGGACTTCTCTAAACCTTTACAACCAGGGACTTCTCTTAATCCTTTACAACCAGGGATTTCTCTTAACCCTTTTAAATAAGGACTTTCATTACCATTTTACAATCAGAGGCTTCTCTTAACTCTTTAAAATCAGTGATGCCTCTTAACTCTTTACAATCAGGGACTGCTCTTGACCCTTTATAGTCAAGGATGTCTTTTAACCCTTTACAGTCAAGGATGTCACACAACCCTTTACAGCCAGGGTCGTCTCTTGACCATTTACAATCAGGGACTTCTGGTAATCCTTTATAGTCAAGTGTGTCTCTTAACCCTTTACAGTCAAGATGTAACATAACCCTTTACAGCCAGAGACGTCTCTTAACCCTTTACAGTCAAGGATGTCACACAACCCTTTACAGCCAGGGTCGTCTCTTGACCATTTACAATCAGGGACTTCTGGTAATCCTTTATAGTCAAGTGTGTCTCTTAACCCTTTACAGTCAAGATGTAACATAACCCTTTACAGCCAGAGACGTCTCTTAACCCTTTACAGTCAAGGATGTCACACAACCCTTTACAGCCAGGGTCGTCTGTTGACCCTTTACAATCAGGGACTTATGGTAATCCTTTATAGTCAAGGGAGGTCTCTTAACCCTTTAAAGTAAGGGACTTCTGCCAACCCTTTACAATAACATGTTTCTCTGTGCCCTTTATAACTAAGCCCTTCTTTTAACCATTTATAACTACGGACTTCTCTTAACTCTCTGTAACAATGAATGTGGTCTGAGCATCATCATCATGTGCTATGTACAAAAAAGTGCAAATAGTCATCGTCTCATTCTAGAGTTATAACTTGATCATGCATGGAAGAGGTCTCTGTATACAACAGAGCCCGGCTCTCTAGCGTAGTTGGTTAAACCTGACTTTCGCGGCGGCCAGGTGATGAACTCCTTGTGGTTTGGGTTTACTCCCGGGGGTAGGCAGAAAAGCCCCTTTTCTCCCAGATTAATGGTACCTATAATGGAATCAAGGCCGAAGGGTTGCGATATCCATAGTACCGAGCCAAAGGGTTTACAACTCATGGTTTCTGAATACTTGAAAAATAAAAAAGTATACAACAGAGAACACCTTACACAACAGGGAAAGCTGAACACATCAGAGAGTACTGGACAGCACAGGGAACAGTGGATACAACAGGGGGACACAAGTAAGTAAAACATACAGACAAATACAGAAACAAATTTATTTTTGTTTAATCTCTCAGCCACTCTCTCAAATAAAAATTACTCATCTATTCCCAGAATTTACTTCATACAATTTTGTCCATTCTTTCTGCCCGTGTGGGTTCCGGAGCCCTGCTATAGGGAAAACAAGAATAGACCCATTGCCTACACAAAAGCATGTCACAAGAGTTGACTAATTTGGAGCTTCCTTCAAAGTCGGAGTGCGTCTGCATGAGAGGCAAAGAACCGGCAATCTGCATACAAATGAGTCACATCTGTAAAATGGATGCACATTCAACACTCAGGTTCTGGGACAGGACTGCAGTCCAGACGTGGATGAACAATCAGAACTTTCCGCCAGAGTTTACAGTTGGTGAATGTGAAGAAGAAGAAGATCCATTTTTCTTTTCTGTCAAAATATATGAGTGTCAAACATGAAGTTTTCCTAAGCAAACAAGACGGAATATGTCTTGAGGTCTCAGAGTTGTGATTTTACAAAAAAATGCTTAAAATTCATGGGACAGCCAGAATAAGTAATACAGATGTTTTAAAAGGAGGTGAAGGTGACATCAGAAAGGCAGTCATCCTTTTCTGCACATCTTTATGAGGTGAATGGGAGCCGCTGTGGACTGGCGGCTAGACGCTGGCCTGCAGATCAGAAGGTCGTGGGTTCTGGTCCTGACGGGGACAGGACATTTTTCATAAATGACCTTGGCTCCCAGGTTAACCCAGTCTTGAGGGGGTACGAGGTACAGTCCCGGGAAGTAAAGGCGGCTGGCGTGATGTTGACCACATCACCCACCAAGTGCCTTTTGGTCTATAAAAAAAAAATATATAGGTCCAGTCCTATATACCCAATACACCCCAAGGCGTGGAAAAAGGTCCTTAATGAGATGAAAGAATTCAGAACATATGACAAATGGAAAGTTTTTTTTTTTTTTAAACAGACATAGAGGAAGCAGATGATAAATGCTCTATTTGTACCAACCTTGTGCTATCAGTGCCAGACATGGACAGTCCTAGAAAAATATAAACGCAAAATTCAAACATGTGACATGAGGGGTATAAGAAACGCAGCAGGAAAAACAACAAGAGGCAGAGTCACAAATGAAAAAGAACCAGAGGTCTTGTCACCCAGCACATAGCAGGTACTATAAACTGTGGGATTGCTGATGTAAACGCTCAAGTGAAAATGCTGACATATACGCTCAAGTGGAAATCTGAGCACCTACAGACATGTCAAGAGTGCCATATCTCAGTCTCTATTTGTTTTTCCCACCGCATTTCTTATATATCTCATCTCACATGTTGTAATTTTGTGTTATGTTTTTCTAGAACTGTTTATGTCAGGTATTACCAGCACAAAGTTGGTATAAACAGCTCATTTATTAGTTGCTTATAAGTGCGCATGTTATTTTGATCACTAACAAGTGGCACTCTTTGGTATTTCATGTTGCGTACTTCTGTATTCTGTTTTCTATTTCTTTGTCCAATTATCAATTCTCTGTGAAAACACTGCTCCGTACTTAAACACCTGACCTTGTTTTAATGTCTCTCCTTCAACAGTGATGACATCTTAAACTGGTGTTCTATTTATTGTCTTTCGATCATTTCATGATATTCTTTGCACTGAGAAAAACCGCACTGCTGAGAGTAAACATTTTTCAGCTTGTCGGCTAACTGACCATGGCTCACAGAGATGTGGGTAGGCAGGTAAGTTGTACCCCACCAGGACATCACACAAGCGATAAACACCTGGTGCTACAAAAGTGCCACCATGTGAATGAGGATCACCCATGGAGAGGTCCAGGAAATCCTGTTCAGCCGTAAGGCCATATTTGAGGCCCTGCTATATTTAGGGTCTCCAGCAAAAGCCTAGGTTGGGCTTAAAAAAAACTAAAGATATCATCCGACAAGGGGACGACTAGTACAATAGCAACACAGACATGTAACAACACATGTTCTATATGGTATATACCACACTTTTCCTCGCTGCGGCTGACACCTTCTTAATCGTTCATAATAATACACAATTAATAAAAATTTGATTAACTGTCGCTTTGATCAACTGCCAGTTTATGTTATCCATCATCATGTAAAAAAAAAATTGCAAGAGTATCAACAAACAGACAGCTTTAATATTGTCCACAACAATGAAGGATCAGTTCTCTACCAAAATCCTACAACTAAGAAACAGAGACAATGTTATCAAAGTGCTGGTTTGAAATGCAAGAAGAGGCAAATGCACAGATCCTACTTCTGTGCAAAAACATCCTCGTTGAGAAAGCTCAAGCCTCAAAGACACAGAGGGAGATGACAGACAATTTTAAAGTAACATAGGTTTATAGTAATGGTCGTAGACCTCGAGGCAGACCAATAAGACGATGGAGACAGACCTGCATACACTTCGTGTCACCAACTGGAAAGATAAGGCCAACCAGAGAGATGAACGGAGGCGGGTGTATCTGCAGCAAATGAACCTCAAGAGCTCAAAATGCTGAAGAAGAAGAAAGGTTTATAGTACTACAATACATTTCTGTACATTACTACTCTTATATTGAAGTTTCTATTGATTGTTTTGTAAAATTAAATAATACAATATGTATGTATTATTCACTTTTAAAGGATTTTATTGTTATCTTTATCCCAAGTCAGCAGTAAAATCCCGTTATATGTATTAAGACATTTCTGTTATTCGACTATTCGGTTATCTGTCACTCCCCTGGTCCAGACGATGACAGTTAATCAAAGTTTTACTGTGTAATTAGATAAGCAATAACATAATTTAAACAAGAAGACAGTAAAGTCTCACAAAAATTTTCATTGTTCTGTGTTTGTACTGTTTAAATCACCCTAAGCCTTTACTCTGTGACTGCTTATTTAAAACTTTACTGAGGTGATCCTTGTCTCGCTTCTTCAATGGTATATTCCCTGCAGAAATTAGAAAAAAAATACAGTGTTTTAAAAAGCGGTTAATAAAATGTTGCTTTCTTAATATCCTACCCTAAACAGGAAAAATCCACAGGTCATGGGACAGTCTAATATTTCAGGGGGTGGTAGATAGGCTGCATGCAGTTGTGGGACATAGGCTGCACTCTCTAGTGGGACATTGGTGGGTTGGGGTTAGGGCCAGTTCTAGACGTTTTGGGGTTGTAAAAAGCATCGGAAAGCCGGGAAACCCAGTCTTACCACCCTTTAAATGTTGGACTCTCCTGTGACATCAACTGGGGTAGGATATTAAGAAAAAACCAATAAAATGCAATGAAAGCACAATTTAACATCCACAGTGCATGCAAATAAGGTGCTTGGCAAGTTAAAAATCCCTTACTGATCATTAATTTTAGCAAGACTAGCAGTTGTCCTTTCTCTATTTCTTTGCTTTTGGCAGTTACAAATTGTGAAGTGTAGATCAAATGCCACTGTATGCCAAATTTATAATTTAGAACACATGCAGAATTTACAGTATAAAAATACATATTTTAAATAATAAAAATACATTTTATATAGTTCCAGGATGTATGTCCTGGGGAAGTAAAAATGACCGGCCTGATGCTAACCACATTACCCACCTAGCGTCGACTGGTCTGTAAAAATATGGGTGCTTTTCCTATATTCCTGATGTGCCTAAAGGTGTGAAAAGGAATCTTTACTTTACTTTTACGCATGCGTGTATGTGTGTGTTTATATATACATAAATACAAAAAAGAGCAACCAAGAGGTTTTGAAAGAGGCGGGAGCCCGAAGACAACTTATCACAGACAACGGAAGGAGACAGTCATCATTTTTTAGCCATGTTATGAGAAGTGGGAAAATAGAACATGTTGTGACCACTGGAAAGATATGTGGAAGGACAGATAGAAGTTGGAAGACAACGAGAGAAGATGCTTGACAGTCTTGTTGCATGGCATGGAGGTGCGTCAGCACACGAACTGATACATGCTGCAGGAGATGGCAGATTATGGAGAGGCATGATCGCCCACGCCAGTCGGCAAGGCACCTGATGATGATAATGATATATATATATGAGAAGAAGACCCAAAGGCAAACAGTTTCATCAAAGAACTATTTGCGGACAACCAAGCACTAATTGCTACTTCAGAAACTGTACTGCAAGACCATATAAGTTATTAAAACCAAATTTTGCAAAGCAAAGAAAATAACATGAAAATTAACGCCAACAAAACAGAGGTCATAGCCATAGCCAAAGCAGACAAACAATAAACATCCAGCTTACAGAACACCCATTGAAACAAATCAAGAAATTCAGATACTAAGGAGGCAAAATATTATCTACTGGCAAAACAGAAGATGAGATGTAACAGAGCAAGAAACTCACCGGGCAAATGGCCCCATTACTAAAAAACAAACATGTATCAACAGGAACCCAAAAGAGCACGCTATTACACAATATTATCAATGCCAGACCTGGATAATGACAGAAAAAAAGAGAACAAAAATTACCATGAAAAGAGATTCCTGCAAAAGGTTCTTAATACAAAAAGAAGAGATAAGATAAGAAACAACTAAATCTGAATGAAAATAGGGGGTGGGGGGATAGCGGCAGCTCTGTATTTCATTAGAATAAAACAGATTGAAAGGTTTGGTCAAATAACGCAGATGTCAGCAGACATATAAACCACAGCAGGGAATGATGTACAGACCAGGTGGGAAGGGAAGAGATGTCAACCAAGCAAGTGAGGACAGAGATAATTACAGAGTCCATTGGAATACCAATTTATGAAGCACACAAACAGGCTCTTTCCTGAAATTATACTTCACCTAGACACCGCATGGTACCTGAGGGTTATGATTAAACAGGATAAAGTGAACAAATTCACAAGTGGAAATTAGTGAAACAAGCCACACAGTTGGCGAAATGTGGATGTTTACTAATGGCTTGTTCTCTCCACAATTCCTTGTGTTTTAAAGAAACTACCACAGACTGGTTTAATGTATACACCGACTAGAACAGATGGAGCTAAAGTCCAAACGGACATCAAAGACTAGAATGACATCACAGTCGAGAGGGAGATAAAGTCCAGACTGACATCACAGTCCAGACGGAGCTAAAGTCCAGACTGACATCACAGTCCAGACGAAGCTAAAGTCCAGACTGACCTCACAGTCCAGATGGAGCTAAAGTCCAGACTGACATCACAGTCCAGACGGAGCTAAAGTCCAGACTGACATTAAAGTCCAGACGGAGCTAAAGTCCAGAATGACATCACAGTCCGAACGAAGCTAAAGTCCAGACTGACATCACAGTCTAGATGGAGCTAAAGTCCAGACTGACATCACAGTCTAGATGGAGTTAAGTCCAGACTGACATCACAGTCCAGACGAAGCTTAAGTCCAGACTGACATCACAGTCCAGACGAAGCTAAAGTCCAGATTGACATCACAGTCCAGACGGAGCTAAAGTCCAGACTGACATCACAGTCCAGACGAAGCTAAAGTCCAGACTGACATCACAGTCTAGATGGAGTTAAGTCCAGAATGACATCACAGTCCAGATGGAGCTAAAGTCCAGACTGACATCACAGTCTAGATGGAGTTAAGTCCAGACTGACATCACAGTCCAGACGAAGCTAAAGTCCAGACTGACATCACAGTCTAGATGGAGTTAAGTCCAGAATGACATCACAGTCCAGATGGAGCTCAAGTCCAGACTGACATCACAGTCTAGATGGAGTTAAGTCCAGACTGACATCACAGTCCAGACGAAGCTAAAGTCCAGACTGACATCAACCACGAACCTGGTGGGGCCACAAAATAGTCCTCCTCCACTCTTGAAGCATTGCTCAGGATTTCTTTCAAGCAGTTTCCTTCTGTGACTTTGTCTTCCCTGAGCCACAGCTCTCTGTTTGAGAAAGTCGATGAGATGTAAAAGCATGCTTAAAAAAATTACAGGAAATCTCTTAAAGTCAAAACAAGATCATCATTATCATTAATCAGTAGGTTCCCTGTGTGGGTTCCAAGGCTCCATTGTGGGGAAGACCAGAACAGACCCACCCCCTCCCCCAACAAGCATGTGTTAAGAGTTGATTAACTGGAGCTTCCTTCAAAGTTGGAGTGCATCTGATTGACAGGCAATGAACCAACAGTTAGCATACAAACTAGTCAGATCTGTAAAATGGATGTGCACGCAACACTCAGGTTCTAGAACAAGTCTGAAGTCCAGAGGTGGATGAACAACCAAAACTTTCTGTCAGATTTAACAGCTGGTGAATACGAAGAAGAAGAAGAATCAACAGGTTCTTTACAGAATGTCACTCTCATCATGGCACGTCTGAAAGTCTCGCTATCTCAATTCTCCAGCCCTGCTATGGTTCCTTGCTTGTCAGACAGAAGCATTCCAACTTCAAAGGATGCCTCCAGTTAGTCGACTCCTTTGACACATTTGCTGGGGAGGCAGTGGGTCTATTCTTGTTTGCCCCATAATGGGACCCTGGAACCCACAAAGTTAGTACTACTATATCAAACATGTACAAAAAGTTTGAAAACACAACTTTAAAAGATGATGTGAAAACTAGAGGATAGAAAAATGTTGGAGTGCATCTGTCTGAGAGGCAAGGAACCAACAGTCTGCAAAAAAAAATAAGCCAGATCAGCAAAAGGAATATGCATGCAAAACTCAAGATCTGGAACAGACTAAAGTCCAGAGTTGGATGAACAACCAGAATTTTTTCCAGAATTAGCAGCTGATGAACGCTAAGAAGAAGAAGAAGAAGAAGAAGAAGAACATGTATAAAAAAGCTAAACAAAAATATATAGTGAAGTAAGACTAGACAAAAAAGAAAGAAATAAAGCAACAATAAACAATTCATACCTGTCCTCTAGCACAGAATCTAACGGCTCCACACCATCTGTGTTGATGAGATGCAACAAGCTTGCTGATTTGACAGCAGCCTGCAGACGTCTGACACCTTCCTCATTATTCAGTTCAACTAACGAAATCCTTTCTAGTTGTTCTATTAGCTGCAGATCAATCTCTGGAACCTAAGAAGACAACAGAACATTTTCATCAATTCAGGCCTTGTGCCCATTTACAGCATGGCTGCTAAATTTGTGCCTTTCAGCTGATACACCTGAACTTCTGACATTTGTTGAACGGCTTAGCCTTCCCAATTAGTTTCATGGGACACTGCAGAGCTTCACTGTGGTGTGGTCATCCTTGCTTTCAAATCCACAGGTGGCTAAAATATATTTCCCATTTAAGTGCCTGATTGGTGATTAGTGTATCATCACAGCACTCCGGATAGATCCACAGGTCTCCCTACTCCTTCAAAGTAGATAACAAAAATGACTGATCACCTCCATTCTGTGTCTATGTTGATTAACCAGACGTCTAGTGTCTTCAGTCAAATGTTCGCATCTGGCTGTTCCAGGTTGCACCCCCATGTCCACCAGTCTGGACAAGGATACTGAGTCCTGTTTGTTATCATGATCTTCTCTGCGATATGCATCTTGCATGGCCTTAATATAACATGTGTCCAACATAAGAGTTTCTCTTCTGCATCCATGCTTCCTCAGTTCAATAAATTTGTTTCCAATTTCAGTGACTGAAACACCATGTACTGTCCATCTTGAAGTTGAACAATAAAATTACCCATCTGGGCCCAGGGCCTCATAATGGGGATGGAGGGGGGAGGGGAGTGGGAACCAGACCAACTGCCCCCTAAGAAGCATGTGGTTCATCATGACCAACTAAGAGTTTACTAAAATTGGACATGTTGGGCAAAAAGGCAGATACTGCAGCCTAGCTGTAAACCACAACACAACATGCGAACCGCTCTTTAACTATGTCATCCAGAGAAGCCACAAAACTGATACATCCAAGAGGACACCCCATTCCCGGTAAATGTCACTTTTGCTACCTGTCTATAGTGACCTGTTAATGCTACTTGCTGTGTTCACGCCTGCGCAAAAGTTAATAAGGTAAGGATGTGAATCATCATCATGTAGCAGGTCCTTTGCAGAACGTCGCTCTCATCATGGTCTGCCTGAAAGAAACTCAGCCTCTCACCAGCTTTTCCGCCTCATGCACTTTCACACTCAAGGAGTCACTCATATCATGTGCCCATCTTCGTGTCGGTCGGCCCCTGCCCCTCCTTTCTGGTACCATGCCGTCTGCTATTATTTTTCCAATCCATCGTGGCGCTTGACATGACCAAAATACTTCAGCTTCCGAGACAGGATGCTGTTTATTAGCCAATCTTCCTTGATTTTCAGATCTTTCAAGATGTTAGTATTTCTCCTATTTTTCGTCCAAGATATTCTGAGAATCTTTCTATAGCATTTCAGCTCAAAAGCCCATATAAGGATGTGAACATATGAACTAAAAACAGCATGGGGTCAGGTGACCTTCAAACCAAATGGTTTTTATAAAGCCAAGATGACGTCAAATTTTCCCGTAAGCCTCAGTTGTATAAGTCACAGGATAAGACACTAGATAAATATTTTTTTTTTGTTAGGCCCTAGTGAATTCGATCCATTTAATGCTTCACTCTTTTCATGCTTGTTGATTACTCTCTTTATATATCTTTTAAAAATAAAAATACATTAACATTTTTTTTTATTTATTAGTGACCTGTGTAAATTTTTTTTTTTTAGAATTACAAGAGGTTTATGACTAGTTTTTAGAATTCTAAGCCGGTTATGACTCATTTTTTTTAAAGAAATTCAAGACTAAATTTTTGTAGAATTCCAAGAGGTTTGTGAATCATTTTTTGTAGCCTTACTAGAGAAAAATGGTCAATAGTGTTTGCAGAAGAAAAAGAACAAGAAGAAGCATTAAATACCTGTGGCAGCTTGTTGTGATCAATTGGTTCCCATGTCGGTTTACCGGGCACCTGAAAGATAAATTGACACAACAAAATTCAGCAAATGATCAGGAAAGTGGATAGCCAGTAAATGCTTAAGTGTCCTGCAAAACAGTCATCAGTCAAATCAATACAAGGTTCTCAACACAGTGCATAAAGTGCCTCTTCAAGTAGTCCAAAATACCCTGTGTGGGTTCCAAGACCCCATTGTGGGAAAAACAAGAACAGACCCACTACTTCCCAACAAGCATGTCGTAAGAGTCGACTAACTGGGGGTTGAAGCACATCTGACTGAAAGGCAAGGAGTCAAAAGTCTGCATACAATCAAGTCAGATCTGTAAAACAGATCTGCATGCAGTAATCAGGTTCTGGAACAAGACTAAAGTCCAGAGGTGGACAAACAACCAAACTTTCAGCCGGAGTTTACAGCTGGTGAACGCTAATTAAATAATATGAAATACATACACAAATACTCAAAAATAGAATGTCTATATTTGCTTATGGGCACCACTTAGCATCCTTGCTAATTTCCAGAGCAGTGATTCTCAAACTGCTGGTCGCGATCCTTTTGTAGGGTCCAATAATCCTTTCACAGGGGTCGCCTAAGACCATCGGAAAACACATATTCATTGAAGTTATGAAGGAAAAGAATGGTTTGGGAGCCGCCACAACATGGGGGAATTGTATTAAAGCGTTGCAGCATTAGAAAGGCTGAAAGCCACTGTTCTAAAGGTGGGCTCAGCAAAAAAAAAAAAATGTCTCTGGGGAGATCTCAAATGGCCTGAGCTCCCAGGTTTTGGCACATATTCTGTTAGACCCTACTGCCAAACAAAGGGCAGAGAATTCAATTTGTTGTTTCTCCTCTGATTTAATCCGCTGAAGTGTGATTTATCATCATCATGTAGCAGGTATTTTGTAGAACATCTTTACGGTCTACCTGAAAGAAACCTGGTTTCTCACCAGCTCTCCTGCCTCATGTGCTATCATATTTAGGGAGTCACTCACATCCTGTGCCCATCTTCGTGTTGGTCGGACCCTGACCCTACTTCCGGGCACCATACCCTCCGCTGTCATTGTTTCCAAACTTGTGCTTTAAAAACGGGTCGTGGTCGGGTGGGGGGGGGGCAACGTACTCTGCCATTTGTTACTGGTGTGTGTCGAGAAAGGCTCTGGCCGAAACGTGCCTGTGTGCGTCGTTGCCCCTACCACCCCCCCCCCCAACCCCGTCCAGTGAATAAATGTCTTGGTAGCAGCTTGACTGCATTCACCCACGTTTTCTCCTCATTTAGCCTACACTAGCAATAGAGTCGAGCTGAGAAGAACTGACATCACAGCACTCGGGGCATTCCCATGCATGCTCCATCCTCATCTTCAGCAGCAGTTCCAATACTGATGGTTACGGTACAGGTCAGAATCTGGTTGGCCGGAACTAAACACTTCTAGAAATATTTTAACTACAGAATAGTTAATTTCATAGTCTATACCTTTGATAGAGATGCTGACTGTACGAAGTATGAAACTCTGCTTCGAAGAATTCTTGAAATAATACTAATATTAAACATTTCTTCAAAATTTTATCTTCAACATTTCATTCCCAAGTGTCTAGCAGTCGTTTTTTGTTTCGTTATTTCTGTTTCTTGATTAAACTCTTCTATTGTCCTCATTTCATTCAGTTTTTATATGTTTGGTAAGGATTTCTATTCGCACTTTCATTTATCTGTTTAGTTTTTTTTTTTTTTTTTACAGCTAATTAGTTCTAATTTTAATTTCTGTTGATTTTATTATACACTGTATTTAAAATCTTGCAATAGTTTTGTTTTGTTACTACTAATTCTACCTTTATACTTTTTAATTCATTTAGTAAACATTTGTAACTTCTATTCCAGAGAAGGCCCCGAAGATCGTCTGTTTGTGAACCACGAAATAGTTGGCTTTTTGTTTCATTGTTTCTAATGGCTTCTAAAGATGAAATTCACGAAGGAAAGAAGAAGCGTTTATTAAAGGGAGAAATACCTCCTGGTTTGACTGAGCCTAAAAAGCACAAGCTTGACTTGCTTAATAAGGTAATAATAAATATTATATATTATATCTCTATTGAAATGTGAACTTGGTTTATGAGTTAGGCAGTGTTTAGTCAAAATTTATTTTTTGGGCCTTTTGAGTTGCTTGATGAAGTTGTTTTCACTAAAACGACGACCCTAGGGGACTAAATTGAAAATCGTACGCAATGCAGTTTGTTACTCTGTTGCATTTTACTATTACTTTAGATAGGGATGTTAGGGGACGTTATCCATTGTTTGTCTAAGTTCACATAATAATATTATTCAGTATTTAATATTTTTTAAAATTAGTTTTGTGTTAGGGTCGGTTAACTTGAAGTTGAAGAGTCTAACATTTAATTTTAAATATTAGAGTATTGTGTGAATGTAAACAAACAATAGGATAGGTTGTGTCCCTTATGGTCGCTGTTGTAAGCAAACATATTTCTGGATTGTACTGGGACTAATTAATTGCTTGTTCACCAGTTTTTCAAATACGACAATGATTGGACAGTGGGGACAATGAGACATTTCAATTGATTTTCACTGACACGACACAGGAACGGAGCAAGTATGGGGAAACCCGATTGCAGTGAAGTTGAAACCTCAACTAAGCCTAAGTCTAAGCAAACAATAGATTGCATCCCGTTTTTATTTTTGCCTTTTTTAAATTATTATTATAATTTATAATAGTTCAGTTCTTTCACATTTTTAAGATTTCGTGCGACGTTCAGAATCAGATCCATTTCATTTTACATTACCATACATTCATACATTGCTTATTTTCTGGCTGTACGCAACTGTATGCAGCACCAGCTCCATTTTTTTTTAAAGGAATAATTCATCAGCCTAGGGACTCGTGGCCTATCCTCCGAATAACGGTCCCAAATTATCGAGGCCAAAAAGATACGCTAACAGGGCCTCAGTCACGTGTCAATTGCGGACTTTGTGGGTTGGGGCTAAACTAGATGGCTGGGACTCATGAGCAGCAGCTACCACATCTTCCGCAGCTTCCTTAATTTTATTTGCTCTTGAGTCCCAGCCATCTAGTTTAGCCCCAATCAAAAACAAAAGCGCACATTCTAGAGATCTCTTCCCTGATGCTGCAAGGCATTCCAGGAGTACTTAGTTAGTTAGTTAGTTATTCCTCTTGTGCCAAAGATGGCGCATAGGGCAGAGGTCATAGCTTTCCACGTCTGTCGGTTCTTTGCCACTTGATGTAGGTCTTGAGTGCGACTGAGACCTATGGTTGAGCTCTCCCTTGTGATGGTTCTACGGAGAGTTTCTTTTGGTCTTCCCTGTTTTCTTTTACCCTCTGGTGACCATATGAAGGCTTGGTGGGGAAGTCTCTTGTATGTCCATTGTGAGTATGTGACCGATGTAATTCCAGCGACGCATTCTAATAAAATCAGACACATATTTTTGTTTTGTTTCCTGTCTTATAGATGTATTGGACCTAAAGTCCGACCAGTGAACATTCAATAGCTTTCGGAGGCATCTATTCTCGAAAGCGACTAGTTTCTTATCGATTGATACTGATGATTTCCAACTCTCACAACCATAAGTTAGCACTGGGATCACACAAGAATTGAAGACCTTAAGTTTCGTGTTGTTGCTGAGTGATCTTGACTTCCAAATGTTTGACAGTTTGTTAAAGGCACTTGATGCTAACACGATTCGAGTCGTTATTTCTGATGTTGTATCTCCCGTAGAGGTTATCTTGCTCCCTAAGTATGTGAAGCTGGTGATTTTTTCAAGAAGGAGTACTGCAAAGATAAAAAGAAGAAGACCACAAAAATTATGCAAATTCTGATATCAACCAACTTACTACTTAGTCGCTCCTCTTCTACCTTGGGGTGTAGAGGTTTACCAGAGAGATCGCCAGAAGTCTCTGTCAGCAGTTTTCTTTCTAGTTTCTAGTTCCATTCCAGTCTTCTGTCAGTTAGGGACTGTTGGATGTTGTCTTTCCAGTGGGCCCTGAGTCACCCTGGAGGTCTGGTCCTCTGGTTGTTAGCCTGCTATGGTTGCCAATTTTTCTCCCATTTAGCATACATGTCCAGGCCATTGTAACTGACTGATCCACTCGGGTTTTTGAGGACTGGGTATCAAGATCTTGACGTATTGTCTGTCTGTGGACTTTGTCCCTTCTTAAAGTCACTTGGACCACCTTTCTTATATACCTCATTTCTGAGACCAGACTTGACGGATTGTCTGGTTGTGGACTTTGTCCCTTCTTGTCACTTGGCCCACTTTTCTCATTTATCTTATTTCTGAGACCTGAAGCTGGCTTCTGTGAGCTGTTGTCATAATATATCGACCAAACCGGTATTAAATTCCACACATACGAAATTCAAAATACAGACAGTCATCTGTAAAGCCATTTCTTTTTATCACAGGAAACCTGTTTAAATGTTGTTTTTAGTAACTAGTAATTCTGGGCATTCCTAAACATGTACGCAGGTGCAAGCAGTCAATGAGCTATTAGTTAGATGTCTCCTTGTATCCAAGTCAGCCAAGTGAACAAAGTTTTGAACAATAAATTATATTTTTTATGTAGCCGGATGTTCAGATCCCAGGCTCAGAAGAAGAGGAAGCTCTGCAGTCAAATCCATTGGCTGACCTCCAGTCTTTTCAAGCGTCATGTGACTTCCTGAAAAGTGCGATCAAGGAGATCAAAGAGTTGAAGAAGAAAAACACTGATGTAAGTTTCTTTCCTGTTAGTTTCTGTTATTATTCTGTATTATTTTGTACAAATAATAGAAACTAAGACATTCAATTAAGGTTGTTTGCAGATAATTTTATCATTACACTAAAAATATTCGGTTAGGTTTAAGTTAGTTTCCCCAAACAAAGTAGGTCACGTTTCATTCACAAGTTTGTTGGGCTGGTCTACTTTCCTGCAGGTTATGGGTGTGCCGCTCTGTTGTTTGCTTTCTGGGTTGTCTTGCATTGACGTTTTTATTCCGAGAAAGAGAATGCCTGTGACATAGGTTGCAGCACTTTCTAGAGGGGGGGGTTGTGTTAGACCCAGTTTGTCCATGTTATTGGAGTGTTAAAAGCGCTGGCGTGCTGCTGAAATATACAACATGCGATATCAACAGCATTGCGGAACACCCCCTGTAACCTTATGCCAAGGCCATGTGGCTCAAGGTCTACCAATCAGAAGTGAGCTAGTGTGTATATGGGCGGGATCTGGGGAGCTAAACATTACTTTTACAAATTATTCTTTTATTTTCATAGGTATCGTCAGGGCTATCTTTTTTCTTCTAGGAAACGAAGTTGCTGATACTTACTACAATGTCTATTACAGTAGTACTAGAAAAAAATATATCAATACTGGCAGAAAAACAGCCATGGGTATCACTCTTGTTGAACTATAGTAGAGTCGTCACTAATAATTGCCACTAGAGTGTCGGCACTAATAATCACCACTGTTAATAGAGAGTCGGCACTAATAATAGCCACTGTTAATAGAGAGTCGGCACTAATAATAGCCACTGTTAATAGAGTGTCAACAAGTAAAGCTGACTTGTGTAAATGGATTCTTGTCCTGGGTGTGCTGAGGACCAATGCTTCATTAATGGATAAAAGGCAAATGAAGAAGAAGGGCTAGTTTCAATGTAATGCTTGGTGTTCTTGCAGCAGACAAAACATTCATGTGACTTCGAGATAAGTTGTCTAAACAGGCAACACTCATCTATAATCTAGCACAATTACAATGACGTCCAGTCATCAAATGACACATTTTTAGTGCTTAAACATATATTTATAATTTGTGCACCATTTATTTCTCTTCCACAGAGCTCTGCAGAAATCACTTCTATCAGAACAGATGCCACAATTCATTTCATTCACATGAAGAAATTGAACAGACTGGCTCATTTTCGGTGTAGAAAAGTTCGCGATATCACTAATGAGGTAATTTATAAGTAACTATTTCTCTTATTCGTGTATATATGGGGCTCTGTGATGGAGGGATTAAGTCTTGTGCCCTGAAGTGTGTGGGTTTGCTAATAATAAGCATTTTTAAGTTTCAGTTGAGTTGAGTTAAGAATTGACATCACAGCAGTTGTAATATGGAACATCTTAGATTTGGGTAACCTAAGGTTGACACAACTATGTGGTCAGGCATGCATGCTCCATCCTCATCTTCAGCAGCCAGAGCAGAGTTTCAGTACTGATGGTACCGGTCACAATCTGGTTATATGTCCGTCTTGCCTTTCCTCTGAGTATAGAGAGCCAGCTGGACCCTCTGGTTACACCCAGGTGCCTCATTCTCTCTAGGCCATAATAATTTTGTTTGTCTACTGATTCCGTTGCTTGTTCCCAAAGGGCCTTGACCCATCTGCCTGTTAAGTTTATGAGTGCGATTTTCTTTTGTTCAATAACATATTTCTTATGAGCTTTCATTGGGTTGCAGAGTTTCCTTTCTGGAGTTTTGACTAAGAAAGAGATGTTCAGTAGAAAGCAAGCAGAGGTTTTGAACAGTAATTAGCATGCAGGGAAATTAGAGCTTGTGGCCTCGCTCTCTGAAAGTCTTTATTTAACTAAAGAACTGTATCATGTAGCGTAAGAATGCAATTACTTGGGAGGGATATAAAACCGAACGAAAAGTATATTAGCAAGCTTCACAATCTAACAATTACAAACAAAACGTGAACGTTGCGGCTATTGAGATTTCATCAGCACATACACATGAAACAGTACTACACAAATACACAAAATCACTTAGCTGGTATCTCGAAGCAGTCGGGTCTCTTGTTTCTCAGCAGAATGACTGCATGTGTCGGCTGGGGCAGTAAATACCCCCTGTGGAGTACCAGGGGCCATAACTGGGGTGGGGGGGGGGGGGGTTAGATAGAACTGTAAGGGCAGTTCAATCCCCTAGGAGTTTAAATGAAACTGTGTTGGCAATTCAGTCCGGAGGGTGTTAAAGTCCCCAGAGTGTAAATAAAGCGATTCTCAAGTGACTTGCGGACTATGTCGCTGGAATGGCTGGATTTAATGGCTGTCACCTCTATGTCGAGGACACCTTGGTGATCCTGGGAATTGAAGTGAATTATTTGGGAGGATGCCTCTGGAGCTGTGAAGTCCATGCTTTGTATGATGCTCTTGGCAGGTGACTAAATGCTGTCAACAGGTGGCTGACCACTTTACGGAAAGAGACCAAGCCATGCAGAATAGAACCAAGAATGATGAATTTAGTTTGCGCCTTTTTTTATTTTTTGAATCACTCCAGGTGTTAAATTTTGTGAACATTGTTGCTTCCAGGCCAAGTACAAGATTGACCAGTGTCACCTGCAGCTTCAGAACCTGCTGTACGAGGCCATGCATTTGGAGAAGGAGATCACAAAATGCATGGAATTTAAGTAGGTCAAACTGTTGCTTTATTGTGAAGCTGCAATTAGTACGTTATTGGAGGTTTGACTATTACTGTAGATGGGTCACCCCATAACATCTCCATTCCTGTGCCAGTGGATACTGCTGAAAATGTCCTTTACTGTTCTATTTGAAAGCTAGTCTGTCCCATTTGAAAGCTAGTGATTAACTTGTAACTTCCACACACTTGTGGTTAGTTAATTGACAGATTATCCTCATTGCACGTCGAACCACTCAGTCCATAAGTGCTCGGATCCCCTCCTCAGTAAATCCCGCAGCGTTTAGAGGCTAGTGAGACCAGTTCTGTGTTGATTTATTCTTCTTCTTTGGCTACCTGCGTAGTGTTCTTGTTTGGCGACACCACATTTAAGGTGTTGTTCTTGCAGTCTGATCATGGTTGCAGATTCACAGTTCTCAGTCGGTTCACACAAACGTCTTAACTTGTGGTCCCACACCAGACCTGCAACTCGCTGCGGGTGCAAATGGTCAGTCATGAAAGCTGGCAGTGACCTTAGCTTTAAATGTTTTGTGTGGAATGTTTGTTACCATCTATGGCTGTAGTTTTGAATCAATTGAAATTCTTATGTTTGGCTTCTACTTCTTCTCTGTATCTATATTTTGCCTTTTTTTTCCACCGGGGTAAGAGGGGACGCCCTCAGGGAGCATTGGTGTGTACTTCATTCATGAACCAAAAGTTAAACTTCATTCACAAAGCAAAAGATAAGCCTGAAATCAACCCCACAGTCTTCAGAGCATGAGGCAGACAGCTTAACCACTTTGCCACACACACACACTTACAAATTCCTTTGCCGTCAAGTAACAACAGACAAGAGAAATCACTTAGATCGCTTCCTCTGTGGGTTCTGCGACCCCATTTTGACCTGTAGTGGGGGGTGGGGGGGGGGGGGGGGCACTGACAAACATGTTGTAAAAGGCACCTAATTAGGGATGTTTCCTTCAAAGTGAGAGTGCATCTGCCTGAGAGATAGGAAACCAACAGTCTGCATACAAATAAATAAGGTGTGTAAAATGGATGTGCATGTAAATATTAAGTTCTGGGACAAGACAAAAGTCTGGGAATGGACAAATAAGCAGAACTTTCCATCAGAGTTAACAGCTGTTGAATGTGAAGAACTTCCCCTACAAGTCATGATGGCTTATTTGTTAATTAGACAAGGAGAAACTAAGAGGGATCACAAGTTATTAATGACAAAATGTATCTGTTATACATACTTCTTTTTTCATCTGTTCTTCTTAAAACATAAATGTGCTGTGTTCGTTTACAGCATGGCTGCAGTACTTCCTCGTGCATCTGTTACCTTCCTTACTACAGTTAACTGTAGTTAGAAATTTGCATATTCCAGTGCTTGTATTGAATATTATGATGAAATTGATAATGTTTGATATTACTTGATGTATAAATGAAATGATGTAAGAATGGAGGGAGACCTCGAAGGGCAGAATGTTAGACGAGCTTTCATGTCCAATTCTTAAGCTTTTAAAAATAAAGTGTGTTTTTTTTTTTCTAATTATCAACTCTAGGTCCAAGGATGAAGAGATTGAACTGGTTCCTCTAGAGGAGTTTTACAAAAGTGCACCAGATTCTGTTTCTAAACCAGTAAGTCTTTTTTTTTTTTTAACATCTCTTACTCATCAGGTGCCCTGCCGACTGGCGTGGGCGATCATGCCTCTCCATAATCTGCGATCTCCTGCAGCATGTATCATTTCGTGTGCCGACACACCTCCATGCCATGCAATAAGACTGTCAAGCATCTTCTCTCGTTGTCTTCCTCTATCTCTCCTTCCATATATCTTTCCAGTGGTCAAAACATGTTCTATTTTCCCTCTTCTCATAACATGGCCGAAAAATGATGACTGTCTCCTTCTGATGTCTGTGATAAGTTGTCTTCGGGCTCCTGCCTCTTTTAAAACCTCTTGGTTGCTCTTTTTGACTGTCCAAGGTATTCTAAGCGTTCTTCTGTAAAACCACATCTCCGAGGCCTCCAGAAATTGTTTGGCCTGCCTACCGATTGTCCAGGATTCACAGCCATATGTTAAAACTGGATGTATGTAGCAAGCAAGAATTCTTTTTCTAACTCTTACTGAATTTTATGAAAAGGTAGTTCTATGTTTAAAAAAAAAAGGTAGAAGAGTCTTCAAAAAATGAGATATACTGTTAGGTTATGATGTGTCATGACTTCCAGTGTTACGTCAGTGTAAAAAATATGCAAGGCATTAAATTATGTAAATTTAATGGGAAAACAGTACTTTATAAATTTTTATTCTTCATTCACAGTTATATTTTCTTCTTCTTCTTTTGTCTACTCCTGGAATGCCTCGCAGTGTCAGGAGAGGAAGAGATCTCTAGAACGGGTCCTTCTATTTGCTCCATATATAGTACTTTTCAGTGTCTCTGATATTTCTGCGGTCCATCTACTGCGTGGTCGAGCTCTGGTTATATTTCAGTCAGTTAATTGTTGATGTGTGTTATGTTTTTCTCGTTTTTTATTATTATTTTTAATTAGGGTTAATCTCCATAATGCCTTTTGCTTGTCTTTGTAATTGGTGTATATACTTTGTTTTTCCAGTCTTTTATGTTTGTTTGACGACGTCTGTGGTTTAGGCATTGTAAACACGATTCGTAGGGCCAGGTTAGATCCCAGCTGCAGGCGATTTGGCAGCAGACTGTCTTGCGTTAGTTTCGACAGTAGTACAGAGAGTTGACCATTCAGAAAGCAATGGCAAACTACTGAATGTAAATTGGCCTAGAAAAACCACAACCCCCCCCCCCCCCCACCCCCACCCCCACCCCACTGTCCAAAAAAATTAGGGGGCTGGTTATGCAAGTCCTGTAAAGGTTACGCAAATAACTTATATTTGTAGCGATTATGATCATTCAAGTGACCCACTTAAAAACGAAAGTAGAGATCGCTTAGTTACAAGATGGGGTCGGTGGTCCACGAAAAATGGCTTCTTTGCCTATCAGTTACTTTGAAATCCTGTCGCTCAATACTGGCTGCTCAGAATCAAATACGTGGGCTCAAAGTTATTCAGAAGAGGATGCTCAACCAAACGACACCTAACTTACATAGCGATCTTTGTTCAGCTAAATAAATTTCACTATTTGCTATGCGGGAATTAAATTTCTTTAATATCTCCTTTTTAAAGTGAATTTATATACTTTTAGTTGACATTTTTGGATTCTGTGTCCATTTTTACATAAATATGGGTAGTTTTGCTGGAATCTGTACATCATAGAATATAAAATTTAAATTTCTTCCCGGTCACTTCTTGACAGCTAAATCGGCGATTTCTCAAAATGTCTACCTCGTGGCCTAAACGAACTGTTTATCTCAGATGAATTAATCTAGGTTTTTATTAAAACAGTTCAAAAATAAGGCAATTTTTATCGTATTTATAATTTACCTTTCTTTAACTTTAATTTCACATGAGTTTTAATAATTTTAAATACTTGAAAATAATGTTTTAGCACGTTTTTAACATAGACTATTTTCTAGGGTATTTTGCGTTGAAAATGGACACAGACATTGGTTTGAACATTTTTAAATATACTTTAAAATCACATTATTGTAGTTTTTAAATCATTTTGGGAATCTTTAGCCATTATAGCATTTTTTAAGCCATAATCTATCATTTGGCATGTATACTATTAGTTTTAAAATTATAGTATTAGTATTGACTTATAGATGCTTATTTAGAAAGTTGACGATTAATAAAATTAATAATAAATTATAATTTGTTTAACTGTGCATAAGTTTACTTACTTACAGCCAAGGCTAGTTACAACTTATGATTATTAATATTTAATAATTATTTTCTAAATATACTAATATCTACTAGCTAGCAAACAGATCACATGGGACATAGATACGTTAATAAAATATATATAATGTTCTTTTTCCTCTTACCTTATGAAATGCTGCTCCATGAAAACACAACATAAATCCAAAGCGAATCACAAAGGAGCTTATTAAAAAATTTTACTCCATGAAAACATAGCACTGAATCACAAATCAGGTATTAGCAGTTACCTTAGATTATTTTGAACTAGTAAATAAAATATCCAGCAGTGTTAGTTAAGAAGAAGAGGGAAACACTGTGGTAAAATGCGCTCATCATCAATAAAATTAAAGAATAACTCGCAAAGACTGAAGAAGGGATTATGTTAAATCAGTAAAAAGGGTGCATATTTTCACTTGGTTATCAAACAATATTGGGGGTCTCTGTAGAAAAGTGGTCAAGCCATTAACCTCGTGCTCGGAAGGTTGCGGTGAGTTTATTTTACAACTGCTTTGTTCGTCTCAAAAATACATTTTGTTTGGGTTAACAGGGACCCCTGGAGGCTGTTGCTGGAGCTACGGTATTCAGGCTTACTGCTAAGGTCTCGGCATGCGGCTAGTCATTCATGGTTATGTGGAGAAAGACCAAGCCATATGAAACCAGTAACGATGCAGTGAAGTCAATCCACTCGCTATTGAACATTTTTTAACAGTGGAATAGAGCAAATTTCGGTCAGATGTATACACACTACACACACAATTGAGAGTGCAAGAAAAAGCATTTTTAAACAAATAGGAAGAGATGCATCATAACAAGAAGAATAGTTACAAAAGTATGCATATTACAGTATATGTCTTGGAAGACTCACTGGATAATAATCATTAATTTAATTCATAAATAAGGTTATCAATCCTGATAAACAAACTCATTTTTATGTTATTTAGGTTTGCATCTCATCATTTTTTTAAAGGCAACAACTTTAGTCAGAGCCTGCTGTCCTGAAAGCAATGACATATGGTTGCTAAGGGGTTCAGCAAAAAACTTGAGAGTTATTGACATTAAACATGATAAATTTAGGTCCAGTTTTCACTTGGGAACACGCCGCCATCTTGTTTCTGTGTTTTCCATTATAAATTTTTGGGGCAACTTTCCGTCACTGAAATGTGAATATCTCCGCTTAGAATTGACATACAGACTTCATTGAGGTACCGTTGGACTCGGGTTTTCAACCTCTATTCAGCTGTCTTGGTTTAAAAGTAAAAAACCTAATTTTTACATTTTGACTAAAATCCCTAATATTTGTTCACCCTTGAAAGAGCAGTTGGTGCATTATTTTGTAGTTTACAGCCAGGCAGTGATATCTGTACCTTTCAGTTCAACACATCCAATCTCCTGAAACTCTTAATTAGTCCCCTTTTACAACATATAACAACATCTCCCCCGCCTGCTAGAATGGTCCCCTGGAACCCACACATGGGCAGTTACTTTGTGTACCATTATGAGCCCATAGTTAGAATCTGGTAATTACAGTACAGACTTTACATCAAAAGGGTCATCCCATAGTTGCTCTGCTATTATGCCAGCAAAAAAAAAACCACACAGGATATCCATTACTGTCTCTTGTGGGGAAAAACAGGCTGTAATTTCAGCAAAGTCAACTGCACACACATGTTAATTGCATGAAGTCCCCGTGCAGGTTCCAGGGCCCTGTTGGGGAGAAAACAAGAATAGACCAACTGCCTCCCCAACAAGCATGTCATAGGGGTGTAATAATTAGGGGCTTCCTTCGAAGACAGAATGCATCTACCTAAGAACCAAGGAACCAACAGTCTGCACACAGATAAGTCAGATGTGTAAAATGGATGTGCACACACCACTCATGTTCTGGAACAAGACTAAAGGAGGTGGACGAATATCTAGAACTTTCCGCCGGAGTTAACAGTCAGTGGGCGTGAAGAAGAATGGCATATGGCAGCGGTCAGATTAAATTTAGAATTACCTCGAGCTAGAATAACAGGAGATTAGTCGACAGCAGTTTCAAGTCAAGTTTGCCATCATGATCATCATCATGTGTCTGTTTCAGGATGTGACTAGAAAGGATGTTCATCAGCAGATGCTGTCTCGCCTGGAGTGGGAGCTGGAGCAGCGCAAGCAGTAAGTTTCATCTTTGGTGAAAGTAAAGCAAACATCCAAAATAACTTGGGGTATATTGAGTAACCAACCTGAGAATAGAGGTTGAGGCCGTAACTGTAGTATTTCGATGAGTTGAGACAATCTCAGCCACGAATGTTATCATAGAATCAGGTTGTCTTAGTATGGAATGGATCGCATCAATCCATAGAGTCTGTAGATGGTTAGAGTCGTATGGATATTTTGCTTGGGAGATGCAAGTATGTTTGAGAATGAGCAATTAACATTTGTGGGCAGTTGACTTTGCTGAAATTCCAGCCTGTTATTCTACACAAGAGATAGCGATGGACATTCTGTGTGGTGTTTGCTGACATAATAGCAGAGCCACTATGGGATGACACTTTTGATTTGATGTGAAGTCTGAACTGTACTTACCAGATTCTAACTATGGGTCATAAACAGAATGAGCAGGCATATAGGTTGGCTGGACTGGTTCACCTGTGGGGGGGGGGGGGGGGGTGTACTGCAACTGCACACGGCAGATGTGATCTCTCGCCTGTAGGACAGAGGAATAATAAAAATGGAAGATACTGAAAAGCCATACCTGGGAGAAAGGATGTAGCTGGAAGTATCTTCAGGCTCTCAGCGCCACTCAAGACCCTGGGAGAAGGCAAGACGAGTGGTTAACCAGATAATAGATACCATCAGCGATTGATAAGTTCAGTGATGAAAGAAAGAGATCAAATGGGCCTCAGTTTGAATAATGGGAAAACATAAGTAATGATAATATCAAAGAAAAGAAGAGGCTTATATGGCACCTACATGAATAACAAAAGTCAGAGACATTTTAGAACAAGTACAGAAATTTTAGTGTCTAGGCACATGAATAACATCCGACAGGAGATGTATCACAGAGATAAAGAACAGTAGGTCCGGCTAAAACTGCCTTTATAAAGTGAAGAACTTTGTGCAATAAATCCGTGTCGTTGGAGGTTAGGAAAAGAATTCTCACATGCTATATAAAAATCAGTGTTAACGTATATCTATGAATCTTAGACAATTAATAAACAAGCCAAATCATTTCATGAGGCCTCGGATATATGGTTTTACAACAACAACAAAATCCTCAGAATTCTTTAGACAGCCAAGAAAAGCAGTTAAGATGTTTTGAAAGAGGTGGGTACTCAAAAATAACTTATTACAAATGACGCCTTTTCTATTGTCAAGTAATGAGAGGAAGGAAACCGGAACGTGTTGTGACCACTAGAAAGATGTGTGGAAGAAGAGATAAGAAGACAATGCATGATGATTTGTGACAGCCTGTTGGCATGGCATAAAGGGGTGTCCAAATACGAACTGATACATGCTGTTCAGATCTCAGATTGTTGAGAGGCATGATCACCGGCAAACCATTTGATGATGATTAGTTAGTTAATTAATTGACTGATCATCCTTATTGCACATTAGACAAGTCATCCATAAGTGCTTCGATCCCATCTTCAATATCTCCCTCAGCGCGAGGCCACTGATAACACCAGTTCTCTTGGTTTAATATTTTTTCTTTAGCTACCTGTATAGTGTTCATGTCTGTAACACCTCTTGACATGTTTGAAGTTCGAACACTGGACCAACAACATGGCACACAGTTAATAACCCATAAGTACTCTGTTCTTCTTCTAATTAAAGTCTGAGTCTGAAGAAGCTCAGCACAGTGCACAAACTCTGTAGCAGCAGCGAGGATCCTGACATGAAGTTCTTATAGTTTTGTCAAGGTTGCCGATTCACCCTCGTCTCTTGAATCATCTACTCATACTGCCTCTCTGAGAGCATTGAGAACGTTGTCTCGGTCCATGTTGAGTATTGTACGGGGGTATCCATAGGTCAGTTTTTGTTTCTTCTTATAGCCACTGCTTCTTATAGAACTGGTCACCTGGACTGTCCACAGTCTTCTTTCATTTACTGTCAGTCATTTCTGATACAGATTTTTTTTTTTACTGCCATGATGCCATACTGACAGTTTTAGTTAACATATAAGAGGGTGTTTAGCTAGGCCAAACAAGTGACCTGCATTTGTATTGCGTTAATAAAGTAAGCTTTGAATATATTAAATTTAACATTCAATACTCCTATAATCTTATACATTACTGAAATAGAAAACAACAACTATATTTATATAGTCAGTTAACCCAGATGGATTGAACATTAAACACAATATTATTGTTTAAATTACTGCTTCTACAACTATTGTATTAATAATATTTCTAAGCTGGGTTCTGGCCTCTGGACCGTGATGATCTCCATTTTCAACATTTGGACTCTGGATAAAACTGAGTTGAATAACCCTGCTTTATAGAGATAGAAAATATCTGCTTGCACATTTCTAGACTGGCTATCAAGTTATCTGAGACCAAATCTGAAAAGGAGAAAATAGCCCAGGAGATCCAATCCAAACAAGACTATCTGGACACCTTACAGCCCAAACTGGCAGCTATTCTCCAGGTAACTATGTGTACTATCTGTTTCATTGTGTGTTTGTAAAATATTTATAAGCCTTTCATGCACACTCTTGTGTTTAGAAGTTTCTGTATGCCTGACAAAATGTAGAATTGCGTGGGGGGAGGGGGGGGGGGGGGGTGGTGTACATGGGTGGGTGCTGATGTATCCATATGTAGTGTACGGGGGAAATACACTGAGATCTGTTACTTATTTTTAGTCGTTTGCCCCACGCACCTTTTTTTAAAACTCCGGGGGGGGGGGGGGGGGGGTCCTTCAATAAACAGCCATTTTACACAGGTCACTAAAAATTGTTTAAAATATATGTGTAGCAGTAGGTAGGTTTTTTTTTTTTTTTTTTTACATTTTGTGTGGAAAATAAATGAGGAGAAACCATGAACAGGGTGAAGAATTAACTGTATTTCATTCCCATGGGCCTGAATATAACATACTGACGCATCATGTTGTCTTATTAGAGTTGCTACTGCTCTACCGTGGCTTGTGTCTGAGAGCTTTCATGGGAATCAAGGAATAGTAACCCGGTACCCTACCAGGCAGGATGTAAGGGGCAACGCAGAGATGGGGTTGGCTAACTCATCCCGTAAAAAACAATAGTCGCCAAAAGCAACCAGACGTGGACAATTCTAAAAGAGAAACGAGTAACTTTCAGCTAACACATCCGACTTCTTCGAACATTTGTTGTCTGAGTATGCTGAATTCTTATAACAAGAATAGTTTCTTTTTTTTTCTTTCTTGTTCTTCTTTATGTGTTCTCCGGCTTTAAACTCTGGCAGAAAATTATGATTCTTCATCCGCTTCTAGACTTGTCTTGTTCCAGAATCTGTGTATTATGTGTACATCCATTTTACGGATCTAATTTATTGATATACATTGTTAAAGGGCCTTGTCTGTATGTAGCTTGTCATGCAAATATTCATCACCCATTGGTGCAGAACCAACCAATCAGTCTGCCTGTTAATTTCCCAACACTCCTGCATTCCCCCTGAGAGAATATCCAAAGAATGCGAACTACGCTGGATCTCTGAAGTGATGCTTGCCACTTTGCCTGAAACATGCCTGTTTCCACCTTTTTAAACATGCTTTGTGAGTCAGTTACAATCACAAGTTTGTTTTACAGGTTCCCTCTTGTAGGCCAGATTCATTTTCTCCAACTGGCAAAACCTTAGCTCTCTTGTAAAACATGCTTTTAAATTTCCTTAGGTGCTTCACTGGGGGTCTCACTGGCGTAATGGTAAAGCTGTTTGTCTCATGCTCTGAAGAAATAAAGGGTTTCGGGTTCATTTCAGCGCTGCGCTTGTTTGGGTCATGAGTGCAGTTTTTACAGAGATCTCTAATGAATATTTCCAGAGCTGCGCATTGTGCTTTGTGCAGTTGCTCTTAGCTGGCGACTAGCCATTCTGCAGAGATAGACTGAACCATATGGGGAAAATCCCTGTGCAGTGAAGCTGATCCTCTCAACTTCAACACTGATGTTTCACATTCACAAACAGTAGAATCAGTGAGACCCATGAGGTGCTGGTGTAGTTTTAGTGTCCTCTGTTCAAAGTCTAAAAATGGTATTCTGCGTGTTTAGCCAGGCCTATTTATACTGTAATACGTCAACAGTTTTTTAATAGTCTAAATTTTCAAACCAGATTCAAACTCTAAATGAGCAATTTATGTTTATTTTTTTCCAAACAGGCAACTCGACCAGTCCAGGACTACCTGGACATGCCCTACGACAGCATCATGGAGGAGCACCAGAAGGCCCAGCATCTTCCGGTACCACTGTATGTCTTGTACATGCAGACTTCAGCGTACAAGGAGGCTTGCGGTGAGTTGTTTCACCACAAAAGGCATTGGGAAGTCCCAGGTACACCTGCCTTGTTCGAGTCATGGTGGCACACTCAGTACAGCTCTTGTGTGAGTCATTGTGGCACACCTGTTACAACTCTTGTGGGAGTCATAGTGGTGCACTTGCTCTGGTGTGGGAGAGATGGAAGCACGCTTAGTACAGCTATGTTGTGACAGCAATGGGCACACCCTTAGTACAGCTATAGCTGAAAATGGGTGGCTTTTGGATAACACAGACAAAAGTCATGATCATAACTCTTTATGCTACTGACTAGATAGTTGCATGGTGAAGAATGGGTTACAACCCAGCAAAACAAACTTACATAGAGCCATAGTTACCTTGGACCGAGGGTTGTGGAAATGGATAGCTGGTGAAACAGTGTCAGCGATGCAAGAGCTGTTCAGTGTAAATTCACACCCAGGTGACATCATAATATATACAGATGGTTCTGTAGAAAGAGGTAAGAGTAGGTGGGGTTTTATTGCAAAAGTAAATGGACACTGCTTGAAAACAGAGAGCTTACCATACAACGTCACAACATCCAGTATGAGGGTGGAAGCAGTAATGGCAGCTTTTCAACAGCACAGCCCAACATGTTGTGATTGTAACAGCCTCAAAGAGCATGTTTCAGATAAGTGAAACTGGTGCCCTGCACACAGAATGGCTTGCATCACTTGATAAAACCCAGATCAAGAGCATATAGATTTTCTGCCCAGAATATTCATGTATTTGGGGTAATAATTAGCTGCAATCGCTTCTCTGGCCAGTGAGCTGCTATATGATAAAGTGGATGTGGTGAAGGGCTCTATGGGATCAAATGGACAGTGTGCACAAGAACAGATAGACAAACTAATTCATCGGGGTGGGGAGTGAATAGTTCTGGAAGATATTCAGCATTAGTCTTGAAGCACTCCAGTCTAGGAAACTACCAGAATTGCAAACACTGCTGACACAACTTAGCCTTCAGCAAAGAGTTGTAATGCAGTGGATACCATCACATTGTGGAGTGCCTGGAAATGAGAAAGCTGATCAACTGGCAGGAGAAGGTGCGACAAAAGTGCAGCGGGATGTACCAGTCACATACCACCAAAAGAAAAGAATCATTAAATCAATCAGGAAACCACCAGCCCCAGCACAAGGCGACTATTTTATTTTGGACAGATCAGAACAAGTCATTATCCTCTGCCTCAGAACAGGGCACAACCGATTATGTAACCACATGTACATAAAATTCAAGATAGGCGTATCAGCCATGTGCACCTGTGGAAAGGTGCCCCAGACAGCAGAGCATGTACTCCAGGACTGCACCGAATTTGACACATTAAGGCAAACCTTTTGGCCAGAAAGAACAACAGTGGAATATAAACTCTATGGACCACTGAATGAATTAACAACAGTGAAATTTATACAAGAGACAAAATTGTTGATATAGACAACTTATTTCAGGCGAACGAAAGAAGAAGAAGAAGAGGGGTAATCAGGTTGCAATTGAAGTTGTCCCTGAAGAAGGGGATGGAGCACATTTGGAAATGTCCTGAGTGCCAAAAAACTTGCAAATACTTATTATACTTTGTTATATCACTTTTGCGGTGTAAGCAGGTAGGTCTTTGAGCCTGAGGATTTAAGGCCGCATGGCTAGTGCTGTCACTGTGGACTGTGCAGGTGAGGATTTTTGTTTTGCCCCCAGCAGGAAAAAATCCCCAGCCTTACCGAGGATTCGAACCTGGGTCTCCGCATTAGAGCCCAGCGTTTCTAACGTTTGAACAGCCGGTCCCGAGTGGTGTGATGTCAAATCTTGATGCATTCATTTATTCATAAATTCTTTTTTTTTTAATGTATATAAATATATATTTTTAATTCATTAGTGACGTGCATTCAACTAACAGAAACTAAAAATCTACTTTTCTTTCAATGCATGTCCATGCCACAAACTTATATTCCTTTTATCCCCGCTTTGTGTGTTTTATTTGTCCAGACAAGAGCCTGAAGGTGTCCATTGTGGGAGATGTGGATGCTGCCAAGTCGCTAATCACGTTTACTTTTGAGCCAGGTTTGTATCATTTTGTTAATGATTATTTAATACTAGTTACTCATTTAAGGGAGCCGTCGTGATGTAGCGGCTCGAACACTCGCAGATCCAAAGGTCGAGGGCTCATAGCCAGACCTTTTCTAAATGACCTTGGCTCCCAGGTTGACCCAGCCTTAAATGGGTACCAGGTAAAGTCCTGGAAAGTAAAGGCGGCCAGTGTGATGTTTACCACATCGATTGGTCAAACAAAAATATAGTTTTAGCACTGTGTGCCCAATATGCCTGAAGGTGGGGAAAAGGGTCCTTAACTCATTTCATGTGATGAGAAGGAGGGGATTCGGGAACTTGATAAAAACTGGCAAGATTGATGGGAAGAGAGCAAGAGGAAGGTAAAGATATAAAAACCTGGCCAGGTGGATGGGGGGGGGGAGGGGGCATGACAAAAAACATTGACCTGGTCCTTGATTCTGGTGATCATGTGAGATAACAAAACATGAGGGCCTGCACTTACCGGTAGGGCACTTGATGTTGATAATTAAAGGAGTGTTGCACTTTTGGGGTCAAATGTATTGGTTATTATAAGGCTGTTGCATTTCCTGGTTATAATGAAATTAGGTTCCGTCGCCCAGCTACTGAATTGAGTGCTTGGTGTGACACTGTGGATCATGTGGAAAGGGGTTCTTTTTGTTTACCCTGTTATGCCTGTAACGGTTTTATATTGTAAACTGCACTAAAATTGGCAGGAAATGTTGAATATAACACAAAATATGACTAGAAAACGGAGGGAATGGAAAAGACGCGCACAAACACAGCCTGATATTTCGACCAAAGTCTTTATCAAAAGACAACACAAACTGTGACAAATTGCCAGGCAGCTGATTAATGTGCTTGTGCAGTATGGTGTGCGCAAATGCCAACTTTAGTGATTTTTTAGCTTTTATCAACAATGCAATGCAGTTCTGGTGGGAGACTGTTAGTGTCGGCATGTCTGATTCCTTACCTCGTGCACTTGCTTTGCATATGCGAGCTTCAGAATTTTGCTGGAACTGATCTGTTTTCTCCCAGGTTTTTTCGAATAGAACAGTGGGGGATATTTTGTGTAATTTCTCCTGGCCTAAAAATGAAGTAGTTATGGGATTACCTTTCAGCAGTGAAGTTGGAACCTTGACTAATAAGTTGAGCTGACTCAAGAACCAACATCACAGCACTCAGGGCATTCCCATAAGCCCTCCATCCCCATTTTCAGCAGCCAGCACAGAGTTCCAATACCATTGTTGCTAGTAACATTCTGATTATACGACCGTCTTGCGTTTACTCTGAGCATCTAGCATCAGCCAGATCCCCTTGTCACTCCTGGCTGCATCACTTTCTCCAGACTGTGGTGATCCATGTGCTCTCCGAGCTGTACACGTTCTCCCACAATGTCCTAACCACATCTGCCTTATCATGCATCAGTATTCCACCAAGTTGTGCAGAGCCAGCTTTTTTTAAATCACCTGTTCATTTCACAACACACTGGCATGCTCTGGAGAAAAGATCCAGATAATGCCTCTCACCCCTGACCTCTGAAGCAAAGCTTGCCACTCTGCATGAAGCATGTCTGTCCTCACCATCCTCAGCATGCTTTCTGAGTCAATTACAATCACGATGTGTGTGTTTGTCATGTTCTCTAAACAGCGGAAAACTACATTGGCTGCCTCCACCTCCATTCTTAAACTGAATTCTTGACTAATGAACAACAGACTAATGGAGAAGTTAGCTATAAAACTAAGTAATTTGGGATCCATCATTAATCAAGTATCATAAGGCTGTTGCAGATTTGAGATCAATTATCCATCAAAGATTAAGAGATAATTTGGGATCAATCAGGAGAAGTTTTGTGGAAACTAGTTATATCCACTTTCTGTCAGTGTTGTTGTTGAGAATCTGCTTTCTTAAACCAATTGTTGCTTTGATTATCTTCCAGATGAAGAATCAGACAGCGACCAGGAGGAACAAGAAAAGGCAGATTCTGTAAGTTTTAATATTGCTTGTTTGTATCTATAACAAAAGTAAAATGGGATCAAATCAAGAGGAGGGAAGAAGAAATAAGTCTGGGCAACCACTTGCATCAACAGCTCTAGACACAGATAGTGACGCTATTCATCATGTAGCAGGTCCTTTTGCAGAACATTGCTATCATCACGGTCTGCCTGAAAGAATCATGTTCTGTCATCAGCTCTTCCGCCTCGTGTACTTTCATATCCAAGGAGTCACATCCTATGCCCATCTTTGTCTGGTCAGCCCCGACCCTCCTTCCTGGTACCCCATCTTCTGCTTTAATTTTTTTCTCATCTGCTGCTAAAATATTTCAGCATCCAGGACAAGGACAAGATTACTTTGCGATCTGGATGGTGTAATAGTGGAACACATTCTGAGAAGACACAAACAAAGAATCAACAAACAGTCACTGAAATTGGAAACAGACTGAGGAAACGAGGTTGTGCAAGAGAAGCCACACATTGAAGTGATTGCACAAGAGGGAACAGAAGGGAGAAATAGATGTGCAAGTCCTGTGTGATGTATCATGGCACAACAGGATCATCAATGAATGAATATTTAAATATAGCAGCATTCTTCTTCTTCTGCCTATCTATCTTCTTCTGCCTATCTATCTTCTTCTGCCTATCTATCTTCTTCTGCCTATCTATCTTCTTCTGCCTATCTATCTTCTTCTCAAATGGAACATATCTTCTTCTTGCCTAACCATCTCATGCCTATCTAGTCGTATCTATCTTCTTCGCCGTTGCATGGATCTATCCTCAAATGGAACATAGGCCCTTAACCAACTCATGCCAAGTGTTTTCCCCCGTTGCCTCTCCCCTTTCCCCCCCCCCCCTTTCCCTTCTCCCCCATCTTTCCACTTCATTCTTCAGCTCTCTTCTCCGTGTTTTTTTGGCCTTCCTTTATTCCTATTCCCCTGTGGGTCCCAATGCTATTTTTTTTTCATAGCAGCATTGCGTGTCATAATTTCTAGACACCTGCCTGTCCATCCGAAGGTCCTTGGTCTAAATCCACAGCCCTATTCTTTAATTGACCCAAGGCTTCAAGGTCAACCCAGTCTGAAATTGGTACCCCAAAAAATTAATGGGAAGTAAATGTGGTCTATGTGATTAGAGTCAAGGGCTCTTGACACGATATTGATGCATAGACGAGATGCTCCCCTGCGGAGAAATGTTCTTGACTCCCAGGTCAGCCCAACCTTAAGTGAGTACCAGGTAGAGTCCTGGGAAGTAAAGGCGGTGGACGTGATGATGACCACATCACCCAGCAAGTACCAGTTGGTCTATAAAAGATAGGTTGAAGCTTGGAAAAAGGTCCTTTATTTTACTCTTCACGCCATTACTGCGCCAGGCATATCAGTACTGGGTGGGTCATGTGATCTATGTCGCCACAGCCCACTTAACTTTATGGGATATTTCCTGGAGCCCATTTTAGCTAAGACTGACCTTTCAGCCCTGGGTCACTTATATAAAAGCCACTGTACCTTCATATTATCAATGTTGATATATATATATATATATATTTCCTTTCAGAAGCGGCGCAAGAAGTCAACTGAAGTGAGGAACCTCGAGACAAAGAATAGAATACTAAAGAAGCATCCTCTGTCTGTGGTTTTGGATATTACTAGCAAAGGTTGGTTAGCATCTTTTATAGTTTACTCTTTAGGAACAGAGGTTAATTAACTCTTTGAATAGTTCAGTCTTTACTAGATCTAGATAACAAGCCAGCGGTTAGCCATGTCTGGATTTGTCAGACCGTTTTATGGGTGTTCATTTTCTACTAGCAAAGGATACAAATAGTCATTGTTATAAAAAACCGGGTTTTCACCCTTTACTAACAAAGGTTATGTGGATACCAATAACGCAGATCTTAATACAAATAAGCCGGGTCTGTCTGGATACAAATGAGGCGGATCGGTATACAAATCAGCCAGATCTGGATTTTTTTTTTAAAATTTATTTTTATTTTGATATATTATTTAACGAGAAAAAAATAGATTTTGTTGTCTTTGTGACGTCATTATAAACTTATGATGACATTGCTTTGCTGTCTAAGGCTTTGTCAACAAAACCTTTTTTTTTTTTCTACTTCTTCTTCAACATCCTGATAATTAGTGCTGCACAATTGACTGTTCTTACCGAAAATTACTACATGAACTCATAACCAGAGATTTCCATTGGTTGTCATCTTCATAATCTCTGTTTCAGATGGCGCAGATCTACAGCTGACATTTTGTTATCTGCTGGCCTTGAACATTATCACTGTTAGTGTCAAGGTCACGCAGGATCCTAGTATTACAACTACTTCCATCAGTGGCGGGTGAGTGATTGTCCATCATTTGTGGTGTTTTTTTTTTTTTTTTTAATTCTTCTTGTTCGTCATGTTCACTGGCTGTAAACTCCTGCAGAAAGTTCTGTTTGTTCGTCCACTTGTGGACTCTAGTCCTATTCTAGAAACTGAATTTGCGGGCAGACTTTTGGTTCCTTGCCTCTCAGGCAGATGTACTCTGACTTCGAAGGAAGCTCCTAATTAGTCAACTTTTACGACATGTTTGTGGGTGGGCAGTGGGTCTGTTCTTGTTTCCCCCCTACAGTGGGACCCCGGAACCCTTGGTTTATTAAAGTTAAAGTCAAGGATGATCAGGCAGTGCCGTCTCCACAGTGAAGGTTGTCTGCAGTGGATCTCCAACAGTGCAGTGGATCTCCAACAGTGCAGTGGATCTCCAGCAGTACAGTGGATCTTCAACAGTGCAGTGGATCTCCAGCAGTGCAGTGGATCTCCAACAGTGCAGTGGATCTCCAACAGTGCAGTGGATCTCCAACAGTGCAGTGGATCTCCAACAGTGCAGTGGATCTCCAACAGTGCAGTGGATCTCCAGCAGTGCAGTGGATCTCCAACAGTACAGTGGATCTCCAACAGTGCAGTGGATCTCCAGCAGTGCAGTGGATCTCCAACAGTGCAGTGGATCTCCAACAGTGCAGTGGATCTCCAGCAGTGCAGTGGATCTCCAACAGTGCAGTGGATCTCCAGCAGTGCAGTGGATCTCCAACAGTGCAGTGGATCTCCAGCAGTGCAGTGGATCTCCAGCAGTGCAGTGGATCTCCAGCAGTGCAGTGGATCTCAAGCAGTGCAGTGGATCTCCAGCTGTGGAGTGGATCTCAAACAGTGCTGCAGACCTCCAACAGAATTGCAACACATTGCTCTAACCAAAACTATTTAGACCAGTGGTTCTCAACCTTCCTAATACAGTGACCCTTTAATACAGTTCCTCATGTTGTGCTGACACCCCACCCCCGCAACCATAGTTATTTTCATTGCACTTCATTGAATATGGTGTTTTTTTTCTATTGTCTTTGGCTATTCCTGTGAAAGGGTCGTTCAACCCACAAAAGGTTTGCACTCCACAGGTGGTTGAGAACCGCTGATTTAGATAGTTAAAGAGGAAGAAAACTGTTTAATTCTTTACTCCACTTGTATTTATTCATAACTCTGCTTCACATTGAAATAAGCCTTATCCCAATTTAGGCATTCTGAGGTTTTAAACAACGGATCAGCATCATGGCACACGGGTGTAACCCATAAGTGCTCCGTTCTACTTCAAACACAAGTCTGGGTCTGAAGAAGCTCAGCACAGTTCACAGGCTCTGCAGCACTTGCGAGGATCTTGAAATACTTTTTGGTAGATTTTAAACTCCAAATTTTTCCTGGGCAGCGCCGCTAGGCTACTCTTTTTCAATTTCCAACTGCCAAGAGTCCAGGGTCAATTACTAGCAGTCCAAGTCCACGTGAAAAAGTTCCAGCTCTTACCGGGGATTGAACCCAGAACCTCTAGCACTCGAGGCAGACACCATGCCTCAAGACTACGCAGCCCCCTCAGACATTTAGTAACTGGAAAAAAGTTATAACTTTGTTTAGTGGCACGATGTCATCAAAGAAGCAGATAACTTCACGTCTGCTCGTTGACCTAAGGAGGGTTCGACAACCTAGATATTTACAAACACTGCCTGACACTCCCAGTTTCTGCTGCTTCTTCTCTTCTCCTGTTGTCTTAGAGTAGAGGTTCAGAGTTTTATATGAATGCAGTTTTTTTTACACAATTTAAAAAAATTAAAAATAAAAAACAACATATATGACATAATATAGCTCCATGCAAAATTAATACATACATACATACATACATACATACATACATACATACATACATACATACATACATACATACATACATACATACATACATACATACATACATACATACATACATACATACATACATACATACATACATACATACATTTGGGGTGACTAAAACATGTGTCATAGATCTCATTTTCAGTATGACATTGGGACTTACATTATATTTGGCTAATAAAACTGAAACAATCCACAATGACCTTAGCTCTATGCCAAACTGACTCCTGGATTAACATCCACAGGGACCTGCTGTCTCCAGACCTGATATTGGATGAGATTTATCCAAATGACCATGGTAATGACTCCCCAAACGTGGCCAACCACTATGAGCTGAAAAAACATGGGTGAGTGAGTTAGTTTTTAAATAATTATATCACTGATATTTTTTTTTTTTGCAGGGATAGCAAAAGACAGACAGGCAGGTCATTGTTGGATCAGCACTTCTTCTTTGTTGCGCTCACCGGCTGTAAATGCCGGCAGAAGGTTCTGGGTGTTCATCCACTTTCAGATTCTTGTCTCCAGAACCTGAGTGTTGCGTGCACATCCAATTCACAGATCTGGCTTATTGGTGTGCAGGCTCTTGGTTCCTCACCTCTCAGCCAGAGTAGTCCGACATCAGAGGATGCTCCCAGTTAGCTGACTCCTGTTATGTAACTCCCAGGCCCAGATTCTCGACCTCTGCTGTGATTAGACCGGGCAGTCTTGCTTGGTAGTCTGCTCCACAGTTATATAATATACTTCTTAAGGATGACCTGGTAACATTACAGATGGCTCAGACTATAGATGTCCTAGTAGATACGGTGACAAGTGACACTCAAAACTCCACTGTAAGTGGGTTGGAACACAAGGCTAACTCTGTTAGATCAGCTATCAAATAGTGCAAGTAATTACTCACATGACAGAATGTCCTGCATACACACACACTTTGCAGACACTGTCTGGCAAGTTCAGGTTCCGGTTGAAACATTCAGTAGACATAGTTAGCAGTTAATCAATCTTGCATCCATCTGGACAGTTATACTATATCCAGATGTGCATAGCCACTCTAGGCTGCTTGGGTTGATACAACTCATATTCACTCATCCACTCGACTCATCCAAACACCAGACACAGAAATGAGCCTTCATTCTTTCACCCTTCTAATCATCTATTCAGTTGCACACATTATCCTAACATTATTCACTTACTCTCATGTTCCACAGAAGTCATGCTTACCTTGTGATTGTCTTTTCTGGCATGTGGCCTTCTTAAGCCCCGCCTCTTACACATAACAGGTGGAATCCTGGGAAGTAAAAGTGGCTTATGTGGAACTGACCACATCACCCACCGAGTGCCAACCGGTCTGTAAAATATAGGTCTAGCCCTGTATGCCCAATACACATGAAGGCAGGGAAAGGATCCTTTACACACTATATATATTTTTTCAAACTTCTTGCACATAATTGATGCTGGCGAGACATTTATCTCAACTGATATAGTGTGCCATTACAAGTTATATATTTAGCATATTCTTTAATGCATATTTCATGTTGGCCTCCTGGCTTCAGACCTTTAAGTTTCATAATAAAAGTCGTCCCCTTGTGGGATGCAATTTTTTTGTTATTTTGAAGCCCCACCTCGGCTTTTGCCGGGGGGCCCTGAATATAGCCGGGGCATAAATATGGCTAAGCCTAACGGCTGAAAGGGGTTTCTGGGACCTCTCCACGGGTGATCCTCATCCACGTGGGGGCACTTTGTGTCATTGGGTGTTTATCGCTCTGTGTGATGTCCTGGTGGGGTACACCTGACCTACCTACCTACATCTTTACTTCCACTTGTGCAGCCTGCAGGAACTGACCAGCTACATTCCTGTCATTGGGCATCCTTACTTGTGGTGCCAGTGGATGGGGGGTCTGCAGTTCCTCAACAGGGACCTGGACAAGGAGGACAGCGCTGGCAGAACTGACAGAGATGAGGAGAATAACTTAGCAGTGTCCAGGATCGCGGCTGTGAGGGCTAAGCATAGCATCAGTGCTGCTAACATGCAGAAGACAATCTCTTTGCTTCGGGAGCGAATGAAGGCTCGAATCTGTTTGCTGCAAATGCTGTTGTCTCTAGGTATGTATTATATTTTCTGTTGTGACTCAACCAGGTGCTATCTCCATAGTGAAGGGTGGCTGCAACAGATCTCCAACATTCTCTGTCTCTTGTCTTGGTTGTACACTCTCTCAGACTTTCCTTTTTAAACACATTTTTAGGGGAATTCCCATGGCCTGTATTTTTTTTTTTAGGGTTAGGCTCAGAATACAAACCAAAACAGCTTCCTGCATTCCCCCAAGATATTAGATGAACCCATATGAAAAATTAATCCAAGCGCCGTTTTTGTCCTGACTATGCCATAAGACTAAATTATGTAGGGATTTATCCTTTTTTTTTTCTCCTCATAATCTGCCTAAGACATGTGTCTGCTTTCATCTATTTTCTCTGGTGGAATTACAGCGTTCCTCTGTTTCTCGAAGGATTGCCTCATTCAGTAGACATTCCGCCAGTTGGTTCAAGCATGCAGTTGCTTCAAAGATTCATAAAGCTTTGGCTGGAGCTTCTGAGTTTCATGCTAAGAATGGTAAACTCCCTCACCTTAGAACTAAACTTAGCAAAGTCACTGCCAAAATGCCTACTGTACTGCACTAGGGTATTCAAAGAAACAAAACTGCAGATACAATTTCTAAGAAAGGGGAAGAATGTGAACATTAAGATAATGAAATGCTTGCTTGCTTGTTTCTTGTAAAAAAAAAAAAATTAATTCAATCTCGTTCAGACTTTTTTGGTTTCCTTTGGTTCCATTTTGTTGTGTTTTTCTAGACGGATTGTTCTTCCTTGTATAGAGTTGTTGATAGTAAAATGACATACTTTGAGAGAAAACAGTTGCCATTCAGTCTATCCATTCTATCAGAAGTGAACAGAGGTGACTACGTGTTACTTGACTGGCATGGGTAGGTCATTATTCTATGCCTTAGGATTTGGCATAACAAACTTAACACGCATATGCACTGGCTTTGTCTGAATAGTTACCACTGTGCCTGTGTGGGATGTGTGCACAAACTGCAGAATGTCCTGCAAGGATTTATCTTCTACACTTTTTAAGGGAATGCTGGCCCAATGAGTCCGCACTATACTCAACAGTCACTTTTATCACAAGAACTCGTCTGTTTGTATAAATGATCACTAGAAGAAGGAAGGGGTTTCATGCTTCGTGTAACACCCTTAGTGGCCAAACAGTAGTTTTACTGATAGGGATTGGGCGAGATTTCAGAAACCAGGGGAAGTAGAAGTTGATGCCCTCTACTTTAAAAACGTAGACATAAACAACCCTTTTTATGCCAGTCAGATGACTGCTAGGAATAAAGCCAGTCTTACAGGTCATCAAAGAGCAACACATGAAGTGTTTTGGACACCTAACAAGAATGCCCTGGTACTATCTGCCACAGCGACCCACACTGAAACGTTACAACGGGTTTAGAACTAGTAGAAGACCTCAAAAAAGATGAAGTGATGGCATTAAGGACAGTCTTACAGAAATGAACATCAATCTTAATAGTGCTCTTAACAGAGCTCATCGACGAATGTTGCATCTCCCCCTGACACTTCACAGAGGTACAGGGTGGAATAGAAGAAGAAGGTGCATGGGGCATATGATGTTAGTCTCATATGTTTATGGCTCAATCAGCAAACTTTAGGGAATGTGCTCAACATTGTGCTGGCTTCCTTTGCTTACCCAAACTCCACCTGGTGCCCATTTTAGGCTGGGTCGACCTGTGAGCCAGTCTTCTCTGCTTTAGCTCCTTAAGTCCCAAACAAAACATGATGTGTTACCCAAAAGTCTTATACATCACTTCATGTGTCTTATATTTAAGTTTGGTCAGTGTCAGTGTATATTAATAAATCTGGCAACCGCAGGGGTAGCCTTCAATTGTTTTTCATTCCTACAGCCCACCAAGTGGTTTTCATGGTAATATGTGACTATAAAAATAAAAAATATGACCGTAGAGGATTAAAAGATTTAAACACACTTTAAACAATGGATTATTGTCTCTTTTTTTTTCTCATTAGAAAGAGGCATCATCCCCCTGTCAGCTGACTCCATGAAGATGTTCCCAGCGAAGATCAATGCCCAGCTGACCTCCTGGAAGCGTTCTACTTTCTCAGACATCCAGGTCCTCCCCCACGCTGAACGGTTCATTAAGGCTGGCGTGATCAGGGAGTCGGATCTGATTTTTACGGCTGTGATGGAGCGAGGTTCGGGTAAGTGAATAGATAAAGATATTGGTTTGAATTCATCAAAAGGAGAAGGGAGCTAACAGGTGGATTTAAAAAAGATAGGGAGAGCCTGGTGTGAGCTGTATTCTGTAGCGAAGGATAGGACGATTTGACGTGAGCTGGTTGAGGGTGTATGCTCTATTGGGGGCTAGAAGGCAGATGAAGAAGAAATTTATCATTATTTGAAACGAGGCATACTGAGAGAATGACAGAGAGGTAAAAACTGTGTACCCAAGGGAGTTGAATGGTCATGGACCATGAGGCAGACCAAGAAGGAAAGATATCCAGACAGACCCACAAACTCTTGGTGTCACCTACTGGAAAGAGAAGGCCAACCAGAGAGATGAATGTTGGCTCGGAAAACTGAAGAAGAAGAAGTAGAAAAATTTGAAGCATTTGTATAAATGAATCAAGAATTGGCATCGCTGCACTCGGGACATTCCCACACGTGCTTCATCCCCTTCTTCAGTCACTAGTGAGGAGTCGTCATGCTAATAGTATTAGCAACCTGATTAAAAGTCTGCCTTTGTTTCCTCTTCAAAGTTGAATATCTTCCAGAACCTCTACGCACCACAACCCTTCCCCCCCCTCCCCCCACTTTAATTTAAACCACTTAAAATAGAAACAGTGGCCTATCAGGACAGTGGTCTGGGTTCAGTCCCCCGGGTCCAACCAATACGGTTCTAGGGTCAGTCCAGACTCTTGAAAATTAGTACCAGATAACCTCAAGAATTGTATGGAAATTGCTCATTATCGTGTTATCACATAAAGAAGGAAACAGCATCATATAATCATATAAAAGAGGAGACCACATCATGTAATCACAAAAAGAAGGAGACAGTCACATAATCACATAAAGCAGGAGACAGCATCATGTAATCACACAAAAAAGGAGACTGTCACATAATCACACAAAGAAGCAGACAGTCACATATTTACTTAAAGAAGACAGTCACATAATCACTTAAAGAAGACAGTCACATAATCACTTAAAGAAGACAGTCACATAATCACACAAAGAAGCAGACAGTCACATATTTACTTAAAGAAGACAGTCACATGATCACTTAAAGAAGACAGTCACATAATCACTTAAAGAAGACAGTCACATAATCACTTAAAGAAGACAGTCACATAATCACACAAAGAAGCAGACAGTCACATAATCACACAAAGAAGCAGACAGTCACATAATCACTTATAGAAGACAGTCACATAATCACACAAAGAAGCAGACAGTCACATAATCACTTATAGAAGACAGTCACATAATCACACAAAGAAGCAGACAGTCACATAATCACTTATAGAAGACAGTCACATAATCACTTAAAGAAGCAGACAGTCACATAATCACTTATAGAAGACAGTCACATAATCACTTAAAGAAGACAGTCACATAATCACTTATAGAAGACAGTCACATAATCACACAAAGAAGCAGACAGTCACATAATCACTTAAAGAAGCAGACAGTCACATAATCACTTAAAGAAGCAGACAGTCACATAATCACTTATAGAAGACAGTCACATAATCACTTAAAGAAGACAGTCACATAATCACTTAAAGAAGACAGTCACATAATCACTTATAGAAGACAGTCACATAATCACTTAAAGAAGACAGTCACATAATCACTTATAGAAGACAGTCACATAATCACTTATTGAAGACAGTCACATAATCACATAAAGAAGGAGACAAGAGTAACATCACATAAAGGAGACAGCATCATGTAATCATGTACTAAAAAAGTGAACTTTACCTGTAACTGGTGACCTTTGTTTATTCTTTCCCAGCCAGGATGACTGCCTATGTGGTCCTGACAGCAGACTGTCCGCGGGTTCCACCACTGTTTGTTGTTGATATTATGTGGCAGGCTCTGCGAACAGCCCTTACTGATATTCACATCATGGTGAGTGTTTGTTTTTTGTCCAGGTGTTGAGCCTATCAAGTCTCTTGTACTTGCTTTGTCTTCATGTTCCACCACTGTTTGTTGTTGATATTATGTCCTTGTGGGTGAATGTTTACTGTCCAGGTATTTTACCAAATCTGTTTCTTATACTTCGACTGTCTTCAAGGGAAGTTGGCATGTTATCGTTTACAGCTAAGCTGTGATATCTGCACCTTTTAACCTCAGGCAGCTGGTTTCAGCACACCTTTAGTTAGTCACCTTTTGCATCTCTGTCATTCATACCCAGTCACCTTTTACATCTCTGCATTGTTTCAGTACCCAGTCACCTTTTACATCTCTGTGTAGGTTTTAATACCCAGTCACCTTTTACATCTCTGTGTAGGTTTCTGTACCCAGTCACCTTTTACATCTCTGTGTAGGTTTCTGTACCCAGTCACCTTTTACATCTCTGTGTAGGTTTCAGCACCCAGTCACCTTTTACATCCCTGTGTAGGTTTCAGTACCCAGTCACCTTTTACATCTCTGTGTATGTTGACTAATTAGGGGTTATTCCTTGGAAGTCAGAGTGCATCTGCCTGAGAGCTGAGGAAGCAACAGTCTTTGTGTAAGTAAGCCATGTCTGTAAAATGGATGTGCACACAAAGGGCATGTTCTGGAGCAAGACTAAATTCTGGAAGTGAATGTACAACCAGAACTTTCCACCAGAGTTTACTGCTGGTAACCACTAGAAGAAAAAGAAGATCATGCTTGTTGAGGGAGCAGTGGGTGTATTCTCCAACCCATGGCAAACTACTGAAAGTAAAATTTGCCTAGAAAAACTTCAGCAGCCCAAAAGATGATGGGGTTGGTTCTGCAATGTCCTGAAAAGGACACTCAGTTAACTCTTTTTTTTTTCTAAGTTGTTTGCCCATTGGTTTATGCTAATTATCACAGGATGTCTCCATCCTGTGATACTGACCACATCACCTGCAGTTGGTGTGTACAAAATATGTTAATACCCAATGAGCAAATGGTATGAAAAAGGTCCTTTACTTAACTTAGCTACTGTCTGAATCCTGGATAATTTATAAATATTTATCTGTCTACTTTTAATTATGTTAAAGTATTATTTCATTTGTTCATTAGGAAATGGAAGAAGAGGTGAATCTACATTTTAAGGAGCTTCTGCGAGGCAAATCACATGACCACCTCCTGGCCAATCAGCTTCAGAGGCTACTTATGTGTTTTGACGTATACCTGGAAACAGATACGCCAGCATCTTCATTGGTTCCTGTGGAGATCCCAAAGGAGAAGATGATGCCAAGGATCTGTAGGTGAGTAGTCTTGGATATGGCCCGGTGTTTTTATTATTGAATCTCAGTGAATTCTTCTTCTGCTTGTACATTTTTCTCTCTTTTTTCTTCGCTTCTTCACATTTTATTCTCCTTTTTATTTTTTATTCTTCACTTTTTTTCTTCTTTTTTACTTCTTCTTCTCCTCTACCTCTTTTTTTTCTTCTTATTCTTCTCTTCTTCTTCCTCTTCTTCATTTTCACTTCGTCTTTTCCTTCTTCTTCTTCTTCTCCTATTCCTCCTCCTTCTTCTGCTTCTTCACAACTTCTTCTCTCTCTTCATGTCTTCTTCTCCGTCTTCACATCTTCTGCTTCTTCTTCACTCTTTTTCTTGTTCATCACTTCCTCTTCTCCTCCTCCTCCTTCACTTCTTTACTTCTTCTTGTCTCTCTCCTCACGTCTTCTTCTCCATCTTCACACCTTCTGCTTCTTCTTCACTCTTTTTCTTGTTCATCACTTCTTCCTCACATTTTCTTTTTCTTGTACTATTATTAGCTTTGTCTAGGCAATTTTTATTTACTTTTGGCTCGCAGGGGTATTTGCAACATGTATCTCAGAAGATAAATCTCTACTGCCTAAAAGGCATTTGATTTGTTTAAAATTATATAAATTAAATTTTTTTAAATAAAAAAAAATCAAATTCAGAGATTCTGAAGAGAACAAAGAGTAAGCTGCTCAACAACATATACAAAAATCAACAGACAAATACAACATTTTGGCCATAGTTAAAAAGAAATTGCTTTATAAAAACCATACTGGAGAGAAAAAACATGAACAAGAAATGGACAGCGATACAAATGGGAGGATAACATCAGGAGATAGACAATCAGCCGTTTGAGAGAGTCTTCATGCAGGGAAAGAGACAAAGCATGTTAGAGATCCATTGCAACAAACTTTCAGTGTGGAATTGATACCCAACTGATCTGATTTATTTTACCTCACAGACGAAACCCTCGCTACCCCAAAGTTTTTAATACATTTATGATCGTATTGACTTTTACATTCGCTTGTATTTGTTATTTGCACCTGACAAAACCGTTTTGCCTCTTTTGCAGGGGACCAGCTCGCTCCAAGCCCTACAAATATGTACCAGAGTTAGGAATCTTTACACACAGATGTTAGTTTTCTGGATAGATGAGGTCAGGGAAGAAAGCTGTTGGATAGAGTTTGCAGTAGTGGAGAGAATAGGGGCTTTTAAGCTGAAATGCTATAGAAAGATTCCTAGAATATCTTTGACAAAGAAGAGGAAAAATACTGACATCTTGAAAGATCTGAACATTAAGAAAGATTGGGTAATAAACAGCATCCTGTCTCGGAAGCTGAAAAATTTTGGTCATATCAAGCGCCATGACGGATTGAAAAAAATTATAGCAGAAGGCATGGTACCAGGAAGGAGGGGCATGGGCTGACCGACACAAAGATGGGCACAGGATATAAGTGACTACTTGAGTATGAAAGTACATGAGGCAGGAGAGCTGGCCAGAGACCAAGTTTCTTTCAGGCAGAACGTGATGAGAGCAACGTTCTGCAAAGGTCCTGCTACATGATGATGTGTTTTCAAAAAATATAGCGTCTGAAACAGTATGCGTCTTATACAGTGGTAGAATTTTTTGGTTTTTTTTTTTCGTATGTGTCTTATCTATGGGAGCATCTTTTACTTGGGGAAATGCGATATATGTCGGTCAGTCAGTAGCCTGTCTTTTGCAGAACCTTGCTGCCATAACAACCTTCTGGAAAACTTCTCGATCACAAGCAAGATGTCCTGCATCCTATACACCCATCTGGAGATCGTCTGCCACATCCTGCACCCATCTTCTCTTTGGCCTTTATCTTCCTCTCTTCCCAGGCATATAACCCCCCATTATTGTTCTCTCTACACTTTTGTGACATCTCAAGTGACCAAAATATTTAAATTTTCTGTGTTTTATCGTCTTTAATAGCCAGCCTTCTTCAGTATTCAGTTCTTGAAGTATGGATGCATTTGTTCTTTTCTTTACCCCTGATATTCTTAGAACCCGTCTATAACATTTGTATTCAAAGGCTTTTATGCGCAGTTCAGCTTGTTTAGTCATTGTCCAGGTCTCACAGGGGTATGTTGCATCTGTATATGTATTCAATACAAATATAATGTGTCAGACAAGGGGGAATTTAATGTTCACATAGATAATTGCTGTGAGGAATGTACTGTCCAGACAGGTCTAATTAAAGACATCTTGCTGTTGAGGTTGTAATGCTATGTCTAATGAAAGGGATGTTAATAATGAGATAGGTTATAAAGGTACTGTTCACATAGGTCTAATTGAAGACGTCTTACTGTTGAGGTTATAATGCTATGTCAAATGAAAGGGATGTTAATAAAGAGATATGTAATGATCTGTCTATAAAGCGTATGAGATAGGTAATGGTATGTTATAAAAGGCATGTAACTATTGAAGAGGTCCTGGATAGTTGGCATCCTTTGGATATTCTCTCCAGGTTATGCCATTGTATTGGGAAATGAGCGTGCAGATAGACTGGCCGGTTCTGCACCACTTGGTGGTGAACTAATGTATGACAAACTAGATGTTGGGAGGACCCTCTGGGAGCGAGTGAGCAGTGCAGAAGCGCAAATAGATCATTGTGGTCTGAAGAGAATGGCGCTGGGAGGAGTTGTCAGGGGATCTGGCCGATGCTCCACACTCAAGGGATGGATATACAATGAAACAGTTACTGGTGCCATCAGAATTGGAACTTTTCATTTGCTGCTGAAGATGGGGACAGAGCACTTATAGGGGTATCCCGAGTGCTGTGATGTTGATTCTTAATTCAACATTCTACTATTGAAATATGAAATATCTAATGGTATGTCTGTAAGAGGTTTGGGTTATTTACTGTTATGTTCATAAAATGTATGTTACTATTGAGATAGGTAATGGTATGTCTGTGGAAAGATATCAGATAGGTAATTAAATTTTTATAAGAGGTATATTACATTAAAATAGCTAATCTGATATCTGTAAAGGTGTGACAATGATATGTTCATTAAAGGGATGTTACTTTTGAAATAGGTAATGGTAAATAAAAAGTATCATAGAGCTGAGATAAGAAATCAGTGTTTTCTTTCTCTTCTTATTTGTCTTCATGTTAACTGGCTGTAAACTGTGGCAAAAAGTTCTGGTTGTTTGTCCACTTCTTGGCTTTGGTCTTGTTTCAGAATGTGAGCTTTGCGTGCACATCCGTTTTCTAATCTGGCTACACTCGGAGCTAAAAGAAATTTAAACACACACCCACACAAAAAAACAGGCTGACAATTGAAATATTTCAGTCCTGTTAAAAGACACAAGTCGCCGTGGCGGAGCATCTAGATGCTTGCCGCGGATCGGAAGGTCATGGGTCTGCTCCCTGGCGGAGCCGGACTTTTTTCAAAAATGACCTAGGCTCCCAGGCCGACCCAGTCTTGAGTGGGTACCAGGTGCCATCCCGGGAAGTAGAGGCGGCCGGCGTGATGTTGACCACATCACCCATCTTGTGCCGATTGGTCTATAAAAATATAGGTCTAGCCCTATATGCCTAAAGGCGTAGAAAAGGGTCCTTTACTTTTTTTTTTAAACATAACACTGTTATTCTCCTTCTTGTGTTCACTTTCCTAATGGAGTAGTGAAGCGCAATACAAGACTCTTAATGTATGTTAGCCTCTCTTACTCAGGCTAACCTCACCTTCACGTGGTGGACCCTGTTCTTCCCAGCAATCCAGTGGAAGGTTGGGGTCTCAACCCCCAGCGGGAAACTGGATGGGACAACAAACAATGTAAAGGCAAATGGATGAACCTACTCTCCCTCTCAAGAGATCCTGAAGTCGGAAATACTGGGCCAGAAGGTGGATCAAAAACCACAGTACTTCGCAACCCTCGCTATATATACATGATAACACTAATAATTTTTTTTTTTTAAACACTGTAAAGTCATGGTGCAATTTTGACGTCCTTAACAGTGTGTGGGAAGAACATGAATATTGTTTAGTTAATGTGTGTAGGGCAACAAATGGAAGCCACATTGAACTGCACTGAATAGGTAAGAAAATTGGAGAGGTTTTGATGACGATTTCAAATTTCTATCTTGTTTCGTTGATTTCCTGTGACATATACATAAACACCATACCTGAGGTAAAACAGCCAAGAGGGGGTATGGCATCATGAGATGGATAAGCAAGTCTGAGAGAGTGTACTTTCTGGATGAAAGACAGCTTGTTTGAGCTCCATAGCAGTCAGCCTGTTGGAGCTCCATAGCAGCCTTCGATTTTGACACATTATCTGATTAAGATAGAGAGGGAAATTTAAAAGATAGGAAGGACATGGGGAGACCTGCATGCAATAGCAAAGGGTCTGAAGAACATGAGAGTTCTACTTCTTCTGTCCTAAGAACGTAGGAGTACTTTTTCCTCTGCCCGAAGAATGAGGGAGTACTTCTTTCTCTGCTCGAAGAACGAGAGTTCTTCTTCCTCTGCCAGAAGAATCAGGGAGTACTTCTTCCTCTACCAGAAAAACGAGGCAGTATTTCTTCCTCTGCCAGATAAACAAGGGAGTACTTTATATTTAGTAATGCCTTTCAAGGGTTGTGCCTAACTTCAGCATACATGTGGGTCAAGTAAAGAGACCTCTTTCTTACTGGACCCAGATTTTTATAAATCAATCAGCTGTCAGTGAGTGAAGGGGTCAGAATCTTTCAGGCTGCCTTTACTTCTTAGATCATTTCCTTGTACTCGTTTTAGGCTGGGTTGACCTGCAAACCAAGGTAATATATTTTTTTTTAAATCCACTCTTCTTCTTCACGTTTACCGGCTGAAAATTCTGGCAGATTCTAGTTGTTTGTCCACTTCTGGACTTTAGTTTTGCGTGCACATCCATTTTACACATCTGGCTTATTTGTGTTTAGACAGCTGGTTCCTTGTCTCTCAGGCAGATGCAGTCCGTCATACATCCACTGAAGGAAGAATTCAGAACCAAAACCGTCGAGCTGACCTTCAGGCAAGCGTTCCTGTATTGCCTCGGCACACATATGTGTAAGCTTTATGGTCTATAGCAGTTGTCTCCAACCTGGTGGGTGAGGGGGGCATGAGAAAGTTTCAAAAGGGAAAGAGGTGTAATGCAGTTTTCAAATTCAAGGCATTTGCACTTGTAATTGTCAGGATTTTCAATTAAACAGTTATGAAAACAAAACAGCGCTGCCAGCTTGATGTGGAGAGTGATCTCTGCTGTGCCTTGTCCAGCACCAGATCAAGTGGGGGGGGGGCCTCAGGTTGTTGAGTATCTCACCCAAAACACAATTACGGGCTCCCCATCCTCAATTACACATACCCACAGTTCGGACCTGTTCACGTTTCCCGGTCCATCTACACACTTTCTCACTCTGATTTAGGTCAGAGGGGTGTCATGTTGCACTGCTTTCTTCGAGAAGAGTCCATCGTGTGACCTAGGCTCAGGGTTGGGGGGGGGGGGTAGTTTAAAGCTTTGTCGTATTGTAGTACAGAACACGCGACATCGGTGCTGATGTAATTAAAGGCAAGACAGCTTGACACCCCTCTGACGTAAAAGAGTCTGAGAAAGTATGAATGAAAGGTCAACCAGTGTGTAAATGGACATGAACTGGACCCGGAATTCTTTTGTGAAAATGGAGGGGGGTGAGGATGCGCCTATAATGGACCGTCTTAGAATAAGACATTACAGGCTCAACTACAACATGCCTAAAATAAAGTATGCACCATCCCCACAATGTGCTTATCAGATGAAACGACAAACAACCTAAGCACATTCTGCAGCACTGCCAACTCTACTTACAGCTACGAAGAGAAACCTTAACCCTGCATGGTCTCAAGGCATGGTGTCCACCTCGTGTGCCAGAGGTCCCTGGTTTAGGCCCCGGTGAGGGCTGAGATTTTTTTCACGTGGACTTCTAGTAATTTCCCCTGATCTCTGGGTAGTGAGATCGGACGCCCGTGTGTATTGTTGAGCATGTCCAAAAATACCTTGGCAGTTAGAAATCGAAAAGAGTAGCATAACGGCGCTGTCATAGTAAAATTTAGAGTTTTAAATCTACCCAAAATATTTCAGGATCCTCGTCGGTGCTACGGAGCCCGTACACTGCGCTGAGCTACTTCAGACTCAGACTTGAGTTAGAAGTAGAACGATGTACTTATGAGTTACTACCCGTGTGCCATGATGTTGATCCGTTGTTCAAACCTTAAACCCTAACCTTAACCCTAACTATACGCTTAATCTACCACCCCGTGAAATATTTGACTGTCCTGTGATCTGTGTATTACCCCTGTTTGTGATCGGCTAATACGAAAGTACCGAAACTTGGCCTCAAGTATGTGCGAAGTGTGCCGAACAAGCTATGGGCAACCATGAAGAACCTGCAACTGTCATGCGAATTCAGAGAGGCAGCACCTCTGAACTGCGCGTACGAAATCGAACGCAGAGGAGAAGAAGAAACCATGTATAGAAACTATCTTTTACAGAATTTATTTGTACATTTCATATTATTTCAATTATAATTATACTTATTTGCCATTCAGCGCATTATTATTAATATTATTTTTATTATTATTATTACTATTAAACTGCTAAATGGCACATCAGTATAATAGCATACCATGCTTGAAATAATTTGAAATGTGTGAATATATATTTTTAAAGAATTTCCATTGCCCGGCTCTCTAGCGAAGTTGGTTAAACCTGTCTTTCGCGGCGGCCGGGTGACGAACTCCTTGTGGTCCGGGTTCACTCCCGGGGGTAGGCAGAAAAGCCACATTTCTCCCAGATTAACGGTACCTATAATGGAATCAAGCCCGAAGGGTTGCGATATCCATAGTACCGAGCCAAAGGGTTTACAACTCATGGTTTCTGGATACGTTAAAAAAAAAAAAAAAGAATTTCCATACATGTTCGGGAAGGGGTTGAAGAGAGGCGCAAATATTTTCTTTGCTTCTGTGAGCCGGATTTTAAGGGGGAAATCACGGCCGACTCTATTTACTCTGGAGAAGGCGGTGGGGAGAATCTAAGCCCTTAGACGAGTTAATGTTATCAAGGCCTTTCGTGCAAGTCACGCACAAATAGATCATGACAGTGTGAAGAGAATGGTCCCACAGACAGTGATCATGTGATTTGGCCGACACTCAACATTCAGGGGACAGGAAGGACGGACTTAAGATTGCTATAGATACCATGGAAATTAGAACTACGCTTTCTCGTGTAAGTTCTGGGGTCCCATTGTGAGGAAAACAAGAATAGACCCACTGCCTCCCCAACAAGCATGTCGTAAGAGTCTATACTCAACGGGGGCTTCCTTCGAAGTCAGAGTGCGTCTACCTGAGAGGCCATGAACCAACAATCTACATACAGATAATTTAGATGTGTAAAACGGATGTGCACCCTACACCCGGGTTCTAGAACAAGACTAAAGTCCGGAGATGGATGAATACCCACAACTTTTCACCGGGATTTACCGTCGGTGAACGCGAAGTAGAAGAACTGCGCTGGCTACTGAAGATGGGAGCGGAACGCTGTTATGTGGCGTCTAAAAACAATTGATGTCAAACTCTAGGGGCTTATGAACGTGTCTAGAGAAACTTGAAGACAACATGACTCAAGTGCGATGATAAAACAAGTAAGGCAAGGGTCTTGACACCGTTTTCCTGCCCAGGCTGGTGGACACGTGGAACTGTCGAACATCGGCGTTTCACTTAAGACACCAGATGTTTAAGTGAAGCACAATGTACAGCCGAGGGGAAGATCGGAGCACCTACACATCTGTCCAGAGTGCTTTATTATCAGTCCTCAAGTGTGTGTGGATCCCTCACTAAGTCTACTCCCATTCAAATATTTTTTAGTACGCAGCCCCTCCCCTTCCCCCTTTTTTTCCCCTTCTCGGCGTAGTCGGTAATAAACAGGCAGACAGATTGGCTGGATCTGCACAACTGTGGTGAATTGATACATGATATGGCAGATGAGATCACGGCCCTTTGGGAACAAGCAGCGGAATCAATAGAGAAACAAGATTATTATTACCTGGAGAGAATGAAGCACCTGGGTGTAACCAGAGGGTCTTGCCGGCTCACTACACTCAGAGAAAAGGCAAGACAGATTGTGACCGGCACCATCAGTATTTGAACTCTACGCTAGCTGCTAAAGATGAGGAAGGGGCATGCATGGGAATGCCCCGAGTGCTGTGATGTTAATTCTTGACTCAACTCGACTTCACCCCCCCCCCCTTTTTTTTTCCCCCACACCCTCACTAATCATGAATAAGTAGTAATCAAGCGAATCCGGAAGAAAACCGAATGAATTGAAACACTTTTATGTTAAGAAAACGGAAGTTGTGTTGGGAGCGGGGTTCAAACAATACAAATTTCGACAGTGGCAGACGACGACCGACTTTCAAACTTGAAAGATGTTGATTAAAGATTTCAGACGGGATTTTTACGACGTCTTACAGCATCAGGTTCGTAACTGTGATTGTTTTGTTTACAGTAACCTATACCTCTCATTATGATTATGTTCTGTAATTGTGCAAGATAATCAGCTGTGGAATAAAGAAATTTTGAAAAGTCAGATAAGTAAGACTAAGTGACTAAGACGGCAACGAAGTACGAAAAATGGCGATAGATAGATTCATCGAAGTATAGGACTAAAGGGCGTGGGAAAGGGTCCTTTACTTTTTTTACGTATGCACTTTGCACTCTTGACCTGTCCTGTTGGGAAACCCCTTTTGACGTCAAGGGATTTTTCCAACCATTACAGATACTTGAGATACAGTGTCTGATATATTGGTCGATCAACTTGTTAGGTAGTCAGTCTCATGCCAAGAATGTCCGGAAATTAGGTACTTTAGTCAAATTTTTAAAATTCCCTCAACACCAATAAAACCAGCACAGTTAGATAGCTGTAAAGAATCTCTTTCCAATGGTACCTCATTTAGGCTTGTATGTCATTTCTGAGCTGAGATATGTAGGTTTTTGTGGAGATGAGATGTAAAAAACAGCTACTAAAACTTGTGTCTGAGAAACAAGACGTTTTCTCTGCATAACCAAACTGCGCAACTTTCGTTTTGGCTTTGTTTTCATTGGACTTGGTAAGTTGATGTATGACAAGCTAGATATTCTAAGGGCCCTTTGGGAACGAGTGAACAGTGCAGATTAGCAGATAGATCATTACGGTCTGAGGAGAATGGCACTGCAAGGAGTTACCAGCAGGGAGTGTGGCCAAAGCTCAACACTCAAGGAAAGGATGAGACGGATACACAATCAGACAGCTACTGGTGCCATCAGAATTGGAACTCTTTGCTTGCTGCTGAAGATGGGGACGGAGCACTTATGGAAGTGTCCAGAATGCTGTGATGTTGATTCTTAATTCAACATTCAAGTGGTGGGATTCATTGAAGGGATGGAACTGAACGAGACTGGATGTGCCTGCAGGGGTTAGTTGAGGCAGAAGTTTGGACAGGGCAGCCACACTGAATGTGCTGCAAAAGAGTCAGAGACGATACACCACCTGTTAAAAATGGATATTGAAAGAAGACAATCATGAAGAAACTGGTTGCGGGGCAAACAAAGAAAGAAGATATAGTAGACAACTCCTACTGGGTATGTTGAGCGTGGAGACACTGAGATTGTTGCTGCATCGGGTTCACCAGCTGTAAACTCCGGCAGAAAGTTCTGGTTGTTCGTCCACTTCTGGACTGCAGTTCTGTTTCAGAACCTGGGTGTTGCGTGTGCACCCGTTTGACAGATCTGACTCATTCATGTGCAGACTGTTGGTTCCTTGCCTCGCATTCAGATACAGTCCAACTTCAAAGGAAGCTCCCAATTAGTCGACTCTTACGACATACTGTTGGGTAAGTAGTGGGTCTATCCTTGTTTTCCCTAAAATAGAGCCCCGGAACCCACACAGGGACATTGAAGGATGAAGCACAAATGGGTCAGACCCATGTGCTCGGATGTTGCTACAGACAAGTAAAAGTATTGGAGGGTTGGAGCATCTGATAGTTATTTAAAACTAAATTTTCACTGGGGGTGATGACACAAAGAAAACAATGACAGAAGAAAAAGTGATGGTCATCTGAACCCTATTACTTGGATGATTTGGTAAATATTACTCTGGCCACATTTGCTTCCCAAAACATTTTCTGGTGCTCATTTTCAGGCTTGGTAACCCAGGTACATTTAAAAAAAATCTGCATTGAAATTGAAATATTTTGGTCACATCCAGAGCCACAGAGTATGGAGAAATTATTAGCAGAAGGCATGGTTGCCAGGACAGAGGGGCAGGGGGCCAACCAGCATGAAGATGGACACAGAAAAGGGCACCGTGAAATAGTAAGTTAGGTTAGGTGGGAGATCTGGCAAGGCCGTGTTTCTTTCAACTAGGCTGTGATGAGAGCAATATTCTCCAAAGGGCCTGCTACGTTCCGTGCAGCAAGAAAAAAATCCTAGTTTGGGCTTAGAAGTTTGTTTGTTGCTGTTGAGGAAGCTGGTTGCTGTATTTGGCAAATCTTTTATCTTTCTCACTTTGCCATTTTGTCACAAGAATAAATTATTGCTCTGAAACATAGAATTCTCTATCTACAGAGAGTTCTTGTCTTGGTGGCCTTTGATGTGGATGCCTTGTGTGCGTGTAAAATTCTTCAGGTATGTTGCCTTATTAATTAATAAATTACAGTCATACATTAAGTGGGAACTAGATCGTGAGATAGCATCACTGATGTGGAGCTTATGGGCAGAACTTTGCAAATTCCAGTGAATCAAGAGGTGAAGAAAAGTTGCTGACACTGAATAGGACAGATGAACAAAACCTGACAACAATTTAACTAGAATTTCCTTATATTGGAACCCACAGAAGCATAGAAATAAAGGCCCCAGATAACAAAAAACATGGAGAAGGGAGCTAAAGAGTGAAGTTAAACAGATGGGTAGGGCATGAGCTGAGCTGCATGCTATAGCTTAGGATATGACAACTCGGCATTAACTTTGAATCCCAAGGATCATACATTCATAGGTTCCCGCCTAGAGGCCCAATGAACGCAAGATGCGCTGATTTTACATCTCTTTTGACTACCCCTTGGGCCTCTGATGCTAAACCCCCTGGGGCTCAAAGAGTTAATTGGTTACCGGCCTGTGCTGCACTGGGGGAGTAAGGAGCAGAAGAAGAATGTTACCATATAGATGTGAGCGCATTGTTCATGAAATAATGTATGTTTCAGTATTTGTTCCAGTGCGATCAGGTCCTGTACACAATTGTCCCTGTGGATGGCTTGCAGGAGCTTGAACACGCCTTCCTGGAGAATGCTGAAGGGGTAAGTATGTTCCATGAGCAGTTTGGTAATCTTCAAGACTTCTTCTTTATTTTCAATTATTTTGTCAGAAAACTTATATCAGGAGGCAAGCTATCGTGCAGTCCATATCTTCTCGTATACCATATAGTTTTGTCTTCATTGTGGTTGGAACAGGCCAGATTGCATCTTTGTTATCAGCATCCGGTAATCTGGTAATCCTAGTTTCAGCATCATAGCAAACGGGTCACCCCATTGTTGCTCCGCTCCTGTGCGAACGAAAAACACTCGTAGCTCACAGTGTCACACCATGCACTCAACTCAGAAGCTGGGTGACGAAACTATATCCTTCCAGTCTACAAATGGAGCAAAAATGCAACGGCCACCGCCTGGCAGAACTGCCACGGCTTAAAAAAAAAAAAAAAGTGGCCGTGCCTAGCGTCCACTGTGACTTGAAGCATTATGTGAGGGGTTAACAAATGGTCACCCCAGCAGTACCCTCACTATTAGCTGGGAAAGGGACTTAGGACATTACATCCACCAGCAGGCGTCGCCCCTACAACGACCTGACTGCCTTCGTTAACGACTGTTCACCCAACAGCCATGCAGTTCTTTGGCACGAAGGAGACACCTTGAACTTGGGTTTCGGAATGCCGACTTCCTACAAAATGTTATTTTGTGTTTTGTTATCACAATCGACGTCACTGCACATTGGGCATACCCATGCGTGCGCAGTCCTCCGAAGCAGCAGCCACTTGTCAGCATACAGTTGACAGTGTTGGAGCTCATGCCAAGTTGCAGGGAGTCTCCGTGTTTCCTACACCGAAAAGTTTGAACATATGTTGATGAAGTCTATTGTGCCCTGTCCTTAGTCTGAATATAATACACTGCATCTCTAGAGAGGCGATGAAGCCAGTCTTGAGGAGAGAATTTGGTGTGTGTATGCTTTCTTGGATACTTGATTGTATTAATGTTTTAGTCTCTTATTGGGATAAGTCACTATTTAGTTGTATCATGTCACTGCCGCTTTTGGCCAATCTGAAACAAACCAGACTCTTCAAGTCTAATAAAGAAGCAAGTTCTTCACAATCACAGTTAATTTCAGCAAAACTCTAATTAATTGCTTTCAAGGATATTAGACACACAGAGTTTTGTACTTACCTAATTTTTTTAATTTATCAGCTATCCTTTTCTAAGAATGCACACGTCTTCTCTATTCAGTTATGCATCAGATAGTCTTTATTTGAGACAGTTGTTCTAAATACTTTATATTTTTTGACCATTTTGTGTGAAATGTTAAATTTCACAACTAAACTTCGGACAGCTAATAGAAGCAGGGGCGATCCGACTGAAATATTTTGTAATCATTCATCCCAACCCATATTATAGGCAATAGGTTTTGCACTTGCATTATTAATCATAATGTCAAGACTGTTGTCACTGTCTGGCTCAGACTCATCAACACCTGCAGCGGTGTGGAAGTTTTGACACTCTTCTGAATAACGGGCATGAATTATGAAGGTTAAAAACATACCCTAACAGGGCCTCAGTGATATGTAAAATTAGGAAATATGGCAGGCAGGCCATCAGCTCCGACACAGATAAACGTTAATGTTCTGCTGATTGATGTTGCAGCTGCAGATGTTCTTTGCCTTAGGGTAATGGTTCATATTTTATTTCCCAATTTTTTATAGTTATCCTAGATGACCTATTGAGGCTCTGTTAGGGTATGTTTATACCCTCGATAATTTGAGACCATTATTCGAAGGACCTCTGAAGTTTTAGCCCCCGCACTCCTCCCCCAAAACCAATGGAGTACCAGGACCCACGTGAGGACAGAAAATATAAGTAATATCCTATCAGAAAAGTTACAGCCAGAACCCACTTGTTTGTTTTAGCGTCCCAGTTTGTGACGGGAATATAGATCCATTGTCCCTAACAAGGTTAAAGGTTAGTTGCATATCCTTTACAGGACGTTGCAGAACCAACCCGATCAGCCCCTGGCTGTTGTGTGGTTTCACTAGGCAAATTTACGTCCAGTAGTTTGCCATTGCTTTCTGGACGGTCAGCTTCCTGATACCACTGTCGAAACCAACGCAAGGCGTCTGGCCCGCAGCTGGGATCGAACCCGGTACCCCGGCATTACGGAGCGTTTGCATCGACTTAGCCACAGAGCCCACCTCCCTAACAAGCATGTCGTAAAAAGGGGACTGATTAAGATTTTGCTGAAATCGATGTGTTGGGCAGAGAGATGCAGATATCACCGCCTTGCTGTAAACCAATATGACAACTGGCTTTTTTTCGGGTGAATGAAGGGGAAGAAAACCAATCAGCCAGGATGTCCTGAGCTCTTCTGGAAGAAGGATAATGCCTTACAGATAACACTAAAAGGGCCTGACTTAGCCTAACTCCCTTTATTCAGAGATAAGAGAATTAGAGCTTTGTATATGAACCCTTTTGGTGCCCAAGGCTGGCTTTTTTAACTTTTTCCTGTTAAGAAAGTCATCATTCTTCTTTCTGTCTCTACTCTTGAAATGCTTCATGAGGCAGGAAGAGATCTCTGGAACAGGCCCTTTTGTTCGCTTTCATATTTAGCTTTTTTCAGCCTTGAGTGGGTACCAGATGCACTCTTGGGAAGTAAAGTTGGCCGGCGTGTTGCTGTCCACATCACCCGCCGAGTGCCGTTTAGTCTATAAAATATAGGTCTAGCCCTGTATACCCAATCCGTCTGAAAGGCGTGGGAAAAGGTCCTTTACCTTTTTTTTTATTATTTGAAAAAAAAATGAAAATTATGGGAGCTTGGTTTATTGTTTACTAGGTCACCAGGGTGAAAGGATTACTGTATTGAATATTCTTATCCTCAGATCAGACATGTCATCCTGATCAACTGTGGGGCAGCCGTGGATATTGTGGAAATGCTGCAGCCAGAAGATCATGTCCGTTTCTACATCTGTGACAGGTATGTCTTCTCCTGCTGTGCATTTATGTTAGTAGAGGAGCGGCTGGCCAGATGACTATTAGGCTGGGCTCATGTATCAGAGGCCAGGTTTGAAAACTCAGAATATTTCTTTTTTGTTGATAAAAATAAACATCCAAACCTGCAGCAGTTTGTGGCAGCTGCACTAGCTGTGTGGCCCGAAGTGCTCAGGCTTAACCCCCAGCCCACACACACACACAAAACGCCCTAAACATTGTACTTACAGACAGTAAAGATATCACCTGCAGCTAAATTGCACCTGGGAAGTTGGAATCAACCTGCCGCTGAAAGGTAGGACTCCCCATGTGGGTTCTGCAGCTCCATTTAGGGTAAAAAAGAATAGACCCGCTGCCTGCCTAACAAGCTTGTTGTACAAGGTGACTAATTGGGAGTGTTTTCTTCGGAGGCAGAGTTCATCTGTCTGCAAGGTGAGGAACCAACAGTCTACATGTAAATAAGCCAGATCTGTAAAACGGGTGTGCACACAAAACCTTAATTTCTACAGTCTGAGTTTACATCCGGTGATCGCTAAGAAAAGGAAGAAGAAAGACAGAACAGGACTAAAGATGATATGTTCACAACCCCCCTGAACCACATAATTTGACTGATCTTTACTTATGGTATTTCTCCTAAAGTCACCGCCCTGTGGATGTCCATAACTTCTACAATGCAGTCCAGGTCAAACTGCTGATGCGTGAGGATGAGTTGTCGTCTATGCCAGCCTATGATGATCTCTTTCGAGATGATGGCGAGGACGAGGTAACATTTTAACTCTTTGGACACCAAGTAGTGCATCACATGATGATTTATAATTATGGGTTCCAGGTCCCCATTTGGGAGGGAAAGTATAGACCCACTGTCTCCCTAACAAGCATGTCATAAAAGGCTACTAATTAAGGATTTTTTCTCTGAAGTTGGAGTACATCTGTCTGAGAGGTGAGGAAACAACAGTCTACATACAACTAAGCCAGGTCTGTGTAGTGAATGTGCACGCAAAATTCTGGTACAAGACTAACGTCCAAAAGTGGACAAACAACTAGAATTTTGTGCCCGAGCTTACAGCTAGTGAATGCTAAGAACAACTAAATTTTAAGTCAAGTTTTCCTGCCTAAAGAATCTTTCTAAACTTTGGGGTCGACTTATATGGGGAGTAAAATATTATGTAGATATATGCCTAACTTCTTCTTCTTCGCGTTCACCAGCTGTGCACTCTGGCGGAAAGTTCTGGTTGCTCGTCCACTAGTGAACTGCAGTCCTGCTCCAAAACCTGAGTTTTGCGTGTGCATCAGTTTTCAGATCTCATTCTCTTGAATACAGACTGTTGGTTCCTTGCCTCTCCGGCAGATGCACTTTGACTTCAAAGGAAGCTCCCCAATTAGTCGACTCTTACGACATGCTTTTGGGGAGGCAGTGGGTCTATTCTTGTTTTCCCCACAATGAGGCCCCGGAACCCACACGGGGGATATGCCTAACTGACTTTAAAGGAACAAATTATGGGTTCGACTTGTGTGCCGCAATTTACAGTAATTTTACTGTCTTCTGGTTCTGTAATTTTTGTGGCAAACACAGTTTTATATTGTTGATGGTTCAGTGCTGTTTCTGCCTTTAGTGTATTTCAGCATTTCTATTGTATTTCACTTCAGTACTTCCTTTTCCTTTTTTCTTCATGTTAAAGTCAGAGGAATCTGATAGTGAAAACGATGATCCTGAAACTGGCTACAAGAGAAAGAGGTTCGATGATGAGTCAATCATCCGCAGACAGGACAGACGTAGATGGAATGAATCCAGGTAGGGTTGTCAGTGTATCACAAATAGATTGTCATGGTAAGGAGAGAATTGTGCAGTAGAGAGTTACCAGGGGTTCTGGCTGCCACTTAACACTCAACACTCGGAGGGAAGGACAAGAAGACATACAGTCAGACTGTTACTGGTACCATGGAAATTGGAACTCTTAACTGGGTGCTGAAGATGAGAATGATGTACTTGTGGGAATGTCCTGGGTTGATTCTTAATTTAGCTCAAATCTGTGCTCAGCAGGCAGAACAGTCAAAGAAGCCAACAGTGCCTTCTCTGATAATTAGCAGCATGAAGGCAGTGGCAGTAACGCAAGTGTTCGCATGGCTTGAAAACACAAAAAATTACACCCGAGCATGTGTACTCAGTGATTCAGTCAGTATGATCTGGAGGATTTAGGGAGGTTTGGTGCAAGAGCAGGGGTTTGAATCACTGCTGAAATTGATTGTGTGTGTAGCCGCCTATATTTTTGTTACAGGATATACAGGTGAACATCTTTCTAACTTCATTCTCCAGTTCCCTTCTCCATGTGTTTTTCTGTTTATTCCTATGCCCTCTGTGGGTTCCAGTGCAAAGACATTTTAGTTGTATTGTTCTCCGGTTTTCTCAGTGTGTGTCCTATCCAGTGCCAGCGTCTTTTCTTTACCTCTTAGTCCACTGGAACTTGCTTAGTTCTCTCCCAAAGCTCTACATTAGTGATTCTATCAAACCATTTAATTCCCTCTATTCTATATTTGTATGGTTTATAACCGTGTGCAATGACGCTGGTTCACATCTCCCGACTTTACCTTTACCTTTTTTCCCTCTAATCTGTGCAGGCACGAGTTAATGAATATCTGTAGTTTATTAGTAATTGCCTTAGTTGTTAATGACATTTGAAATGAAGTATATTTTATCTACATTGATTTATTATTTTTCCATCATTTTTTTCAATTTTGTCCTCAGAGTAAAAACTCTATTTGATTATTCCAAATTCACATCGTATGGCACATCGGTAAGTAACTTTTTTTTTTTTTTTTTTTTTTTTTTTTTTTTTGATTGTTTTTTGTATAGTTAGTTGAAAATTGAAGCAAATTCCATTGAAAAAGATGGTGAGGAAAAGATGCTGGCGTTGGATAGGACACAAACTGACATATTGATGTAACTAAAAGGTAGTTACATTAGAACCTGCATGCCCAAGAAATACAGTTGATACACACACACACAAAACACCGCTAGAAAAAAAAAAAAAATTTGACATACACAATGTTTACATTTAAAGTTTAATAATAAATGATGACAGCAATTGTATTACTAATTACCATTGTCTCCATAGCTGACCCAGACTGAAAAAATATCAGGAAATGTCCTGGAGAAGATAAAAATGGTTTGCATTTCTAGTGTCAGGAATTGTTATATTTCTCCTTCTGATGGCTGCCTATGCATTGAGTGCATGTGTATGCTAGTGGCTTTACAAAGATTGCCGTCTAACTGTTCAGTTGCTGCTGAAGCGGGTGACAGAGTGCTTATGGAAGTGTCCCGAGTGCTGTGATGTCGATTCTTAATTCAGCGTTCAAGACTGCCGCCTGTCTGTGTCAGTTTTTTTTCACAATGGACAGTGATGGACATTCTGTGTGGCACAGGACTGGAGTAAGTTTGGGGGGGAGGGGGGGGGGGGGGAGTGTTTGCTATGGAGTTGGAACTGCAATTACCAGATGGTTAATCGATGGTGACTACATCTCCCATTGGCTACCGGTTGACTACATTGAGTAAAATGGATCTATGGATTGGAACTACCGGTTAATCGATGGTACTACACATTGGCTACCGGTTGATCTATACAACATTGAGTAAAATGGTACTTTTTACTTGCAATTGTATTAGACATTAATGATGTTTTATAATAAGAGTGGAACAATTACTGATGACCATAATTGTATTACAGGCAGCATTAATGATGTTTTTAATGAGAGTAGAACAATTACTTATGACCATAATTGTATTACAGGCAGCATTAATGATGTTTTTAATGAGAGTAGAACAATTACTGATGACCACAGTTGTATTACAGGCATTAATGATGTTTATAATAAGAGTGGAACAATTACTGATGACCATAATTGTATTACAGGCAGCATAAATGATGTTTTAATGAGAGTAGAACAATTACTGATGACCATAATTGTATTACAGGCAGCATTAATGATGTTTTTAATGAGAGTAGAACAATTACTGATGACCACAGTTGTGTTACAGGTATTAATGATGTTTATAATGAGAGTGGAACAATTACTGATGACCACATTTGTATTACAGGCAGCATTAATGATGTTTGAACTTGCTTGGAAACTGTCTAAAGACACAAATAGTCTCCTGTGGTATGTTAGCAGCTTTTGTTTGCTTGTTTCCGTTGTTTGTTTGTTTGTTTTTAACCCACGAATTGTCTTAAATGGCTGTGAACTGTGGAGTACTACGGCACTTTTTTGATTGATCAAACATGCAAACAGCAGAGAACGAGGAGTGAGAAGCATTAACAAAATTCATTATTATTTTTTTAAATGTTGAATTAAGAATCAACATTATAACACTCAGGACATTCCCATAAACGCTCACTCTTCATCTTCAGCAGCAAGTGAAGAGTTCCAATTCTGATGGTAACAGAAACTGTCATTCTCACCGCATTCATTTTTATTTATTTTTTAAATAATTGGTAATTACTGCCATCGTGAGGGCTGATAGACTGCGATGGTTGGGACATAAAGAGGGAATCGCAGATAACAGTGTGGCAGAAACTACACCCACAAGAGTTAAATGGGAGTGGACCGTGAGACAGGCCAAGAAATAACGGAGAGGATAACATATATTCAGATCTACAAACACTGAAAGTTCACAAATGCAAGGAGAAGACCATTTAGAGAGAGGAATGGAGGCAGTTGATATCTGCAGCAGTGAACCTCAAAGCTTGCAATGCTGCAAGCTGACCTCTTGCATAACTACAGTTTGAGTCATGATTTTATTATGGCCAAGACAAATGTGCCACCTATGAAGCAAAGTATGTCATCCAAATAGGCATCATTGATCTATGATCTGGCTAAATTGCATTGTGTTAGTTCTTTCGGTACCAGAAAATGTCGCAGGAGATGCCAAAGTGAAGATAAAAACCATGGTGAAATGTGAATTCTTTACCTTTAAAATGGCAATTTACGCAGCAGTAATGACCACGTGTGGCCTGGTTTCCTTAATATGTACAGACCAAATATAAAAAAGTAAGAGGGCACATTGTGCAGTGGAGACAAATCAAGAGGTCGATTCATAAACACACCAGGTTTTGCTTTGCCATGAGAGTTAGAGACATACATCTTTCCAGTGGCAGCATTCGGATTTAAATCATAGACTGTCTTGCAACCACAATGAAAAACAAAAGGAGAATATGGACTTAAATAGTGGTAGAAGGGTCTTAAAGTGTAAAGGGGTTTTGGCTCAGTATCATTTCTTGAAAGCTGTTTCTTGAAAATGTTTTAGCACAACGGTAAATGGACATTGTGAAATTTGTATTTTCCTAACCACACAGCATGAATTCTGTAGCTCCAATCATGATCTCCGAAAAGGTGACACCAGTAAACTAAACAAAAGTCCACCCATGAACCTACAACCTTCACAACTTTCCAAGGACGCCATATTTGTGTCGTTATAATTTGCAGTACCAGCAGAGAGTAAAAAAAAATTCTTCTGCAACTTAAGTTAGAAAAACTGCGGACACTTTTTTTTGGGTAGTAAATGCTATTCTGTTCTTCTTTCTTCTTCGTCATCCACTCTCAGAAGGGCTGTTGGCTCATTGTTGTTTACAGCTAGGCTGTATTACCTACGCATTTCTGTCCAGCACATCGGATTTTGGCAAATCCCTAATTAATCGCCTTTTAAAGTTATAAAAAAAAAAGCATACGGGAAGAGCACCTCATATTTTTACAGACCAATCGGCACTGGGTTGGTAATGTGATCAGCATTACGCCGGTCGTCTTTGCTTCCCCAGGAAAGCCATCCAGGTACCCATTTTAGGCTGTGTCGACCAGCGACACCCCATACCATGATAAAAATCCACGCAGCCAGCAGTGAGTTTCGGTTGCGGTACATTGGGCTCGCCTAAGCCATGGGCGCCTCTATTCGCCTTTTACAAAATATATAAAAGGGGCAATATATATCTTTAACCCCCACCCCCATAATGCCCCCTGTAGTACCCAAGAACCCACACAGGTAAAACACTGTTCTGTCAGAGAGGGACTGAGCAATGTTAGGGAATGTTAATAGTGAAAGTGGTGGATGAATACCCAGAACTTTCCTCTGGAGTTTGCAACCAGTGTACCCGAAGAAGAAGAAAGTGATGATTGTTGGTCTCTTTGCTCATAACCAGGTTGGCAATAGTGGGAGTGACAGATCAGTTTGTCCACTACAGAACACCTAGAGACAAGTACATGGAGGATATCATGTCCCTTCAATCCCACGTGTCACGTCACAATCAGAGGTAGGCCATGTTTTTGTGTCAAATGAATTCACAAGGTGTGTGCTTTATCATCCATTTCTCTGAATAGATGACCCTTGGTGCAGTAAAGCCTATTATATGACACCACAGCTTCTAGTTTGTGAATGGAGGTGGAGGCAGTCAGTGCAGCTTTCCACTTGCTTGAGAACACATACCAGCTGACACATGTAAATGTAACGGACTTACAAAGTACAGGCATATTGCTTTTAGAGTGGCAAGCATTGTGTCAGAGGTCCCGGGAAACTGGCATCCTTTATATTTTCTCTAGGGTTTGAATGTGTCTGGAGAAATAAACATATTAATAAAGTAACAGAAAATGTACTGACCGGCACTCACAGAAAGAAGTAGAAAGATGGAAAATCATACTAGACAACATAAAAATAGTTAACGTGCCGGGAATTGAACCTGTCACGGCACAGTAACTATAGCTTTCGATTTTTATGTTGTCTAGTGTGATCTTCTGTCTTTCTACTTCTTTCTGTGAGTGCCGGTCAGTACATTTTCTGTTACTTTATTAATATACAATACTTAACTGCCTTAAGGGTTTCCCCCTCTGTTTATTTTTGTGAAATAAACAGGCAGACAGATTGGCTGGTAATTTGAATGTCGGCCAGATTGCCTTGGCCACTCTCTGCTGTGCTATTGCCATGATGATATGTTTGTGTTTCCACAGCGTTCACTGACTTCCAAAGGATCTTGACCTCATCTAGCTTGTCATGTATCACTGTATCACCAGGTGGTTTAAACTCAGCTAATCTATCCATCTTTTCATTTCCCACAACTTAGTGGTAAATGTCCTCCCTACTGCCTTCATAGTCTGTCTTTGTTGACAAAGGCTATTAGAGACAATTCTTACATAGACAGAAGCAAGGGCAAACCACCATTGTATTTATTCCTTATTTCATATCTATCCACATACATCTTTATAATCATCATGGAAATCGAAAAGAGTAGCCTAACGGCGCTGATCGTGCAAAATTTAGAGTTAAAAATCTACTTTGAAAAATTATTTCAGGATCCTTGCTGCTGCAATGGAGTTCGTGCACTTCACCAAGATTCTTCAGACTCAGGCTTGAGTTAGAAGTAGAACGGAGAACTTAAGGGTTTACACCCATGTGCCATGATGTTGATCCGTTGACTAAACTAAAACTAAACATTATAATCATCATCATCGTCATCAATCAGCAGGTCCTCTACAGAACATTGCTCTCTTCACGGCACAGCTGAGAGTTTCCCTTTCTCTAGCCAGTTATCTGACCCTATGTGCTTTCATGGCTAGTGCATCTTCAGTGTCTTGTCTCCACTTTTGCGGAGGTTGGCCTCTGCTTCGTTTTCCAGAAAGTACCCTCCATCGCCGTTCTTTCGAGGCCACCATGACTTTCCTTCTTCTTAGAGTCCATGCCGTGTGGCATTGGTAGTCATGCCTATCCACAACCTTCTGCCTCATGTACTGTCTATCAGCTCTAACACAGATGATCCTCCATGCCATGATGTCAGACTGTCCAGCATCTGTTCTCTCGGTCTCCCTCTGCCTCTCTTTCCCTCCATTTTTCCTACTGTCACTAGGTACTCCAGTTTTCTCTTTTTCATCACATGACCAAAGAATGTAGATTATCTCTTTCTGATTGAGCATGAGTTCTCTTCGTGAGTCACTTTCTTTCAAGACGTCTTCATTACTCTTTTTTCTCTGTCCAGGGTATTCTCATCATTCGTCTATAAAACCACGTCTCTGCAGTTTCCAAATAAGTTTTCACTAATTTACTAACTGTCTGTGACCTTTTTAAGAGGACCTAATTACCTCAGCATTCAGGACAGGGTTCTTTTTATGATCCAGTTCTTATCAATGTTTGATTATGTGTTCTTTGGATGTTCAGATGATGTATTTTTTTGGACCATACAGCATGAATCACATGCTAAATTTTTCTGTTTAAAAATTTTTTTGTTTTGTTTTATAGTTACACTGAAAAAAATCCAGTGCTATAAATTGTTTTATCTTTCTAAAACAAATGTTTAGAGGGGCAGATGATGAGAACATCATGTCGGTCAACTGCCTGCGTGTATCATTTGAAGAGGAGCTCTACCTGCCGCTGTATCGCCATTGGAAGCTGTTTGATAGCATCTGTCACTCCATGCCAATAGCCTGCAAGCTTCGGTTGTGGTCTCTCAAGGGGCAGAAGAGGCTGCATGAATTCCTGGCTGAAATGGGGTCAGTGCTCTCTCTCTCTGTCTCTCTCTCTATATATATATATATATATATATATATATATATATATATATATATATATATATATATATATATATATATATAAATATATATATATATATATATATATATATATATATATATAAATATATATATATATATATATATATATATATATATATATATATATATATATATATATATATATATATATATATATATATATATATATATATATATATATATATATTATATATATATATATATATATATATATATATATATATATATATATATATATCTGTCTACCTCACTCACTCTCTCTCTATCTCACTCTCTTTTACACACTATGTTTGTGTGCGTGATTCTATTCTTCTTTATGTATGAGTGGATGAGAGAGATTTAGTAGTCATGTATCCTTTTCTCTAATAGGTCAAGTATTCAGTAATGAGATGAGTCTGTTCTGTGTGTGATTCAGTTATGGGTTTAGTTTTCTCTGTATGTGGTTCAGTAATGATGTGAATCTGTTCTCTCTATTTTGGAAATGGGGTGAGTCTGTTCTCTGTGTGTGATTCGGTAATGGGGCAAGTCTGTTCTGTGTATGTGATTCAACAATGCGATCGACCTGTTCTGCAGACACTCATGATTATGATGAGTGACAGCAGGAAATTCACTTGAAAAAAATAATGGAGCTACTAGGTTTTGAGTGCTATGCAAAGAGCTAATGCTTGTGGTTGTCTCCCCCTCCTCAGGCTACCACTAACACAGTGCAAGCAGCAATACAGTGCTATGGACACCGCCATGAGGTCAGAGGTGAAGGTCAAAATACTAGAGTATATGAATAAGTATGGGTAAGTAGCTTTATCTTCTTCTTCTTCTTCTACTTCTTCTTCTTCTTCATCTTTTGTGTCTGACCTTAAAATGGCAGTTGACACATTGTGTTGTGGTTTACAGCTAAGCTGTGGTATTTGGGTTTTTGAGCCCCATACGTCTGTTTTCCCAACAAACTTCTAATTAGTCGCTGGCGTGAGTCACATCCAGTGCTACATAACTTCAGTAAATATGTGTTTTCGATGAGGCGACTCCTGTGAAAGGGTGGTTTGACCCCAAAGGAGTTGCAACCCACAGGTTGAGAACCGCTGCTCCAATGGAACACATACCTTCGACCAAGTTATTTTATATTTTAAAGATTTAAAGTTGAAAGAATCAAATTCATTGTATGGGCTTTTATCCCATGTGGCTCAGTCTCCCATTACAGATGGCTAGCTGCCCTTCTGGAGCTTACACAAAGCACGAACACTGTAGCTCTGGCAAATGATCCCCAAGGGTATCAGAAAATTGCACTCGTGAACCAAATGATATTGCTGTGAAACAAACCCATGACTTTCAGAGCACAAGGCAAACGGCTTCACTACAGAGACTCTCCCATCCTGTGCCATCGGTTACAATATTTATTGTTTTGATTTGTCCTCCCTGTGTGGGTCCTGGGGTCCCGTTAAGGGAAAAATAAGAACAGACCCACTGCCTCCCCAACGAGCGTGTCGTAGGAGTCGACTCTATGGGAGCTTCCTTAGAAGTCAGAGTGCATCTGCCCAAGCGGCAAGGAACAACCATCTGCATACAAATAAACCAATAAAACTGATGTACACGCAAAACTTAGGCCCTGCCACAAAACCAAAGTCCACATAGACAAACAACCTGGACTTTCTGCCAGAGCTTACAGCCGGGGAGCAAAGAAGAAGCAGAAGATTGGTCCAAGTATGATCCTTCTTGAGCCAACAATTGTTCTATCATTTCTGATCTTGTTCTTCATCCACTTACAGGTTAGAGATCCAGGACGTGATCATCCCATCGTTTACCATGCAGTATGGCTATAAACATCTCTTGTGTGCCACAGACTTTGTGTACGCCGCTGCTGCTGCTTTGGAATCTGTGGTAGGTTAGGTTTTTTCTTCAGTAGTTACATCACAGAAGTCATAACAACAGAGATGAGGTGTCTTAGGAGAGCTGCCGGTCTGACAAGAAGAGATAAAATCAGGAATGAAGAAATTAGAAGACTGTGACTGAAACCAGTTATACAGTTCATTAAAGAACAACAATTGAGATGGTTTGGCCACCTGACTAGAATGCCCTGGTACCAGCTGCCACAGAGAGCCACGTTGAAGAAATATAATGAACACAGAACAAGAGGAAGACCACGAAAGACATGTAGCGACATCATCAGGAGCAACCTAACAGAAATGAACACCAGCTTGTACAGTGCATTGGAAAAAGCACACAAACGATCCTTACATCTTCCCCCAACACCTCCCTGAGGTGAATGGTGGAAGTGAAGAAAGATATTACAGAAGCCCGCGAAAGAGTGCATTAATTAGTATATTTTACGGATAGAAAGTTGTTTACTGCTCTTGTCTGCAGCCATTTTTTTAAATAATTTCTTTTTCACGAGAAAAGTAACTTAGTGCTCTTATGTGTCAGAGTTGATTAAAAGTACATGGTTGTGGATAAACACGACTACCAACGTCACACGGCATGGACTTTAAGAAGAAGTAGTGTGCAGCCATTTTTTCCCTTAATAGCTAAAATGGTTTTGTGGTCTTGCATGCAGCCATTTGTAAGGCCTTTTTTCGTGTTCATAGAAACAATTGTTAAGTAAATCTCCATGTGAATTCCGGAGCCCCATTGTGGGGTAAAGCAAGAATAGACAACTGCCTCGCCTACAAACGTGTCATACGAATCGACTCTTTGGGAGCTTTCTTCAAAGTTGGAATGCATCTGCTTGAGAGGCAAGGAACCAACAGTCTGCATGCAAATAAGCTAGATCTGTAAAATTAATGTACATGCAACACTCAGATTTTGGAGCAAGATTAAAATCCCGAGGGAAAACGAACAACTAGAACTTTGTATTGGGGTTGACAGCCGGTGAACATCAAAAAGAAAGAAGTTTTGAGTAAAGATTTGTTCAGCTATTTTAGTATCTGTGATAATGCTGTTTTTAGCAGTCATTTTTTTTTCATCATAAAAATAATTTAGTGTTCTTGTGTGCAGCCATTTTTTTTTTTTTATTTTCAGAAACTGTTCAGTGGTCTCTTGTGCAGCCATTTATAAGGCCTTTATTTAACAAAATTTTTTTTTTTAAATAGCAAATTAATAATTGATTAAAGATTTATGCAGCCAGTTTTAGTATTTGTAATAATGCTACACTTGGCAAGCGTTGCTCGGGCGGTTTTTATTCCGATAAATAAGTGATAATGCTTTCTGTTTGTCTAGGACAGGCTTCGTTTACCAACTGACAATTTTTTGGCAGCAACAGAGATCCTTCAGAGGTAATCCTGTTTAATGTTTTTATTGTCAACATCTTTCTTCTTCCTCTTCTTTATCTTCTTCTTCTTCTATTTCTTCTTCTTTTTTTTTCTTCTTTTTCATCTTCTTCTTTTTCTTCTTCTTCTTCTTCTTCTTCTTCTTCTTATTCTTCTTCTTCTTCTACTTCTTCTTCTACTACTTCTTCTTCTTCTTCTCCTTCTTCTTCTTCTTCTTCTTCTTCTTCTTCTTGTTAGCCTTAGCAGGCTGTAAACTCCAGCAGAAAGTTCTGGTTTTCCATCCACTTCTGGACTTTGGTCTTGTTCCAGAACTTGAGTGTTGCATGCACATCCTTTTTACAGATCTGGCTTATTTATATGCAGACTGTTGGTTACTTGCCTCTTAGACAGATGCACTGCAACTTCGAAGGAAACACCCCAGTTAATTGCTTTTTACTACAAGCTTGTTAAGTGGAAACTCCTCAAAATAGAACTAGAACCCTCACCAGGAACATAGGAAAAAAAACTATGCTAATACATCCACACACACACATTTATACATATAAATCAGTGCTGACACAGATTAATGAGTGGAATTTCACACAAGAATACCTTAGGTTCTTCTTCTCCTTTGCGTTCGGTTTGGTATGCTCAGATCAGACCATCAGCTGGGTTGCCTCTATGAACTTGCAGGTCATTAGCAGGTCCTTCATGGTTCCCTGAAGCTGGGTCTGTACATTTTGCTCTTGAGGCCCCCCCCCCCCCCCCCCCCCCCCCCCCCCCCCCCCCCCCCCACACACACACACACCAAGTTATAGGTAAAGTAGGCAGGTCTGCAGAATGTGCTCACGTGTTCGTGGTTCTGTCTGACGGGCACACAGTGGGAACGGTAGTCTTTATTTTATCATGAGATAGTTGACTGTTCTTTTGCTTCTGGCTCATCAGTTGTTTTTAGGCAAATGACCTTTCCCTTCAACCAATAAAAATTCCCACAGGATATCATGCATCTTTTTTTTTTTTAACAGTTTACATGCACATGCACTCATGCCTTCATACAACCAGCATGTTTCCTATGAACATATTGTCACATGAAGACGTATGTGCCCACAGATGTGTTTCACGCAAGATAGAAGCCGGCCTGGAATCGGCCAAGCTGCAGCTGCGAGGTGTGGTCAACCAGGTGCAGAGTTTTCTAGACATGCACCAGATCATTTCAGCTGGACCTTTTCTCTACGTCTGTGTCCAAGAGGTAATGGTCCGTTTGTTTCATCCTACGACTTTTTACAGTTTTTAATTCATTCAGTATCCTATTGTGCCATTCAGTGTCATGTAAGGTGTGCAGTCTGCTCCTCCATTCCATTCTGTTTTTTGTAGTCACTTTGATATCATGGATGGAATCCACCCCAACACCTTTGGCTTCTCATCACTACGATATCATGGATGGAATCCACCCCAGCACCTTTGGCTTCCCATCACTGCCATATCATGGATGGAATTCACCTGCATCACCTTTGGCTTCTCATTACTACGATATTATGGATGGAACCCACCCCAGCACCTTTGGCTTCCCATCACTACGATATTATGGATGGAATCCACCCCAGCACCTTTGGCTTCTCATTACTACGATATCATGGATGGAATCCACCCCAGCACCTTTGGCTTCTCATCACACGATATCATGGATGGAATCAAGCCCAACACCTTTGGCTTCTCATTCCTTCTATATCATGGATGAAATCCACCCAAGCACCTTTGGCGACTCATCACTACAATAGCATGGATGGAATCCACCCAAGCATCTTTGGTTTCTCACTAACGTTCTTGTTCTTCTGCCTTTTTATCCCCCAATGGAGCATAGGCCCTCAACCAACTCACGCCAAGTCGTTCTATCCTTCGCCATTACATGGAGCTCTCCCCATGTCCTCCCAATCTTTCTAACCTCATTCTCCAGCTCTCTTCTCCATGTTGTTGTCTTTTTTGGCCTTCCTTTATTCCTATGCCCCTGTGGGTTCCAATGCAAAGACATTCTAGTTATGCTGTTCTCCTGTTTTCTCAGTGTGTGCACTATCCAACGCCAGCGTCTTTTCCTCACCTCCTGATCCACTGGAGCCTGTTTAGTTCTCTCCCAAAGTTCTACATTAGTTATTCTATCATACCATTTTATTCCCTCTATTCTGCGCAGGCACCAGTTAATGAATGTCTGTAATTTATTAGTAATTGCCTTCGTTGTTCTCCATGTTTCCGCCCATACAATAGTACTGATTTGACATTAGAATTAAAATTTTTTAGTTTAGTATTTCTCTTTTAATTTCTTTTGACCTCCACAAATTCCCTAGTGCTATGAAAGCCCCTCTCTTGCCTTTTGTATTCTTATTTTAATATCTCTATCAGTTCCTCCATCTTTATCTACATTACTGCCCAAATAAGTGTACGACTCCACGTCTTGGAGTGGGGTGCCATTAAGAGAAACCACATTACTATTTGCCTGATTTATTCTCATTATCTTTGTCTTTGTGTGTCACCGGGGCCCTCACGGGAAGCAAAGAATAGTGACACTGCACCCTACCAGGCATGTCGTAAGAAGCGACTAAGGGTAAGGTTGGGCGTGAGGTTGGCTACCTCATCCTGTAAAAACCATAGCCACAAAAACCAACCAACCATGGATAAGTCAAAAAGAGAAGCAAATAAACTCCAGCCAACCAAGATGAGGGGAGGCTCTTCAAATAGAAGAAGTATGACACGGTGTGGAGAAAGCCGTAAGGAGTCCGGATCGTTGACTTACCTCCTCTCACTAACGTTCACCTTAGAATTTCTCTTAGACCTCCTCGGTTCCTAAATCCATCTCTTTCCAATTTCATTGTCTGTTTGGTGATTCTTTGTTTGTCTTTTCTCAGAATGTGCCCATTATAACACCATCTTCTCTGTTCTCAGAATGTGCCTAGTATAACACAATCTTCTCTGTCTTTTGACTGTTGATACCAGTGGTTGTCTCTTATTTCTTTACTTTTCTTGAAATCGTCCCATTTTATTTCATCATTTTCCTTAGGCATTTACTGTTTAACGTGTATTATTTTTTTTATTTTATTTAACTCTGTTGATTGTTGGTTAAGAACCGACATCACAGAGCTCGGGACACTCCCTTAAGCGGTCTGTCCCCCATCTTCAGCAGCAATCAAAGATTTCCAATTTAGATGGTACTAGTAACTGTCTGATTGTATATCCATCTCGCCTTTCACTTAGTGTTGTGCGTTGGCCAAATCCCCTCGCAGCTTCATTCTTTTGAGACTAAAATGCCTCTACACTGTTCACTGGCTCCCAAAGGGCCCTTGCTACATCTAGCTTGTCAAACATCAGTTCACCACCAAGTGGTGCAGAACCTGTCAGTCTATCTGCCTGCTTTTTTTCCAACACATCGGCATGATTTGGATAAAATATCCAATAGACGCTAAAAATTGGACAATGACCTATTTAGTGTACTGGAAGGAAGTGCCATAGGATTATTAATGTGCTCTTGGCTTTTGCAAGATTTGACTCTACAGTTACAGTCTTGTTTGAGGACCGACTTCATTGCAGATGGCTTTAAATAAAATAAATAAATATATATAAGATTGGATGTATTGGATACGTAAGATATCAAAACATACTTAACATGTTGATTGATATTCATGAATAATCCTAGTCATGCATAGTGCCTAGTTTGTGACAGAAAGAGTTAGACTCAAACAAATAAGTCTGAGATGATCGAGATTCTTCATTTAATTTAAAATCATAGTTTGCTGTAAATCTCCTCATAATTATTTGCTTGTTGTTACAACTTATTTCAGGGTACCGCAGACTCTCGGTTTTTCTCACATCCGCAGTGCCTGCTTCGACTGGCCAGATACACTCTTCAAGCCCACTGCTCAGTTGTAAGTGGTAGATAGACACACCATGTTTTCTTTGGTTAATTATTTATGTCCCGCGCTTTTATTACACTAAAGTAACTGCATAAAATAACAACCATATATGTCAAGTTTTTGAGACCCCAGAATGTGGTTTACTTGCTATTGAAGATATGGACGGAGCGCTAATGGAGTGTCCCAAGCACTGTGATGTCGATTCTTAATTCAACATTCAGACAGTGGTATTTGTGCAATATGGAGGTATGAGAATTAAAGCCCCATGGCGATGGCAAGTGTAGCTAGCAAGACCTAACTGCATTAAGAAAAGTCTTCCATGGTTAGACCTTGGGATTTCAAGACCATTTGTTCTTTCTCTATTTAGTACATGTCCCGGGAAGTTTTGCTCTTGCAGCCTGATCCTTTTCTCAGCCTACTTGGTTAACTCTAAAAGAAGAAGTAACACTTATATTTTTTAAACTACGCTTGCTGCTAGATCAGAAGATTGGTACTCTGTGTAAACTCTGGTAGTCAGTTCTGGTTGTTCGTCCACTTCTGGACTGGACACGTTGATCCAGAACTTGAGTTTTGCATGTATTTCCGTTTTACAGACCTGGCTTATTTGAATGCAGACAAATGATTTCTGTCTCTCAGGCAGGTGCACACCGACTTTGAAAGAAACGCCCATAATTAGTCGCCTTCTACAACATGCTTGTTAGGAAAAGAGGGGTTTATTGTTCTTCCCAAAATGGGGCACCTAAACCCAAACGGGAAATAAATACTGGATTGCCTGCGGCTCTATGGGATATTGATTCTTAGATATGAGAGTTTGTTTGTTGGGGGGGGGGGGGGGTAGCAACACAAGTTTAAGAACTCTGACATCTACTTAATTTGTTGCTAATGAACCCATACTGGGAAGCCAAGTTTAGTATCCATATCTGTTTTATTCTACCTTTTCTCCTCTTCCCCTCTACTGAACATGTAGTTTTTCAGATAAACAGTTTTATCTCAAGTCTTTCGCGGTACGAAGAAGTTGGTAATTTAATTTCTCCAATGTTTTCTGAATTTTCAGACAGTAGTATTCGAGTTGCACCATGAAAGAGAGATTTATGTATATATGTATATATATATATATATGAATATATAATGAAACGTCTTTTCCAGAGTCGCAACAAGAGAGTCCGCAGCCTGCCTCTAGTGTTGGGAGCTCCGTTGAGTATAGAGGAAGGTAGATCTATCATGGTTGGCATTCCTCCTCTGGATACAGACGATGAACGGAAAAAGTAAGTACTTGCTCAACTAGTGAATCTGCAACAGATCATCCTTATTGCACGTCGAAACAGCAAGTTCCATGGGGTGTCGCACAAACTCCTCATTACTATGTGGGTAGCCTAAAGAATAATAATAAACTACATCAGTTTCAGAAACTGGTTGTTATTAGGCCACTACAGGCTGCGGGATTTAATGATTCTTGTTTGTCCGACACACTAATGGACTTGCTGTTTTTCGCAGTCTGACCATGAGAATAATCAGTTCTCAGTTGGTTCACTCAGACATCTTAAATCTCATAGAGCATTCAGTATATCAACCTGGTCCATGGCTTGTCCGGTTTTCACAGTAGCCTTACCTGCAAGTCTGTCAGTTGTTTTGTGCGGAGATGTAATCAGGAGTTTTCCTTTTTCTTTCTCTCAAAGATTTTCATCAGTGCTACGAAGTTCATGCATCTAAACGAAATCATCCTTGAGTTTATCTTTTTGGTGTGTGTGGTTATTTGCAGATAGACACACCATCAGATAGACACACCATCAGATAGACACACCATCAGATAGACACACCACATTTGGCCACCTTTACTTCCCAGGACATTACCTAGTACCAATTTGAGACCTAGGTCAACACTGGCGTCAAGTTCAATATTTAAAAAAAAACAAAAATGGCCAGTCCAAACCTTTTGGCCTGCATGCAAGTCTAGAACAGTACGCACAACTTCCTGTAGCTGACTGACTTGCTTTAGGGATAATCGGCTTGCACAACAAACATCTCATCTAAAATTGGCTGGGAAAGGGGGGGGGGGGGGGAATTCCTGAAAACAACTTGTTTTTCCTAAGAGTTGATAAAAAGCAGTTGTGTAGAGGTACAGTAGTCACTCCTATATGTGAATTGCCAGTTTAAGATGTTATCCAGTAGAAACATCATTTTGATTTCAGCACCTAGTCAGCTAATTTAGACATTAGCAGCTTCATAATAGTACACAAAACTCTTTCTTCTGTGATGTTTGTGAGAGAGAGAGAGATGATTTCTTTTAAAGCAAACAAAGATCATCTGTGGTGCCAATTTTGGAGCAGACAAGAATAGACCCACTGCTTTCCTAACAAGCTTGTTATAAAGAGTCACCTAATTAGGAAGGTTTCCTTCAGAGTTGGAGTTTAGGTCTAGATGGCGGATAACCATCATGGCACAAGGGTAGTAAGCCATAAGTGCTCAGTTCTACTTCTGACTCCAGCCTGAGTCCGAAGAATCTCAGCGCTGTAGCACAGGCGAGAATCCTGAAATACTTTCCTACAGATAAGTCAGATATGGAAAATGAAAGTGGATATAAAACTCAAGTTAGGGAACATGCCCAGAAGTGGATGAATAACCCCAGAACTTACTGAAGAGGAGGTTTAAAAGAAACCCTAAAGCAGACATTGTAGATTCCTGTGCAAGAACATTCTTGTGTTATCCAGTTTTCCTAATGTGTTGTATTTATTTTCAATCCAAATATTGTTAATGCATTTTGCAGCTTTTTTGGAAAGGCCTTTGAACAAGCAGCAGAGTCCACAAATACGGTAGTCAGGTTCAACAGTTTTGATTCTCACAGTAAGTTTTTTATGTTTGTTGTCATTGTCATCATGTGTCTACCTGATAAACGTAGGCAGATATGTTTTGTCATGTCATGTGATCACCAGAATCACGTCCCATCCATGGCGAAACCAAGGCATTTATCTTTTTGCCTTTCCCTTGCTTTTGTTCCATCGTTCTTGCCAGTCGTCACCATGAGTCTGTTCCTTCTCATAACAGGTTTGAAAAACACTGATGATACTCCTTACTAATCACTAATATGTAATAATACACTCCCCTGCCATCTGGTCCACTCATAAAATTTTTACAGTGGCATGCCCAGATGTACAGCAGAATTGATTGTTTACCCACTTGGAGAGAATCCCTTATGACACCATACCATTAAAAGTATACTAGAAAATAGAAGGATGTAGAGCACAAGTTAGACCAGGAAGAAGATGAGAAGATAACGTATTGTTTCATTCACAAATGCAGTTTTTACAAAGACCCCTGGGAATCATCGCCTGAGCCAATGGCGTGTCAGGTGTGTCATGTTAGACTGATGTTTTTATAGACTGGTTAGTACGCAGTGGATGATGTGGTCACATCACTCTGACTACCTTTACTTCTCAGGACATTGCGTAGTACCCATTTTAGATGCTGGTCAACATTGGCGCAAAGTTCAATATTTAAAAAACAAAAATGGCTAGATGCAGAATAGAACCTAAAACCTTTGGGCCGGCATCTAAGTCGAGGCCAGTACACGCAACTTCCTATAGCTGACTTGTTTTAGAGATAAGCTAGTATGTATGAGATACATACTTGCACTGCCTACTATTGCAGATAGGCTCAAAGTTCTGCAAGCAATGTCATATCTCAGAGTAGCTGCGGACAAGAGGCACCTCCTGCATAAAGCCCTGGGTAGAGTTAAGGGTCACAGGCTGAAAAGAGGAAGGTCTTGGATGGCGCAAAGTGAAGACACAATTGAACCTGTGTGCAGGCTCAATAAATTTAAGCGAGGAGAGGAGTGGGTCAAAGTGTCCGAGCAAGTTTCAGTTTAGACTTGTGTAGGGTTCTTATCACTTTGAGTCGTGAGTGTGGGGACTGGCCAGCTGGTGCTGCAGAATCAGAAGTTCAACAAATGATTCATGACAATTACCGCCCAGGTGATGTGATTATCTATTCAGATGGCTCTATGTTGACCGGCAGATGAAGTGCATGGGGGTTCATTGCAAAAGCGAATGGACGTTGCTTGAGGCAGCAAAGCCTGGCATGTGATGTCATGTCTAGTTTGAGAATGGAGGTGGAGGCAGTCACTGCTGCCTTTCAGTGGCTTGAGAATGAGCTGTACACACATGAGATTGTAACTGACTTGCAGTGCATGTTGAGAAAGGTGGAGACATACATGCGGAGTGGCAAACATCGCTTCAGAGGTCCCTGGTAGTTAGCACCCTTAGGCTATTTTCTCCATGTCATATGACGGTATGTTGGGAAATGAGCGCGCAGATAAACTGGCCCGTTCTGCACCACTTGGTGATTAACTGATGTGTGACAAGCTGGATGTTGTGAGGGCTCTAGCGATTGAACAGTGTGGAGGCACAGATAGATCATTACGATCTGAAGAGAATGGTGCTGCGAGGAGTTAAAAGGGGATCTGTCCGACGCTAAACACTCAAGGGAAAGGCAAGACGGATATACAATCAGACAGTTACTGGTGCCATCGGAATTGGAACTCTTATGGGGGTGTCCCGAGTGCTGTGATGTTGTTTCTTTTTCAGCATTCATTCATTCATTCATTCAATATTCAACGCTCTTTAGGGGTAATCAGCTTGCACACTCTTCAGCTTCTGCTAGAAGAGCCTGGGTGCTTGTGTGTGGGCTTGTACCTCATCTATCATTTGTGTTTTTCTGGTCTTCATCATCATCATAGCTCAGGTGTGTGTCATGCTTCATCGGATCACCACTTGTTGACCGATCAGTTTCCTCAGCCTCTGACACACAGATGCAGTCAACTTTATATCGGTGTCCAGTCAGCCAAGTTCTTCTTCTTGTTAGTGTTCACCGGCTGTGCAAGCATGTCCATTTGATCGATCTGAATTATTTATATGCAGACTGTTGGTTCCTAGCCTGTCAGACAGATGCAAGGAAACCCTCCTAATTAATTTAACTTTTATGACATGCTTGTTAGGGGAGCCGGTTGACCCCCCCCCCCTCCCCATTTCCACTCCCATCCGGACCCTGGAATCCACACTGGGAAGCCAAGTTGTGTATCCAACTCTGTTTTATTCTACCTCTTCTCCTCTTCCCCTTTACTAAACTTGTAGTTTTTCAGATAAACAGTGATATCCTAACTCTTTCGGTCCAAAGAAGTTGTTAATTTAACTCCTTCTGTTTCAGGGTGTTACGCTTAAAAGCAGTAAATAGGTCTGAGGGGGTTCAGTAGAGACTGTAAGACAGAAGTAGTTCAACTAATTATCCACATTAATGAGTTAATATAACAACTGTATGTGACAGCTCTTGTGTCGAACTCAGAGTGCATCTGCCCAAGGGGCAAGGAACAGCCTGTTGCACTGCACACAGATAAGCCATAAAATGGATGCACACGCAAAACTCAGGCCCTGGCGCAAAGGCAAAGACCAGATGGATGAACACCAGGTCTTACCACCTGAGTTTACAGCCGGTGAATGCAGGTGAAGAAGAAATGTATGACAGGAAACAGCCGAAATATATTACCTTTGAAATAACAGATGAATGTAGGATGTTTTGTCTCATACTGAAAGATTTAATTTGTTTCGTTTCAGTCATTGAGATGAAAACTGAAGACAGGAGCAAGTTTTTCGATGCGCTGATCAGCATACTACAATAATGGAGTATCATTGAACAAGCAGAATCCATGGACGATGTCTTGTTCTCTTGTGTACGTACACACACTAATACAACCAGATACCACCTTCTTCACAACAGAAATGGTCTGTGGAGGATCTCCAGTCTTCTATTTCCTCTTTAGCAGAGCTTTTGAACAGTAGGTTCAGGAAAAGCACTTGGCCGGGTCGACATTCTCAGTGCTGTCACAGGTAGCCAAAGAAGAATAGTAAACCCACACAGAACCGGTGTTATTAGTCACCACACCCTAGGGGATATACTGAAGATGGGATCCGAGCGCTAATGGACTTGTCCAATGTGCAGTGAGGATAATCTTTTGATTAACTAATTCCAGGCTTTTCATGCCATATTTTCGGCAAAAGTATTTTTTTTTTCAACATTTCTGAAAGGAACATTATTCAGTCATAACTTTCACATTTAAAATCTTTGTATTTTAGAGGATGAAATTTTCCAGATTAATCACAAGAAAACTTCAGGGCTCAGCCAACCAATTGACAGTTCTTTTGCTTCTTGGTCACTGATATTTTTTTAAGTGTACAGGCTTTCCCATCAACTAATAAAAACACACCATCGGATAACTAGGCGTTTTTTTTTTTTAATTTTTTTTAACAGTATAATTTTGTGACGCATCTATTCAGTCTACTTGCAAACTAGAGTCTAAGCTAACCCCTCGTAAAAGATGCGGCCGGCTACATTAGGGCTATTCAACTGGCGGCCCATGGAGGCCTAGCAAGTGGCCCGCTGATCATTACCAGTTGTATTATATGATTGGTCTTTCCATGCTTGTATTCAAACCTCTGGCCCGTGACGATCCTCATTTTCAACATTTTGGCCCGTGCCTAAACTTAGTCCAATGGCCCTGGCCTCTTTCGTGAAAAGCGTTCATTTACGTTAAAAATGAAAACTGTTTCCAAGAATAATGACATTGTTATAATTAATGAGTAACATAATTATGATTTTTGAGTAACAATAATAAAACAAAATTAATTAATATTGATAACTGCAGTGTTGTGTGCCGCTTATGCTGTTTACAGGTTCGCACCATATACCTTCACACTGCAGCCGACACACTATGTTGTGACAAGACAGTTTCAAAAGCTCTGCTCTATAGACTACAGGGGGGGGGGGGGAAACTGCTCATACTGGAATCAGTATATCCGTCTCACTGTTCGAGTACCCACTTAGATAGTGTTCCTATATGTACATAATTGTAAATATATGTGTAATTTTTGTGTGTGCCATAAAACAACAATAGGTTTATGCTATGTTAGGTTTGTACATTTAAAAAGTCAAGAATTGACATCACAGCACTCAGGGCATTCCCATCTGTGCTCCGTCCTCGTCTTTAGCAGCCAGCGCAGAATTCCAATACTGATGGTACTGATCACAGTCTGGTTATCTGTCCGTCTTGCTTTTTCTCTTAACTTAGTGAGCCAATCAGATCCTCTGGTTACATGCAGAGGCCTCATTCTCTCCAGACTATAATAACCTTCTTTCTTCACTGATTCTGTTGCTTGTTCCCAAAGGGCCTTGAAAACATCTGCCTTGTCATGTATCAAGATATACTGATAGGTTTTTCTACAGATTGTGTACGTATACTGTTGTCTCTCACAGTCTTCTTCTCTTACTGTCTGGAGATATACAAGGATGTTTATGTCTTGTTTTCGCCATAACATTACCTAATCCAGCGGCGTCCGCGGCTAAGGCGCTGCAAGTCTGACTCGTAATCCAACGTACCGCAATCGAAACCCACTGCAGGCTGCATGGATTTTTATCGTGGTATGGGACGTCACAAGCCGACTCAACCTCAAATGGGTACCAGGATAGGCTGTCCTGGGAAAGTAAAGATGGCCGGCGTAATGCTGACCACATTACCCACCCAGTGCCGATTGGTCTGTAAAAATATGGGTGCTCTTCCCATATGCCCGATACGCCTAAAGGCGTGAAAAGGGATCTTTACTTTTTTTTTTTTTTTTTTTACTTATTACCTAATCCATTGGAAAGCATTAAAATCGCTTAACTCTCCTCTTTTCTCATCCAAGCTTGGGACCGGCTGTGACTGAGATGTTAACACACAAAAAAACATTGTTGTAAACAAAAGTTTGAGAATGGCTAGTTAAATGAGGTATGTGTAATCCTCAAAATAAACCGATTGATGTATTGTTTATAAGGTAGATAATTAATGTGGTTTTTATGTCAATATCCATTAAAATGTTACGCCATTTCTGTCAGTTACTCAGTTGTCATCTCCACAGCGAAGGCCGGCTGCAGTAGATCTCTACCATGCTCTATCTCTTGCCTTGGTTGTACACTCTCTCTGACTGCTGTTTATCCATCTCTTGATGTTGTCCTCCAAGTTGTATCATTGTCTTCCTCTCATTTTTTTTTAAATCCTTGATCTTTCCCTCCAGTGTAGTTTTTAAAAGAGTGTTATGTCTTTTAATGTTGCTAAATATTTATGTTGTCTCTGTTTTATTCCATTCAGTAATTCTCTTTTCATTTGCAGTCTTTCTAGAACCTTTGTATCTGATTGTTTTTGTTCCATAAAATATGACCTCTTCTTCTGTATATCCACATTTACATAAAATATCACCTCTTCTTCTGTATATCCACATTTCCATGAAATATCACCTCTTCTTCTGTATATCCACATTTCCATAAAATATCACCTCTTCTTCTGTATATCCACATTTCCATGAAATATCACCTCTTCTTCTGTATATCCACATTTCCATGAAATATCACCTCTTCTTCTGTATATCCACATTTCCATGAAATATCACCTCTTCTTCTGTATATCCACATTTCCAGAGACAGTTTGATTTTCTAGCTGCCTGTTCATTGTCCAGGTTTCTGCACCATGTAGCAGGGTTGGCTGTACATACACATTTTGACGATTCTTATTTTTAATGTGTTGGTAATCTCTCTGGAGATTCGGGTTCGAATTCTTGGTAAGGCTGAGGGTTTTTCTGTCGAGGGCAGAACAAAATTCTCACCTGCACAGTCGTGGCGACAGCACTAGGTATGCGGTTGTAAATCCTCAGACTCGAAGACTTCCCTCCTGCCTACACCGCAAAAGTGGTAAAATAAAGGCAGTCAAATCTTTGTAGCTGTCAATAATTTTTGCATGTTTTTGAAGATAGTTTTAGCCATTCCCATTGTTTGTTTTTCATTTCTGTTTCACTTCCGCCATTATCTGTTATTACATGTCCAAGATGGGAGGAACTTGTTACTTGTTCTAAAATTTCTCAGTTTACTGTCGCTGTTTTCTGTAACATTCAGTTATTTCCATTATTCTTACTGTATGGTGGTTTACAGCTAGGCTGCAGCATCTGCACTTTTCAGGCCAGAACATTTGGGTACAGCAAGCCCTTTATTAGACACCATTTATGACACGCTAGTTAAGGGGCAGGGGTTCCCCCACAATGGGGCCCTGGAACCCACACAGGAAACAAATAGAAGATACAGGAAAGAAAATATATCTTTATGGATGCAGTACGTTATACATTTAATAATGGGTGTCATTTTTATGTTGATTTCATATTATTATTCATTAATCCCAATAAGCACAAAGAGACATCTTATTCAAAGCATATTTATTCCAACTCTGTGCTACCAGTGCCAGACATGGTCACTCACAACAAACCATAAAAGAAAATTAGTAACCACGGAAATGAGATGTCTGAGAAGGGCTGTAGGGGTGACCATAAGAGATAAGATCAGGAATGAGATCATAAGAGAACAAGTCGGCACAGAACCAATTCTGGATTACATACAAAGACAGCAAGTGAAATGGTTTGCCCACTTAGAGAGAATGCCTTGTGACACCATACCATACAAAGCATACATGGAAAGAGAAGAAGGACGTAGAGCACCGGGTAGACCAAGAACTAGATGGAAGGATAACATCAGAGAAACTCTACAACAGCACGATGGTCGAGGCAGCCAGAAGAGCTAGAAACAGAACCTTATATCTCCCTCGACACCCACAGCGGTAAAAGAGAAAGTGAAGAAGAAGATTCATTAAAAGACTAGATCCACATCTGTAACCTTTATATTCATTATTGATTTTTATAAATGGAATATAAATGAATGGAAACGCTTAGTTTTAAATTAATTGTATTAGAAATTATGTAATTATTGTAATTTTCATGCAAGTTTTATGTCATCATGTAACTCCAGTTCTGTAACATTTAATTATTTCCATGTCCTTATTCATTATTGATCGTTAGAAATTGATTAATTTTATAAATTAAATAATTTGTGTAACTTTTACATGTTTTATGTCATAAATGAAACGATTAGCACTACTTCTGCAACATTTATTTGTTTCCATTTTGTTGTGGTTTTGGTTTTTATTATTTTGTGTGTGTATTAATAATTTTCATCAGTGGAATATGAAGGTATAGACACTGATAAAAATGGAATATGTTATTTATTAAAAATATATATGTTATTGTTACGCAGGTTGTATTATATAAATTAAAAGATTAGTTTCCATTATGAAACATTTAATTTGTTCCATTATCCTTACATTTTGTTTATCTTGGTAAATGGAATTGTTGATGTCATATTTATATAAAGATGTAACATTAATAAATAACAAGATTAGTGCAAGTTTTTATAAAAATTAAAGCATCAAATTGATGTATTTAAAAAAAAAAATCTGTTTCCAGTCCTCTTCTGAAAGGAAAGGTCACATCTAGTTATGCTTCTGTAAGTCATAAGTCGAGGTTTCAGATTCATGCAAATGGGTCACCCCATAACTAGCCATTTCCTCTACTAGTGGAAATCGCACAAAACATCCTATGCTGTCACATTTGAAAATTTAGTTTGTTAAAAAAAAAAAAACTTAGATAAATCCCATTAAAATCTAGAAGTTTATACTTGCAGTAAGTAAATGCTTATGGCAGGTGCCTGTTATGCCAACACTAACAGTCCCTCAACAGAATTGCAGCTGATTGTCATTGGAAGTAATCGTTGGTATCCATTTGCCAATCAATCTCAGTATTCAGCCACCCACCATCCTCGTGCATGTTTCTCTACGGGACTCAGTGGGTATGCTCAGAAAGATATGGCTGAGGGGTGGGCCGAGTCCGAAGACAGTGGTTGGAGCCTCTGAGGGGGTTGGGGCTGACACATATCAGTTTCATATTTGTGCCAGGGCAGGCGGGTGTGCAAGGAAATGAGCAGGCTGATAGGCTTGCAGGTAGAGCTACTGTGGAGGGGCGGACCAGGCTGATAGGCTTGCAGGTAAAGCTACTGTGGAGGGGCGGACCAGGCTGATACACTCTACAAGATGTAAGACATCTGTGAGAAATAAGTGATGGCTGAATCTGCAACCATGACAAGACTGCTAGAATAACATGTTAAAACGGGTGTGGCCAGACAACAGCACTATGCATGAAGCCAAAGAAGTTTTTTTTTTTTTAAAACCAACACAGGACTGCTGTCGTCAACCGCCATAGCCTGCGAGATTTACTGAGGAGAAGCTCCAAACACTGATGATGATTCAGTATGCAGTAACGATAATCTGACGATTAACTAACCCACCCGCCATTTTTGGAGCAGTTGACACAATACAACCACCGCAGGCACAGAAGGAAAAAATATTCCACGTGAAATCCTAAGCTCACAGTGTCACACCAAGAACTCGGCTCAGTAGATTTTTGATGGGACCTTTGGACTCATTAAGTACACAAATAGGGAAATAGCATCAGCAAGCTGTGGCCAACAGAAGATAACTCTGCACAGCTTTAACTACTAGCCAGCCTACCCACCATATTGTACGGGAAGATAACTCTCCACAGCTTTAACTACTAGCCAGCCTACCCACCATATTGTACGGGAAGATAACTCTCCACAGCTTTAACTACCCACCATATTGTACGGGAAGATAACTCTCCACAGCTTTAACTACTAGCCAGCCTACCCACCATATTGTACGGGAAGATAACTCTCCACAGCTTTAACTACTAGCCAGCCTACCCACCATATTGTACGGGAAGATAACTCTCCACAGCTTTAACTACTAGCCAGCCTACCCACCATATTGTACGGGAAGATAACTCTGCACAGCTTTAACTACTAGCCAGCCTACCCACCATATTGTACGGGAAGATAACTCTCCACAGCTTTAACTACTAGCCAGCCTACCCACCATATTGTACGGGAAGAAAACTCTGCACAGCTTTAACTACTAGCCAGCCTACCCACCATATTGTACGATAAGCTCATCGATCTAATGCAAAGGTAAGTTTTTGAATTTACTTTGATCAACAAGTAGATCTAAAAATCCATAAGGACTGTTTTTGTATCTATCTCTAATTTTGTTTGTCCTTCCTTTACTTTCAGCAGCTGTAAACTATGGTAGGAAATGCTGGTTGTTCGTCCATTTATGGACCTTCATCTTGATCCAGAACTTGAGTTTTGTGTGCACGTCCATTTTACGGATCTGACAGTTGTATGCAGACTGTTGGTTCCTCTTATCTCAGACAGATTCATTCCAAATTTAAAAGAAATATTTCTGATTAGTAAATTCTTTTGACGTGTTTGTTAGGGAGCTTTGTGTCTGTTCTGTTTTCCCCGGTGAGGCTCCAGAACTCACACAGGGAAAAATAATTAAAATAATGAAATTATTGACATAAACAAGACACTGCAGAAATCTTAACAAATGTTTTATATCTGCAGAAATCTCAACAGATACATTTTATTTTTTTAAAAATATTTAACAGTTTAATTAGAATTAGTTAATTTAACAACCTTCTGCAACATCAGAGAGTCCAAAAAGTCTAATGTGTTTGGATCGGCCAGTAAACATACAATGGGGTGTGTGGTGTAGAAAGAGTCAATAGCCCTGGCAGTATGTCTATGTTCACACAGGATCAGCCGACAAAGTTGATGTCTAGATCATGGTAGACAACTATAATCCTGAAAAACAAAATATGGATGCCATTATACGGGGTGACCCATAAATTGCCATACGTAGGAAAAATACATTTAAAAAAAAAAATGAAAACCATTTAGACTTATGTTTGAGGTTTGAACAACGGATCAACATCATGGCACAGGGGTAGTAATTCATAAGTGCTCCGTTCTTCGTCTAACTCAAGTCTGAGTCCGAAGAAGCTCAGCACAGTGCACAAGCTCTGTAGCACCAGCGAGGGTCCTGAAATTAAATTTTTGTAAATGGCTCAACATCAGACATGTCAATCTGGTGGCCCACGGGCAAAGGATTTATTCTGCCATGTTTTCATAATTGTTGTTAAATGGCTGGAATTAGTTGTCGTGGGTGACCTTTGTGGAGACAAATTTAACCCACACATCCCTCAGGGGAACCCTTAGTTTGATCTACCTGCTCTAGGTGACTAGCAATTGTTTTGAAAACACATTTCCACGTATCCTCCTCCACCACTAAAGAAGATGTGGGTCAGTTCCAGGCTAATCTCCCCACCGAAACTAGGTCATATTCCATTCATACACTTTTTAGACTCGTCTGCTGTCCGGGAGGTTAAAAGTTGCCGATATGTTGTTTCTTTTCTGGCTTATCTTGTATTTACGTTTTTCTTCCAAGAAAGAAAATGCCTGTAACATAGATTGCAGCACTCTCTAGGGTGATTGTGGGGTAAACCCAGTTTCTAAATGTTTTTGTAGCGTTAAAAGCGCTGGCGTGCTTAAATATATGACACACGATATCAATGGCATCGCCGAACACCCCTTCCCCCCCTAGCAGTGTGTGAAGGTCGGGTGATTGAAGGTAAACCAGTCAGAAGTGAGCTAGTGTTTATAATTTAAATAGAGGGTCGGTGGGTATATTATCATGGAACTGATCGAAGATGTGTTGATTTCGTTCTATCTATGGACACTTATAGGACACAGTGACAACAAAGGCTGTGTCTGATATTGAGAACACGGTTCACTAGAATACAAAAGTGTGGGTTTTGGGACCCACTAATTTTGGCGTGCTACCATGAAAATGTAATTGTGAAAGGTTTAGCCCCCCCCCCCCCCCCCCCCCGTCCCGTCCTTCCCTACATAATTTGTTTTATTTGTTTTCAGGGGGGGGGGGGGCGTAAACGTTTAAGTGTGTGTAATAGTACTGGGGGTGAATGACAAATGAGCATAATAACATTGAAAGTATTCAAAACGTGTAAGTAAATACTTAGAAGTAGAATGTCTGTACATGGTTATGAGGATCACTTAACCCCATTGCAAATTATTATGTTTGCTTCTATAGGATGGGTTATCTCTGAATCAACTCGGGAAGTAAAGCTGCCCGAAAGCCTCCATATTTTATACACTTGCTCACAGCGTTAATCACATTCTGATCATCAAGTGTCTTGCCCACTGGCTTGGGCGATTATGCCGCTCCACAATGTGCAATCTTCAACAGCATGCAACAGTTTGTTTGCTGACACCTCTCCACGCCATGACAAAAGACTCACAAATCATCTCCCACTGTCTACCTCTTGTCTCTCTTTCCACAGATCTTTCAGGTGGTCACAACGTGTTCAGTTTCCCCTCTTCTCATAACATGACAAAACAATTACAGCTGTATCTTTGTGATGTTTATGATAAGTTGTCTTTGAGCCCTCAACTTTTTTCAAAACATCTGCACTCCTCTTTTTTTAGACTACAAGACATTTTAAGGACTTTTCTGTAAAACCACATCTCTGAGGCCTCAAGAAATAGTTTGGCTTATTTATTAATTTCCAGAAAATCTTGATGTGACGAGAATTTTGAAATGATGCCAGTAACCTTATCAACTGAAGTAGCGAACAATAAATCAACAAGAAAATGATCGAATCTGGCACAAGGTGATTGACTTATGGACAGACCAGAGTAAGTCATTTTGCTACACCTTAGAACAGGACACAGTCAACTTCATAGCCACATGTGAACACATTTCAAGATTGGCAAATCAGCCATGTGGACTGACACCTGAGACAATAGATCACATCCTCTAAATACAACATATTAAGGCAAAACTTTTGACCAAGAGAGGCAGCAATGAAAGCCAAACTTTACAGGTCGCTGAGTGAATTACAAAAGACAGTGAAGTTCATACTAGAGACAACATTTCAGATAATATTTTTCAAGTGAACAAAAGAAGAAGAAGAAGCTGCCTGTAACCACGTCCCCTGGAAATATAATGTGATGAAGCTTCTATTTATTCCACGGTGTGACTCTCGGTACCACTGTCTGAAAATCAATCTTTTAGGTGCCGATCAGACAGTCAATAGCAACTGGTGACCTAACGATATGCCGTGCAAGAGGACTAGGGATAGTGACAGTTAGAGACCCTTTTTGAAGCAGGTGGCTACCACTTACTTGACCGGCATGGGCAGATCATTATTCTACCCTCAGAACAAGACATAACAAACATATGCACAGGCTTACCACTGTGCTATTGTGGACTATGTGTACAGACTACACAACATGTTGGGCAAAAATGTCTCTTGTATAGCCCATTAAGAAAGGGATATGGCCCAGTGAGTCAATACTGCACTCGAAGTTGTTTGGAACTAAAAGGGAACTCAAAAAAAAAACTGTCAAGTTTATCACAAGAACTCAGTGAAAGCGAGCACAAGAAGAAGAAGAAACCAGTGGCATTTTGGGAAGTTTTAAAAACCAGACGTCGCACAATGGGCAATCTTGTCAGCATCACGCTGAAGAAAAATTAAACTGTCAGGAGAACATAAAGATCCAACCACACTCGGTGTTATGGGGCTAGAAAAATGGTTCTTTAATAATATCCTACCCCCAGGTGACGTCACAGGACAGTCCAAAATTTTACACGCTGGTAAGACTGGGTTTCCCGGCTTTCTGGTGCTATTAACGACCCCAAAACATCTAAAAAAGGCCCGAACCCCAACCCACCTAGATCCCACGTGAGAGTGCAGTCTAGGTCCCACGACTACATGCAGCCTATCTACCGCCCCTGAAATATTATAGACTGTCCCGTGACCTGTGGATTTCCCCTGTTTGTAGTAGGATATTAATATAGCACCAGAAGAACGAACTACAAGATTAAAACCAAACGTTTAACCATTGCCACAACCGATGACGACCTCAGTGGGTGGTTTGGTCATCTCTTTAGACTACAGCCACAGCTACCACAACTACCAGCGCTACACAGGAAAAAGCATGTGAACGCAAGAAGTCGCCGCCCCAGAATATGGATAAATGATAGTCAAAACTTCTATGATCGACATGGAATGACAATAGCTATTACTACCAGCAAGCAGTGGATCGCAAATTGTTCCTCCCCCAGCCGCTTAATGGCAAAAGTGGAAATTGACGATGATGATGAAGAAAGACGAGCAGAAAAGCAAACCTTTCTTCAGGGATACCAAGTTCACTCTTCACCAGCTGTTTCACAGCCGGTGTGTATGTGGCATTTCTGGTCGAATCAAACGATCCTACTGAATAAATATTCAGTGTTGCTGCAGGTTCTGTTGTTTCTTGACGCAACAAACGCACTCCTGGGACAATAATTGTCAGCATATTCTGCGGAAAGAGACAGAAACAGAAGCTTAGAATCATTGCGATCATCATCTGACATGGTTTTCCTTCTATTGTCGTCTCACTGATACCAGGTTATAGCCCAGTGTCGGGTTTTTGTCGTCTCACTGATATAAGGTTGTAGCCCAGTGTCGTGGTTTTGTCATCTCGCTGATACCAGGTTGTAGCCCAGTGTCATGGTTTTTGTCGTCTCGCTGATATAAGGTTGAAGCCCAGTGTCCTGGTTTTGTCATTTCGCTGATACCAGGTTGTAGCCCAGTGTCGTGGTTTTGTCATCTCGCTGATACCAGGTTGTAGCCCTGTGACGTAGTTTTCTGTATTTATCTTGCACTTTTCAGGTGGCTTGGGTAGTGGATTTGTTCATCTTTTGTGTGTGCAGGTTTTGGCTATACCATTTATCCAACGCTTTCTTAGTCTTCCTGTCACCTTCCTCCCAGATGTTCTGCTGTAAAAAGTCTCGTGTGCAGTTTGGCCTGGCTGCATTCTCACTAGATGGCCGAACCATTTCATTCTTTGTCTGTCAATATAAATCCAGACATGGTTTTATTCCCACTTTCTAATGCTGGTATTTGTAACCGTGTCTCTTCTTGTGTTGTCAGTGACCTTGCATGGGCGGTTCATTTTGTATGTAATTTTCTGACATGGTTTTAATATATATATATATTTTTTTTTAACAGGCTTGTATCTTTCTGTTTCTTCTGTTTCTTCTTCTTTTTCTTCGCGTTCACCGGCTGTGACTCCGGCGGAAAGTTCTGCTTCTTTTGTCGGACTTTAGTCTTGTTCCAGAACCTGGTTGTTGTGTTTACATCCATTTTACAGGTCTGGCTCATTTGTCTGCAGGCTGTTGGTTTCTTGCCTCTCTGGAAGACGCATTCCGTCTTTGAAGAAGGGCCTTAATTAGTCGACTGCTACGACATACCTGTAGGGGAGATGGTGGGTGTATTTGTATTCCCACAATGAAGCACCGAACCCCACACGGGGAGATTGTACTGATTGGTACTCGAGAATGTGCTAGCGGGAAGAGGGAAAACAAAAAGTAAGGAGATGAGGTAAAAAAATTGGTTAGGACAATAAGTAGTTTCCCGCTGTAAAGCAAAAACAAAAAAATTCTTCTGTGCAGGGGCCATAAAATATACTCATAACTCTGGCTAAGGATATGTGAATAACTGTTACACAACAACAACAGACTACAATTACATAGCAAGGCCTGGTCAAAACATGCGCACGAACTACAAGTTATATCTTTAATCAAGCAAATGAATATAACCTTCACATTTTTAGTAGTAGTATATTTTACCCCACTAGGACATCACACAAGCGTTAGACACCCGATGACAAAAAGTGCCACCATGTGGATGAGAATTACCCGTGGAGAGTTCCCGAAAACCGCGTTCAGCCATTAGACCATATTTATGGACGAGCTATATTACGGCCCCCGGCAAGAGCCAGGGTGGGGCTTCAAAATAACGAAAAATTGCATCCCACATGGGGATGACTAGTTACATACGATCACATTTTTTTTTTTTTTACTGTACACCTCCAGTACCAGCAAGCTTTATTTCAACTGTTTATAGTATTGTTTAAAGTAATAAACAAAATTTATTTACAGAATAACACATTAGTAAAACCTAGTATCAAAAAAAAAAAAAAGAGGCTGGATACCTACTCCAAATTTTGTCCACAAGAATTGCTTCATCGTCTCTCTACAGAGGGACAGTATGTCATATTCAGACTAAGAACAGGGCAATGAGGTCAATATCTGTTCCGGTTTTTAGGAAATGCTGCGTTGTGTCCCCGCAACTCGGCACCAGAAATGCTGAGTTGTGTTTTAAGTCCGTCCCTATGCAGGGCGCGATTTTTCGTTATTTGAAGTCCCACCCTAGCTGTGGTCAGGGGCCCTAATTATTACCCTACGGGTTGAACATAGTTTCTAGGACCTGTCCCCGGGTGATCCTTATCCAAATGATGGCACTTTGTGTCTCCGGGTGTTTATCGCTTGGTGTGGGGTTAAAACGTCAGTCTGAGTTGTGTCCCCTAGCTTGCACAGGAAATGCTCAGCGTATTTTCCAAAACTGTAAACTGTATGTTGGCTAACAGTGAAGCAATCTGGCCTGTTTCAAGCTCAGTGAAAGCAAAGCTGTATGATACACTTGCAGATATGGACTGGGTACACTTGCAGATATGGACTGCACGATAGCTTTTATCAAGGCTACAGACCTCCTAGCATTAATTTTCTAACAGATCTGTAAGCTTCGGCGGAAAGTCCTGGTTGTTCGTCCATTCGGACTTTGACTTTGTGCCAGTGCCTGAGTTTTGCGTGTACATCCGTTTTACTGGCTTATTTGTGTGCAGTTGGTTGTTCCTTGCCGCTTGGTCAGACGCACTCCGACTTCGAAGGAAGTTCCCAGTTGGTCTACTCTTACAGCATGCTTGTTGTGAAGGCAGTGACGCTTTTCTTGTTCTTCCCACAATGAAGCCCTAGAACCCATACGGAAAAGAAGGATCAAAGAAGGAGAAGATAAACAAATCCTTGTGTGAAAACAAAACAAAAATACATGCCCTTAGATAGTTTGACAGGAGGTTTTCGAGAACGGTGCGCCCTAATCGCCTCAGAACTGGCCGTTTTCTTTTTCGAGTTCATGGCTGTAAACTCGTCATTCCCCGTGTAGGTTCCGGGGCCCCACTGTAGAGAGGGGGGGGGGCGCAACAAGAATAGACCCACAGCCTCCCCAACAAGCATGTCGTAAGAGCCTACTAATTTGAGGCTTCCTTCGAAGTCGGAGTGCATCTGCCTAAGAGGCAAGGAAGCAACAATACAATTAAGTCAGATCTGTTAAAAGGATGTGCACGCAACACTTAGATTCTAAAAAAAGACTTAAGTCCTAGAGATGGACAAACAACCAGAATAACTTCAATATATTAAATACAACATTATATGCAATATAACTTCCCGCTGGAGTTTACAATCTTGAACGCGAAGAAAAAGAAGTTAACAGAAATGAACCCACACAAATGAGAACACATACTTTACCTCAATTGGTTTGTCAATGATATCTCCAACAGTTTTGGCGATTCTCAACTCAATCCCATCCTTGAGTGCGGATGCCTCCAAATTGGTATGCAGATAGATAAGAGGCATCTTTCGTCCTAAATGTCCCAACTCTTACCAACAGAAGAATCGGACTTAGTATCAAAACCGCTGGTAGCTGGGGGCCACAATAGACGATATTATTATTTTAGTTTATCCCATCTCGGGGACTCCGAGAGTTCCCGGGAAAGTTCAATGGTTCGGAGCTGTTACAGTGTGAAATAAACACCGACCAACTCTAACCCACTATTTTTTTTTTTTACTATTCCGGGAATTCCCCGGCACTCGGAGTCCCCGATATGGAGACGAACTAAAACAAAAGTACCTCGATAATGTTAAAAGAGAACACAGGAAGAGGACGACGAAAACAAATATGGTAATGTGGCGGGTCACGGCATGAATTGACATGTCCGTAGTGTCTTTGATTGACTGTTTCCGGGTGATTGAAAACGGTCACTACGATCGTGGTATGGCCGGCTCGCTAGCGTATTTAGCAGGGAATCAAGGCCGAAAGGTTGCGATATCCACAACACCGAGCCTAATGGCTTCTGGATACTAAAAAAAAAAAAAGATCGTGGTATCGATGACGAGAGAAATTTGACTAAAAAGCTCAACAAAATGGGAAAGAGGAAAACGTGCACAAAACAACAAAACGTAACGTTTCGGCTGGGCAGCCTTTTTCAAACACAAGTGAAAGACACAAACGAGGAATGGAGAGTATGTAGATCTCTAAGGGGTGACGTGAGCGCTTTAAAAAAATGTGATGCGGAAAAAATGAAATAAAATAAAATAAACGATGGCTAAAAAATATAGTCACAATACTGGGAATAAAAGAAATGCAAGTGGTAATGATACATAAATGATACTGATAAGAAATAGAATAAGGTAATAATATGAAATAAAATAAAAAAATTAACATTTAAAATGTGATAAGATTAGAACTATTTAGATGAAGGTATGTTGGATATTGATACCTCTTGGACTAAGAACGCCAAGGCTGTGGATAAGGCGATTTTCCAAAGCGAGGCGGGTAGTATGATCGCCAGAGCAAGATTTTAATGCTGTGACAGATATGTCATCTTTACCGCTGTGGTCAGGGCTATTAAAATGAAGAGGGATTGGTTTGAGTGTCTTCTTGTCGATATCGGAGAGGTGTTCCCGGAAACGATCAGCTAGCTTCCTGCCAGTCTCTCCAATGTATGCCTTGCTGCATCGTTTGCAGATAATTGCATAAATTACGTTGCGGGATTCGCAAGTAAAAGGTTCCTAATTTGAAAAGAACCATTAGGGAAAACTGACCGAAGAAGTCTGGACAACGAAAGGACATGTCTTGCAGGTGCTACGTGAGCACTGAGTAGTCCCAAAAGGAAGTGCTGTGTGGATCGGTGGGAGTCGGCTTCGGACAAGTATGTCTTAAGGTTGCGATCTCGTCTGTAAACTAATCTAGGTTTCTCACTAAAGATAATTTTTGGTGTCCGGATCAGAGCGGAGGATGTCCGCTCTGATCCGGACACCAAAATTATCTTTAGTGAGAAACCTAGATTAGTTTACAGACGAGATCGCAACCTTAAAGACATACTTGTCCGAAGCCGACTCCCACCGATCCACACAGCACTTCCTTTTGGGACTACTCAGTGCTCACGTAGCACCTGCAAGACAGTCCTTTCGTTGTCCAGACTTCTTCGGTCAGTTTCCCTAATGGTTCTTTTCAAATTAGGGAACCTTTTACTTGCGAATCCCGCAACGTAATTTATGCAATTATCTGCAAACGATGCAGCAAGGCATACATTGGAGAGACTGGCAGGAAGCTAGCTGATCGTTTCCGGGAACACCTCTCCGATATCGACAAGAAGACACTCAAACCAATCCCTCTTCATTTTAATAGCCCTGACCACAGCGGTAAAGATGACATATCTGTCACAGCATTAAAATCTTGCTCTGGCGATCATACTACCCGCCTCGCTTTGGAAAATCGCCTTATCCACAGCCTTGGCGTTCTTAGTCCAAGAGGTATCAATATCCAACATACCTTCATCTAAATAGTTCTAATCTTATCACATTTTAAATGTTAATTTTTTTATTTTATTTCATATTATTACCTTATTCTATTTCTTATCAGTATCATTTATGTATCATTACCACTTGCATTTCTTTTATTCCCAGTATTGTGACTATATTTTTTTAGCCATCGTTTATTTTATTTTATTTCATTTTTCCGCATCACATTTTTTTAAAGCGCTCACGTCACCCCTTAGAGATCTACATACTCTCCATTCCTCGTTTGTGTCTTTCACTTGTGTTTGAAAAAGGCTGCCCAGCCGAAACGTTACGTTTTGTTGTTTTGTGCACGTTTTCCTCTTTCCCATTTTGTTGAGCTTTTTAGTCAAATTTCTCTGGAATTCATTGTATTAGCTTGACTGCAGTCACCCCCATAGTTTAACCATTTATCGATGACGAGGTACTGACAACGATGACGATAATAGTGTTGATGATAATGTCGAGGATAGTGACGATGATGCCTATGAGGATTATAAATTATATAATTATAATGATGAAGATAATTATAATGAGGGTAATAATTATGATAATTAAATTATAGTGATAATTATGATAATGTATGGCTGTTGATGATATTGCTGATTATTATTATATTGCTGATGATTATTATTACTCTGATGATGATAATTATGATGATTCTGATGATCGATGATGAAGATGATAATATGCTGATAATGTCGATATTGCTGCTGCTGATGATAAACAATAATAATATAATTTAAGGTTGAAATACAATCACGAAGGCCGACTTCATTGCACTGGGTTTTCTCCTAAATGGCTCGGTCTCTCTCCACATAACGACTAGCCGTCTACCGAGGGCGTCACATAAAACATGAACACCGTAGATTCGGCGACGACCTTCCAGGGTCTCTGTAAATATCTGTAAGAATTTCACTTGAGAACCTAACGATTTAGCTGTGAAACAAACCCATGACCATCAGAACGCAAAGCAAACAATTTGACCACTTCGCCACAGGGTAACAGAATCGACACCTTAGATAACCCATCAGACCCGGATTTAGACTTGATGAGGCCCTCAGCTTTAAAAAGGCCCTGATGCCCCAACTGTTTTAAATGACATCAGATATTCTCAGAAGACTTTAAAATTATACGCATTTTAAATATAGGGATGATAGAAATATACTGTCTTTGGATTTTAAGCAAAAGAAAAAAAAAGAATTCTTTAGGGTTTGCCGGTGTGTTGGGAAAAGAGCAAGCAGAAAGACTGGCTGGCTCTGCACCACTGTGTTTTGTATGACAAGCTGGAAGTTCTGAGGGCCCTTTGGGAGCGAGTGAACTGTGCAGAGACACAGACTGATCATTACTCTCTGAGGAGAATGGCGCTGCGAGGAGTTACAAGAGATTGTGGCCGACGCTCGACACTCAGGGAAAAGGCGAGACGGATATACAGTCAGACAGTTACTGGTACCATCGGAATTTTAACTCTTCGCTTGCTGCCGTCTATTTTTCTATTTAGTTAGTTAGTTAGTTAGTCTTTCCTCTTGTGTCGAGTGCGGCACATAGGGCAGAGGTCGCGACTCTCCATGCACGGCGGTCCGTTGCAATCCGTTGTAGGTCTTGGATGTTTGAGTGGCCCATGAGCGAGCCTTCCCTGATGATAGTTCTACGTAGGGTTTCCCTTGGTCTTCCACGAGATCTTTTCCCCTGTGGTGTCCAAATGAGGGCTTGGTAAGGAAGTCTTGATTTATCCATTCTAAGGGCGTGGCCGACATAGTTCCAGCGGCGTTTTCTATTGGTCTATAAAATATAGATCTAGTCCTATATGCTGTATAGCCCAAAGGTGTGGAAGAGAATCCTTTACTTACTTATAACCAGTGAACAAAGAAGAAAATAACAAGAAATATGTACTATTAGTCTTACTTACATGTAGGGTTCCAACGAACTCTCTACGTTCCTCGTTTATAAATGTAACCTTTTTCTCTGGAAAACATCTCGTTTTATACTTAGCACGCAATCTATCACAGCTTATACAGCGCTTGTTATCAAGGGCGGCGATACCGAGAACGCATTTGAGAACTTAATTACCACAAAATAACATTAAACAATTACAGCGATCCTTCGAAACAGCAACTACCAGACAGGCAGTTAACGACTAGCCAGACTGTTAGAAGGCTAAGCTCTCGTATGGAAGGCTCGTGTTCGAATCCTCCATAAGGTTGAGGATAAATTTTTTTTTTTTCTTCTGGGGAAGGAGGCCACAAAAAAAATTATAACCTGAACTGTCTGTAGCGACACCCCCACCCCCGACCCACTCCCGCCACCTACATGGCTAGAGTGGTAAACAGATGCCGTTATGGCGAGATCTTGCAAACAGAATAACATAATGGATCCCAGTGTATGTTTCAGGGACTCCTTATATTTTAGGCTTCCTTACAGTCTGTCTCAGAAAGATACTAGACATTAAGTGGCAAGACATGCTGATATTATTAATGCCCTCAGAGAAATGGGAAGGTTAGAGGACTTTGGTGGCAGTGAATCCACATCACTCGCCAGAATGGCAGACTTGGGAATTAAGATCGGCATAGCAAAAAAAAAAAAAAAAAACTAGACGCACACCAGATACACCAGAAGACTTGTTAATCAATATAGAACTGATACTATTAGCCATCGGACGTTGGGGTTCATACTGAGGGGAGGATCTGAGTACCTATGGACATGTCCGGGGTGCAATGATGATAACCCAACTAACTAACAAACTAACTAAGTGGCACGACACCGCCCCGAATACTGGCGTATTGGATGGAGCGGGCATTCCCAGCATCAATACAATCCTGATTCTGTCACCGATTCGATGGGTAGGTTAGGTCTTGCGAAAAAGGGCAGTTGAACGGTGAAGGCGGGCTCTATAACAAGCTAATAACAAGCCTTTAACAAGTCTATAACAAGTCCTTTTTACGGATGCTGTTCTCTGTCCCTCTATTCTGACTGACTTTCTACCTAACAAAGACATCACACTGAGAGATAAACACTAGGTGACACAAAGTGTCATCATTCAGATGATGATCACCCGTGGGAGAGGTCCCGGAAACCCCGCTCCATCTCTAGGTAATATTAGTGCCTCTGCAACTACCAAGGTGGGGCTTTAACATAAAAAAAAAAAAAAAAATTCGTCCCAGATAGGAAAGGGAATTTTTTTTATTGCCTTTATTTTCCTAGATCCTTCCTTGCCTTTTTTTTTTTTAGGGGGGTTGGGGGGGGGGGGGGGGGGGGGGGGGGGGGGTCGTCACGTTTAACCAGCATACCCGAAGAGTGAGCTTTGGGTTATAATTGTGACCATTTTCCGTGCAATATAAAGTAGCTTAACATTACCCGCCACCAGGCAGCCCTGAAAAGAACACTTGCAGTGTTGATGCGATCAAAGGAGTCAGACCCACATACTCTCCCGACCGACGACGAAGTCGTCTACTGGCCAGCCAGTTAGCGACCCATTTGCCGATGATGCCGTAGATCCTCCAAGGCCCTCATTTGTTGATAATTTACTTCCGGACTCACAGACAATCGATTTTAGATAATTACTGCTACGTTAAAATAAAACAACTTTGCATTAGAAAGAAGTATGGCCAAACTATTTCTTGAGGCCTCAGAGATGTGGTTTTACAGAAGAATGCTTAGAATACCTTGGACAGCCAAAAGAGCAGCTAAGAGGTTTTGAAAGAGGCGGGATCCCGAAGACAACTTATCACAGACATCAGAAGAAGACAGTCATCATTTTTCGGTCATGTTATGAGAAGAGGAAAAAATAGAACATGTTGTGGCCACTGGAAAGATCTGTGGAAGGTGGGATAGAAGAAGACAACGAGAGAAGATTCTTGACAGTCTTGTTGCATGGCATGAGGTGTGTGCCAGCACATGAACTGATACATGACGCGGGAGATCGCAGATTGTGGAGAGGCATGATCACCCACGCCAGTCGACAAGGCACCTGATGATGATGATGATGATGTTAAAATCTCTATTTGATTGAAAGATTGAAAGCCCTCCAGACTACAGCACCCCTGGTTTCTGCTGACCTCGGGAAAGCATTCCATGGCCCACATTGGCCCCGCAACGCTGTGATAATGCTGATATTTCTGCCTGGTCATCAACAGACCCAGAAGAATAACACGTGACCTCGCACAATGATCCGTATCTGTAAATATCATGGCAAAACTAGAGATACGGATGCACCAAGGGCGCCGCCACAAACAGATGTTGATTTTAAGGGTTTGATCCACGGTGGCGTGATGCTGACCACATCACCCACAGAGTGCTGATTGGTTTATACAATACAGACGACGGTTAGTTTAAAGTTAATCTCCCCAAATAGAGTAGGTCACTTTTCATTTACAAGTTTGTTGGGATGGTCTATTTGTGGAGGCTAACTTCGAACTAAGCCGTTACCTGTTCCAATAAAAAATTATTAATATTGTTATTGTGTACTGACTGGCAGGGCATACCAGGCACCTAGCCTTGGCTGGCAGTTGGTGTAGGAGGAAAGCTCTGACAGGCGGACAGATGGAGCACTGCTCTTCTGATCCGGCAGCTTCTGCAGCCTGGTATGTTCTAAACGTACTGGTGTTACATTTCTTATGGAGTAAACAAGGCAGGTTAAGGGAGGGATCAAGATGCATAGGCAGCAAATTGTCTCTACAATACTAATACTGCCTTGGCTTTGTGCCATGGAGAGGATGAAAGGCATAAAAATATATATATTTATGCAATAATATGAAGTGTATAACAAATTGGCAACTATGAACCTCTTTTAACTACAGTGAAAAACAAATAATGCAATGGTACGGACATCTACAAAAACGATATTTCAGGGCCCAGAAGATGAGAGGAGGCAGACTAAGACAGAACATGATACAGAACTTGACTGACTGGACAGGCCTTATGCATGCAACCATGAAGTCCCTCGCAGCTGACCACGAAAGGTGGAGGGAGCTGGTCAGTTAACAACAATTGGGGACTTAACAAGAGGCAGTGTTAGGGGATGATGGTGATGATGATGATGGTGAAGAGGAAGATGATGATGGTGAAGAGGAAGATGATGATGATGATGGTGAAGAAAATGATGATGATGATGGTGATGGAGGAAGATGATGATGATGAAGATGATGGTGAAGAGGGAGATGATGATGATGATGATGAGATGATGATGAAGAGGAAGATAATGATGATGATAATGATGGTGAAGAGGAAGATGATGATGACGATGATGGTAAGGAGGAAGATGATGATGAAGATGATGATAATGATGGTGAAGAGGAAGATGATGATGACGATGATGGTAAGGAGGAAGATGATGATGATGATGGTGAAGAGGAAGATGATAATGATAATAATGATGATGATGATGATGGTGAAGATTATGATGATGATGGTGAAGAGGAAGATAATGATGATGAAGAAGAAGATGATGATGATGGTGAAGAGGAAGATGATGATGTTGAAGATGATGAAGATGATGATGGTGAAGATGGTGGTGATGAAGATTATGATGATGATGGGGAAGATGAAGATGATAACAAATATTCAAAATAGATCCCAGTGTGAGTTCCGGGGCCCTGTTATAGGGAAAACACGAATAGACCCACTGCCTACCTAAAAGCATGTCGCAAGAGTCGACTAACTGGGAGCTTTCTTCAAAGTCGGAGTGCATCTGCCTGAGAAGAAAGGAACCAGCAGTCTGCTTACAAATGAGTCAGATCTGTGAAACGGATGCACACGCAACACTCAGGTTCTGGAACAGGACTGCAGTCCAAAAGTGGATGAATAACCAGAGCTTTTCGCCAGAGTTTACTGCTAGTGACCGTGAAGAAGAAGAAGAATAAAAACAGAAAGTGTGTATATGGTAAAGAGACCAATTAGTTCTATTGCAAAAGTTGAGTGGGGGGGGGGCGTGTTCGTATGCTCTTAGTTCTTCTAAACTGCACTCCTAAAAATTATGGGTTGCTGAAATTTCTGGGGGAAAAGGGGCCTGGGGGGGGGGGGGGGGGGGGGGTGTGCCTGAACCTACAGTTTCCAGCGACCCTGTTCTAAAATGACTTTTATGTGTAAACAGCGTGACAAGTCTATCAGAGTTACTTATGCACTGAGTAAATGACAGTGCATTTTTTTGTTTGAGTTATCTTCGCCAGTAATAACTTGTTCAAGCATGGTGTTGACTGAGATGACTCTTGCCGCGGCCTATAGCTGATATCTATTGTGATAATGCAGCTGTATCTCTTATTTAATGCATTCGATACATGGCTGGATTAACCAACACACTAAGCACGTGTGTAAGGTATCACAATTGTCATTATCTGGGAGCAGCGTGTTTATTTTCCTAGTTAGAGTAATGTGGAGAAACAAATCTCACTAGACAACAATGCAACAAGGCAGACTTGATGCTTCAGTTAGTCAGTTAGTTAGTCAATCAGTTAGTTAGTCAGTTAGTTAGTAAATCAGTCAGTCAGTTAGTTAGTCAATCGACTGATTATCCTCAGTGCGTTTCTTCTTCTGCGTTCGACATCAGTCATGCTAAACATTGAGTCCCGTCTGGGTCAAAAATAGGATTGTGCGTTTAAGGTCGCCACCGGTCTTCCATAGCTTCTCTTGCAATGTGGCTCCCTTGGGCCAGATCCACAGTCTTTGCTGGGAGAGGTAAGGGCAGTACTGCAGTATGTGCCCAGGGGTCTGTCTTTCTGCTCCACAATCACAGGCAGCAGATTCTTTTATGCCTATCCTGTACAGGTGTGCTCGAAGACCAGTGTCCAGTTGAGCTGAGTCAAGAATTGACATCACAGCACTCGGGGCATTCCTACGTGTGCTCATTCCTCATCCTCAGCATCCAGAGTTCTAATATTGATAGTGCCGGTCACAATCTGGTTATATGTCCGTCTTGCCTTTCCTCTGAGTGTAGTGAGCTGGTCAGACCCTCTGGTTACACCCAGGTGCCTCATTCTCTCCAGGCCATAATAATCTTGCCTCTCTACTGATTCCGTTGCTTGTTCCCATATGACCTTGACCACATCTACATTGTCATGTATCAATTCACCATCCAGTGGTGCAGATCCAGCCAATCTGTCTGCCTGTTTTATCCTCACTGCGCATCGAGAAGTCCATAAGCGCCGGGATGCTATCTGCAGTATATGGCGAATGATAATACCGGTTCTGTGTTAGTTTACTTTTCTTCTTTGGCTACCTGTATAGTGTTCATGTTTGGCGACACCTCTTTTGACCTGAAGTTCTTGTAGTCTTTTGAGTGTTGCCGATTCAACTTCGTCTGCTGAAACACCTTCTCGTCCTGCTTCTTTGAGAGCACAGAAAATGATGGCCTGGCCCATTGCTTTTTCTCTACCTAGCGTGGAGAAGCGATTCCTCCTCATCATCAACATCATATTATTATTATTATTATTATTATTATTATCATCATCATCATCATCATCATCATCATCATCATCATTATTACTAATATCCTATATAATAAAATACTTTAAATGATATGAAATATTTAAGCGAATGCTTGAAAAGATAATTTATTATACATGGTTTAATATGGTATCTGAGAGTACCCCCACAAATGTTGTGTCTCCTGTTTCTTCATCTTCTCGTTGACAGCTGTAATCTCCGGCGGAATGTTCTAGTTGTTCGTCCACTTTTGGTCTTTGGTATTATTCCAGAACCTGAGCGTTCCGTGCAAAACCGTTTTAGTAAAACTTTAACAGATCTGGCTTATTTGTATGCAGCCTGTTGGTTCCTCGCCTCTCAGACAGATGCACTACGACTTCGAAGGGAACATTCCTATTTAATCATCATTTAAAAGTTTTACTTTTACTCACTGGCCGTCGTTTTACTGTTGCTGTGGGTCTAATCTTTTCCAACCAAAGTGACAAAATCGACTTGTAATTTATTTGCGTGCAGTGTGTTATACTGTAAAATCGCGACAAAAATAGGTTCTTTTCTGTTATTTCACAAGATCACGCCGGCTTCGAGACTTAGTAGGACAATCCCCAGATTGTAGATTTAGTAGACTAAGTTTAAAGTAGTACTAACTGCTACAAAGTAAAAGTCGCCATTCATTTAACACTAGCCCTAGCCGCCACCCATACTATGGGACGGTCTGGGGATTTCCCTACCAAATCTCGAAGCTGGCGTGATGAGGTGGAATAACAGAAAAGAAGCAAAAAAATAATGTATAGAATTTAGAAACATAAGAAGTTCAAAAATTGTAAGCTATACAAATAAGAATGCGACTAAATGAAAATATTAAAAGGGTATAATAAAATTTAATCTGACTCTTACAGTGTCTCCCAAGTGGTCTAGTGGCTAGGATTCCGCGCTCTCACCGCGGCGGCCGGGGTTCGATTCCCCGCTTGGGAAGATTTCATTTTCTTTTTACATTTTCTTTGGTTCTCCTGCAAAAGAAATAGCAAGTAAATATATTCTATTTAAAGCTAGATACGAAAAACATATCGGAAATGAAAATAGTAGTAGTAGTAATTAGCATTTCAGCCAACTATGAATGAAGAATATGAAACAAAATATTAACACTGAAAACACAATACTGTCAATTGGAAGAAATAAGCAGAACGTAAATTAAAATATAACAGTAGAGTCATCATCATCATCTTCAGGTGCCTTTCTGACTGTCGTGGGTGATCATGCCTCTCCACAATCCACGATCTCCTGCAGCATGTATCAGTTCATGTGCCGACACACCTCCATGCCATGCAACAAGACTGTAAATAATCTTCTCTCGTTGTCTTCCTCTTTCCCTCCTTCCACAGCTCTTTCAAATGGTCACAACATGTTCTATGCTACTACAAACATCATAAAGAGACAGTCATCATTTTTTGGTCATTTTATGAGAAGAGGGAAACTGGAACATGTTGTGATCACCAAAAGAAAATGATCATTAAATCGATCAGGAAACCGCCAGCCCCACGGAACAGGACACAACCGATTACGTAACTATATGTAGATACAATTCAAGATAGGCGTATCAGCCATGTGCACCCGTGGAGAGGTGTCCCAGACAGCAGAGCATGTACTCCAGGGCTGCACTGAATTTGACACATTAAGGCAAACCTTTTGGCTACACAGAACAACAGTGGAACGTAAACCCTTTGGACTACTGAATGAACTAACAACGACAGTGCAATTTGTACGAGAGACAAAATTGCGGATATATACAACTTATTTCATGCGAAAGAAGAAGAACTGGAAAGATTTGTGGAAAGACAGCACGAGTAGATTCTTGACAGCCTTTTGTCATGGCATAGAGGGGTGTCAATACACGAATTGATACACACAGTTGCGGTTCACAGATTGTGGAGAGGCATGATCACCCGCGCCACTCGGCAAGGCACTTGATGACGATGCTACGAGTGCCGGACGTCATCACTCACAACAAATCATTCAAAAAAAATTAGTAACCATGGAAATACGACGCCTGAGAGGGGCTGCACGAGTGACCTGAAGAGATCAAATCAGGGAGAAGCTCATAAAAGAACAAGTCGGCGCAGAACCAGTTCTAACTTATACACAAAGGCAGCAAATAAAATTGTTTGCACACGTAGAGACCTTCGGTGCCATACGGTACAAATACCGCGGCTTCCGGCCATCAGCACGAGAATCGCACCGTGGAAGAGATTGGAGCCTCACCACGTAATACTGTCACAATATTAATACGATTATATAGATATTCATTGTACATTTTTTTCATAATGACAACCCAAATCGAAGCAATATCTTAAACTGCAATTTAAATATTTATCTTACACACGTTATAACAAATATATACTCGTAGACTCGATGTATCCCAATTATAACCCTAAGGGTTGAACAAGATATTTTTTGAAAAGAAAATTATTACAACTACGTTATATTTCCAAAGAAAACAGTGAATGCACTGTAGCCGATCTGCATAGACGAGACGGTGCTTTATTTTTTCGTCTTTTTGGTGTATTGCATTCAATGCAGTTTCCTATTAAATAGAAATGTTGAATGTTGAATTAAAAATCGACATCATAGCACTCGGGACACTCCCATAAGTGCTCAGTCCCCATCTTCAGCAGCAAGTGAAAAGTTTCAGTTCCGATGGTACCAGTAACCATCTGATTGTATATCCGTCTCCTCCGTACCCTGAGTGTTGAGCGTCGGCCAGATCCCCTAGTAACTGCTCGCAGCGCCATTCTCCTCAGACCGTAATGATCTATCTGCGCCGCCGCACTGTTCACTCGCTCCCAAACAATATCTAACTTGTCATACATCAGCTCACCACCAAATGGTGCAGAGCCAGCCAGTCTATCTGCCTGCTCATTTTACAACACACTGGCATGACCTGGAGAAAATATCCAAAGGATGCTAACTACCCGGGACCTCTGAAGTTATGCTTGTCACTTTGCACGAAGCATGTCTGTTTTCACCTTTCCCACCATACTCTATGAGTCAGTTACAATCACAGCATTTGTGTACAGCTGATTTCTTAAGCCACCGGAAGGCAACTGCCTCCACCTCGATTCTCAAACTAGACGTTCTGATATCATATGCAAGGCTTTGCTGCACTAGGTGACGTCCATTCGCCTTTGCTATGAACCCCTATGCACTTCGTCTGCCCTTCAACACAGAGCCATCTGTATAGATAACCACATCACTTGGGCGGGAATTGTCAATTAAATAGGAAGCCAAGGTAGCTCAAGTTGTAGTCTCAGACATTTTTATTGTAAGACATAAATGGTAAAAGCTGGAAGCTGTGTGTTGGCTCAGGTGCTCCAGTATGTTAATATATATGTATATATATATATATATATATATATATATATATATATATATATATATATATATATATATATATATATATATAGAAACATATTTGTCCAGGATTGCAGAGATACATCAGTATCGCATCTGGTGCCTCACCGCAGCTTGCGTACTTTTCAACACACTGAGTAATTCTCTCTCCAGAGATACGAAAAATAAAACACAGAAAAAACAGCAACGGAAGAAAATAAAAAAATAAATAAATAACTAGTCAGGTGCGCCGCCAAATGTAAATCAAGGTGGGGAAAAAGGTGGAGAGGAGCCAATTTATACGTTTCTGTTAACGCTGGGGGTGTCATTGAGTCTGTGCTCCCAGGTTAGGGTGCCTATGTTGAAGTAGATGTAGACAGAAAGAACAATATAGGAGAAACGGAGTTCAAGGTCAAAGGGATTTCCTGATCTGTTCTCAGTAAGAAAGCTCAGAATTGAAACAGTTTTCCTCCACCTTAATCCACTATTTACATTGACACGACAAATGACTTTAACTCTTTTATTTCCACGATTTTTATTTTAAAACCTCATTTCGTTATGACTTGAGGCAGCAGCACTTTGACTCACAGGTTCCAAGCTTATCGGGTTACCTCCACCCCCACCCCCCCCCCCCACACACACAAATAATATAAAATTTACACAGCACCCCTTGGAAATCTACCTTCTGCAATCGACCAACGGAAAGATAGTTTCATATATGCTATCTTTTATCTACATATAGAGGTTTTCGTGGCGAAGTGGTCAAGATGTTTGCCACGCGCTTTGAAGGTCGGGTGTTCGTTTCACGGCTGCATCGTTCACGAGTGCCATTTTTAGGGAGATTCCCGGGGATCTTAGCGGGAGTTATGGAGCTAGCCGTTCTGCTGAGAGAGACTGAGCCATATGGGATAAAACCCGGTGCAGTCTTCTTCTTCTTCGATCCTTCTGTCAGAAAACTTATATCAGGAGGCCGGTAGCCTTTATGAAAGCTATCGTGCAATCCATATCCTCTCGTGTACCATACAGTTTTGTCTTCATTGTGGTTGGAACAGGCCAGATTGCGTCTCTGTTGTCAGCATACAGTTGACAGTGTTGGAGCACATGCTCAGCATTTTCGGGTGCCACGCTGCAGGGACACGTCTCCGTATTTCCTACACCGAAAAATTTGAACATATGTTGACGAAATCTGTTGTGTCCTGTCCTTAGTCTGAATATAATAGACTGTCCCTCTCTAGAGAGGCGATGAAGTGAGTCTTGGGGAGAAAATCTGTTGTGGGTATCCAGCCACCTTTCTTGGATACTAGATTGTATTAGTGTTTTCATCTCTTGGTGGGTTAAGTCGCTATTTGGTTGTACCATGTCACTGCCGCTTCTGGCCAATCTGTCCGCTATTTCATTGCCTTCCAAGCCACAGTGACCTGGAATCCACTGCAGTACAGATTGTTCTACTGAAGAGCCTAAGTAAATCAGCTGTTGCGTCAAGTCTACAAACTGAGTGTCTTTTGGGTTAACAATTGCTTGTAGAACTGACAAAGCATCAGTCAGAAAGACCACTCTGCTATATTTGCTGTGCTGTTGTCCATTCAGGAAAGAACATGTGCTTCTGCCTCTGCTCTGTAATTGGAGGAATATGAACCTGTTGGTACAGCCTGGTTGATTTTAAAACCATTTGGGCATTCTATGTATATTCCTCCTCCTCCGTCTCTTACTGCTCTCTTGGCTAAACCATCTGTATACACTCGAATCCAACTCTGGTGTGGGTAAAGTCTATTGATCTCTCGTTCTGTAGTTGATTTCATATCAGTGCTGCTCATTGATGATTTGGAGGAGACCCCTGTTACAGTGGTTCTGACTGTTGGTAGGCTATCCCTAAGCCAAGCGGGGCAGTCGTTGTAAGGTTTAAGTGGAACATTTGGTATTATGGGAGGGAGTTTAAGGACAGAGAGCTTGGCATTTGCGTTCTGAATAAAGCAAGTTCTCTTTAGTCTAGCCTTCTGGGGTTTCTGCAGTCGGCTGTACATGGGTTGTTCTTGAAAGTGGTGGTATTTGGAGAGCTGGGTGAGGATCTTTGTGTCTCTCCTATCTTCCAGATTATGGAGACCAGTAATTGTTTCCATATCTGATATGGGCGTCGAGCGCATTGCCCCTGTCATAATACGGAGAGCATGGTTTTGGATCTTTGAGACTTTTTGAAAATTTGATTTAGCTGCTGTGCCCCAAGCAGCTATTCCATATTCTAGTGTTGGCCTCACATAGCCTGTATAGGTCCTCTTAAGGACATTGAGGTTTGCCCCCCAGTCTGTTCCAGCTAACTTCCTCATCAGTTGTGTTCTCTTGAGTCCCTTGCTCTGTGTCTTTTCTATCTGTTTTCTCCATGTGAGTCTTGAGTCAAAGGTTACTCCTAAATATGACGGTGAGTCATCATGTATCAGTGCCTGGCTGCCATATCTAAGTGAAACTTTCTGGGGTTTGGTAGAGAGACTGAAAATGGTGTGTGTGGTTTTGGCCCCATTTACAGGCATGTACCAGCTATTGGACCACCTCTCTAGAGTTCCGAGGGATTCTTGAAGCCTTGTCTGTGCTTTTCCAGTGTCCTCCTCTGAACTCAGTAGCGCCAGATCATCGGCATTCATAACGGCTTGAACTCCATTACAGAGGGTTGATTTTATGTCGTTAATGTAAACTAGGAAAAGAATTGGGGACAGAACTCCGCCTTGTGGAACTCCATGTGTCATTGAGACTGATCTGCTCCTTGAACCCTGTATCTTGACTCTTGCAGATCGATTTTCAAGATATTTTACGATCCACCCAAGCATGTGATGGGATATTCCACTTTCAAGTAGCTTTTGTTTCAGCCCATTTTTCCACACTTTGTCCAAGGCCTTTTCCATATCAACCCAGATTGCAATAGTGTGCTTTTTTTCCTGGAATGCATCTTCAATGTGTTGAGCAATAAATGTAATTTGGTCTTCTATTGATCTGCAACGTCGAAAACCTGCCTGTTCCTCCATTAGTTTGAAGTTTTTCTCTAGGAACCAGGTCAGTCGGTTGTTCAATAATCTTTCAAATAGTTTGCACAGACAGCTAGTGAGGCTGATGGGTCTGTAGCTGTCTGCGTTGTTCTTCGGCTTTCCTTGTTTCAGGATTACGAAGATTTCAGACTTCCTCCATGCTGGAGGAACTATACTAAAAATCCAGCTGGCATTAAAGATGTTTAATAATTTCTTTTTGGCACTTAGACCCATGTGTAGTAACATATCATTCGTGATTTTATCGGGGCCAGGGGCTTGGTTGGATTTCAGCTGGTTGAGTCCTGTGTTAAGTCCACTCATTGAGAATTTATCTGTCATGATGCTCTCTGCTGGTTTACTCTTGCTGGCCTCCTCGAGTTCTTTTATTCTTTGTACTACCTCATCTTCTCTGGACTTTTCTATATTAATATCACTAACAGATTTAAACTGATTTAAAGGGATATTTGCAGCATCGTTTCCAGATCTGATCTCATTGCCCTCATTTATTACTATTGGATTGGCTTGTTGGGCTTCTCCATTTAGACACTTGACTAGTTTCCAGAGTTTGGACCCATCTTTTTCAAAACTTAGGCTCTTGGTTTTGTCTTGCCAGCTCTTGCAGTGAAGTCGGTCCTCTCGAGTTGTAACCTTTAACCTTCCTTTATCTACCTACATACTACGTGTAACGACACAGTTTTTCCTAATTATATAATATCTTATTAAAATATTCTGCTCCACAATAGGTGAAAAAGTATGCTGTAGTTTTCTTAAAACTATTTTCTCTTTCCTTTTATGCTTCCAAACTACTGGACGTAAATTTGACTAGAGAAACCACACAACAGCCAGGTGCTGCTGGGGTTGGTTCTGCATCGATATGCAAAGGATATGCAACTAACCTTTTATGCTTCCACCACTTTTCTTTTTTATCCAAAATGCACCAGTGTAGTCACGATAGCATAGTGAGCTAGGTGCTAATCTGGCGACCAGAAGATCTTGGGTTCAAGTCTCCCTCAAGACACGTTTGCTACTTTAAAATTGATTTTGAGACCAGACTTACCCAGCTTTAAATCCCCATCATCATCATGTGTGGTGGCGGTAAGCATAGGCTGTCATGTTTCGCCATTGAGTGACGTTTTACTCCACTAGGACATCACAACGAGCGATAACCACCCGGTGACACAAGGTGCCACCATTCGGATGAATATCACCCGAGGACAGGTCCCAGAAACCCTGTTCAACCCCTAGGCTGGATTATATTAGGGCTCCCGGTAACAGCCAGTGTGGGGCTTCAAAATTAACAAAAAATTCAACCCACATGGGAACGAAGTATGCAAACGTCTTCGAAATCTTGAATGACTGACTGACTGACTGACTTTCTACCCCACTAGAATATAACACTGAGCGATAAACACCCGGTGACAAAAAGTGCCATCATTCGGATGAGGATCACCCGTAGAGAGGTCCCAGAAACCCCGTCCAACCGTTAGGTTATATTAGGGACTCCAGCAACAACCAGGGTGGGGTTTCAAAATAACGAAAAAAAAAAAAAAAACGCCCCACGTGGAGACGGAGAATTGGGGTCCAGTCTTAGCAGTCTCACCCAAAAATGATCGCTTGAAATGGATACTGTATAATGTATTGGAATCTAAAGGCGGCCTACATGATGTTGAACACATCAACTGGCCGCATCGAGATACTAGCGAAGTGATTTTGTGTATCTATGTCATCATCATGTAGCAGGTCGTTTACAGAACGTCGCTTTCATCACAGTCTGCCTGAAAAAAAAACTCGGTCTCTCGCCAGTTCTCCCGCCTCATGAACTTTCACACTCAAGGAGTCACTAATATCCTGTGAACATCTTCGCGTCGGTCGGCCCCTACCCCTCCTTCCTGGTACCATGCCTTCTGCTATAATTCTTTCCAATCCGTCGTGGCGCTTGATATGACCAACATATTTCAGCTTTCGAGAAAGAATGCTGTTTTTTAGGGAATCTTCCCTGATGTTCAGATCTTTTAAGATGTCAATATTTCTCATCTTCTTTGTCCAAGTTATTCTGAGAATCTTTCTATAGCATTTCAGCTCAAAAGCCCCTATTCTCTTTCTTAAGGACTGAGAGATAGTCCACGTCTCACATCAGTACGGTAGCCACAGGGAAGATGCATGCTCTTAAAATTATAATTTTTATCTCCTTGCTAGTGCTTAACCATAGACTTTTAAAGCTGTTCAATCTTTGCATTGCTATGGCCATCCTTCTTTTAATTTCTTTTGAACAGTCTCCATTGTTGTTTATTATAGAGCCTAGATATTCAAAGTTTGTGACATTTTCAATTTCTTCATCATTTTTTGTTATTTTTGGGTGACAGCCAGTTTTATTTGTGCATATTATTTTGGTTTTCTTTAAAATTCAAGAACAGATTTTGATCTTCACTGTGCTTTTGGACAGACAATATTAAATTTTCTGTTCCCTTTACGCTGTTGGATTGGATTGGCTTTTTACCCCACCAGGACATCACACATGCGATAAACACCCGATGACACAAAGTGCCATAATGCGGATGAGGATCACCGTGGAGAGGTCCCAGAAACCGCGTTCAGACATTTGGCCATAATTATGACCTGCCTATATTGCGGCCCCTGGCAAAAGCCAGAGTGGGGCTCCAAATAACAAAAAATAATGTCTTAAGAAGGACGTAAGAAGTAAGGAGGACTGTGTTATCTGAGTAGCGGAGTTCTGCTAAAAACATGACCCTTTAGTTGCATCCAAGGCTACTACCATTCAATAGAATGTTCCAAGGTTCACATTTCTACAAGCAACTGCTATATAAAAAGGACCTTTTTCCACGCCTTTAGGCGTATTGGGCATATAGGGCTAGACCTCTATTTTTTAGACCAATCGGCCCTTGGTGGGTGATGTGGTTATCATCTGCTATAGCTTCCCTTAACTGTCTCAGAGTTCACAGCGGTGTTTTCACCCGCTATAAGAAATTTCTTCTTTTTCTTCAGCACTTTGAGCCTATCAGTTAAAAAACACCGGTGCAAGAAAAACTTTACGGGTCACTGAGTGAATTACAGAAGAGAGTTAAGTTCATACTAGACAAAACATTGCAGAAATAGATAATCGATTTCAAGCGAACGAAAGATAAAGAAGAAGAATTGCTGAAAATATCACCATTCATCTTTGTGATTGTCTCCCCTCTTGATATTTCTCATCATCCCTTTGTGGGATGCAATTTTTCGTTATTTGAAGCCCTACTCTGGCTCTTGCTAGGGGCCGAACTATAAAAAGTAAGTAAAAAAAGTAAACAACCCTTTTCCACGCTATCAGGCGTATAGGCATATAGGGCTAGACCTATATTTTTATAGACCAATCGGCACAAGATGAGTGATGTGGTCAGCATCACGCCGGCCGCCTTTACTTTCCCGGGACTGCAACCGGTATCCATTCAAGGCTGGGTCGACCTGACAGCCAAGGGGGCCGAAATATAGCCCGGCCATAAATATGGTCTAATGACTGAACGTGGTTTCTGTGACCTCTCCACGGATGATTCTCATTTACGTGGTGGCACTTTGAGTCATTGGGTGTTTATCGCTTTGTGTGATGTCCTGGTGGGGTAAAAGAAAATATTAATCGTTGGCTGAGGTTTCAACATCACTACATACTGGTCGATCCCTAACTACTGCCTTCCAGTGCCGGTGAATATCACGCAAAATGTCCTTCCTTGTCCCATCTGAAAACTTGTAAAATTCATGTATGTGCCAGGGTAATTAACGTTCTTTAGATTTTTTCCCTGGGCACAAGAAGGGGGCTGCATAGTCTTCATACATGGTGTCCACCTCGTTTGCTAGAGGTCCCGGGTTCAAGCCCCGGCGAAGACTGGAATTTTTTTCACGCGGACTTCTAGTAATTTCCCCTGGTCTCTTGGTGGTAAGATCAGACGCCCGTGTGAATTCTTGCGTACGTAAAAAAATCATAGGCAATTGGAAATAGAAAATAGAAGCCTAACGGCGCTGCCCGGGCAAATTTGGAGTTAAAAATCTACCTGAAAGTATTTCAGGATCCTCGCCGGTGCAACAGAGTTCGTGCACTGTACTGAAATTCTTCAGACTTGGGCTTGAGTTAGACGAAGAACGGAGCACTTACGCGTTACACCCGTGTGCCATGATGTTGATCGGTGAGTAAACATCAACATACCCGGACACCAGAGAGTGTTCTCAAAAAAAAAGAGGCAGACAAACTGGCTAGTTCTGCTCCTGTGGGTGGTGAATGCATACTAGACGGGCTAGATGTGTTCAAGACCCTCTGGGAGCAAGTGAACAATACGGCGCGGATCGATCATTATGGTCTGGAGAGAATATGGCAGCTGGGAGTGACCAGGGGTTCTGGCCGACACTCTACACCGAGAGGAAAGCAAAACGCAAGGCTGTTCCATGCTTTGAGGCAGGAGACATTGTCAGGAGATGGCATAAGCAGATAATTAAAAATGCAAATATGACTTTTGATCTGAAGTTAATAGGTGCGGCATTTCGAAGACATGCATCATATTGAGAAAATCTGCCGCACTGAACAGGCAAGATACACACATAATCAACGATTACTGGCACCATCGGATTAGGACTCTTCGCTGGCAGCTGAAGATGAGGACGAAGCACTTATGGGAATGTCCCTAGTGCTGTGATGCTCAACATTCTTTTTCCACAGACTTTGACGCAAATGAGATCATATAGCTTCCAACTGAAAGCTATAAATACCACAGTTTTCGCTGAAACAACAGCAAGAAAAAGAAGACACATCAATTTAACAGAGAGAACGTCATCATCTCCAAGGTCGGGAGGAATCTCCTCTTCTGTCTTCACATATTTGTAAGCAAATGAGATCTTTACTGAAAGCTGTATACAGTACCACAGTTTTTGCTGAAACAACAGCAGGAAAAGGAAAACACATTAATGTAACAGAGAGATCGTCATCATCTCCAAGGTCGGGAGGAATCTCTTCTCTTTTTCCAAGACTTTCCTGCAGTGAGATCACCTCTCTCCTAGAAACGACAACACTGCGCATGCGCAAATCACCTCTTTGCCATTTCTTGTTTGTCTGAGTTTGTCAGGGAAGAGACCCCAGGCAAAAGTCGGCTCTCAAATAACGATCGTTGTGTGCTTGTTGCATGTTTCTTGACGACAGCAGGTAAGCATTTATCTATTAAATTGTTGTACGTATTGTTGGAGAAGCTTTCTCTGTGTAGATTTTGGCACAGAGAGCAATGTTTACGTTTGTTTCTATAATTTAAATGTCTGTCGGTCGAGTTCGCTGATTGATTGTCGTGATGAACCTGTCGTCTGCTGAGAGTTGGGGGCCAGAAAACAAACCCGTTCTTTCATTACAAACCCTCTGACTAATCTTCCTTCTACTGTTGCTTGTAAACAAGTTGAATGTGCTTCGCCAGCCTTTCTTTGTCTGGCCTGTGAACGAGTTAAATATCAAAGACTTGATTAATGAATCTTCCTTTATCTTGTCTGCAAATACGGGGAATGTGAAAGAGTAGTCATCTTTGGCTTTGCTTGTAAAGTAGCTGAATAAATATAACAATTTGAAAGCTGAAACTGAAATTTAAATATGAAACTTATATATACTTCTTTGGCGTTGTCTGAACACCATTTGAATTCAGAATATTATCAATATAATGGACTAGCTTTGCATTGTGTGCAAACAAGTTGAATATAAAATAAAAATGCTCTCTTCTCCTTATCTGTAATCTAGTAGTTGAATATGAACACGAAAGACAAATCTTCCTTTGTACTGAATATAAATAAGGAAAATATGAACAAATATTCTTTGCACCATACGTAAATAAGTTAAACATGAATGAATATCCTTTGCACCATATGTAAAGAAGTTAACCCTAACAGACCTGAGGCCCTGAACCTAACTGTCCCTATAACCTGAGCTCCTGGGCATTACCGCGAAAAAACCAACATGATATACAAAAATATTAGTTACATGCAAACGAGTGGCTATAATAGGATGAAACCTGGAGACATTGTAGAGAATAGGCTTACCTTTTATCTAGCGCCAATATTTCACCTTTGTGTGCGAATTCACTCATCAGGATCAACTTTGTTTCACAAAGTGAACACCAGATGTTGCCGTTTGATGGACACACCCCCTTCTCCTACTATCGATCTATTTCAAGATTTATAATTTTCAAGATTTTCCTCATCATTCGCGCTCTCACTGACAGTGTCTTTTCAAGAACATATTCTTTATGAAATTTTTACAGATAATGAATCTATATATATATATATATATATCACGGAGTCTGAATAAACCAAAGTAACGATCACCTGTTGGACTGTGAAAAGCCTAGAACTTGGTTCATCAGCCGCTCGTTTCATTGTGAATTTTCAGAATTTTTCCACATAAAACAACACAAATATAATCCAAACACATGCGGGCAGACATTTGCAATGTCTAACAAAGAGGATTGATAACGATTGGGTGGTTATTTTTAGTCCGTGATGCATCATTTTCCCGTACTACGCAAAAAGCCGAAAATTAGGGCGAGCGGTATAGAGACTGGTTAAGAAATTCCCGGTAAACCGGGCCAGCGGTCTGCTAGGGTTAAACATGAATGAATATCCTTTGCACCATATGTATAGAAGTTAAACATGAATGAAAATCCTTTGCACCATATGTAAAAAAAAGTTAAATATGAATGAAAATCCTTTCACAGTAGGTAAATCAGTTGAATATAAAAGAATATCCTTTGCACTTTATGTAAATAGGTTGAATATGAATGAATTTCCTTTGTAATGAATGCAAATAAGTTGAATAGGAACAAATATACTTTGCAATGTATGTAAATAAGTTGAATATGAATTAATATTTCTTTGCACCACATGTCAATAAGCTGGATATGAAAGAATATCCTTTGCCTTATGTGTGAACTAGCTGAATATGAAAGAATGAATATCCTTTCTTTGCTTTTTTGTGTAAACAAGTTGAATTCAGAATATGAAACAGAAACCTTGCTTTGTTTTGTATGTAACAAGTTGAATATGAAATACAGACCAAATCTTCTTTTACATTATTGCTTAGCGAGTTGAAAATTAAAATACTGAGCTGGTTGCTAAACTCATTCAGTATTACTCAGCAACTTACCATGTGTTTGTGGGCTTCTACTCAACCTGATACTCATATCTGAATTCAATTCCTTGTGTCTCATCCAAGTGTTAGATTAACCCACACTGAATCAATTGGTATTTAAACACCTTCATTATTTCATAGTTTTATTTAAACTCCATCATCTCTGTGTGAGTTCTATTACCCCATGTTTTTTTTTTGGGGGGGGGGGGGGGGGGCGAGATATAGACCCACCGCACACCCACTGCCCCCACTCCCCCTACCCCCAACAAGCGTGTCAGAAAAGTCACCTAATTAGAGGTCTCTCTTTTTGCAGTCAGTGTGCATCTGCCAGAGAGGCGAGGAATCAACAGTTACAAATAAACTTGACTTGTAAAATTGATGTTTACACAAAACTCAAGTTATGGAACAAGACCAAATTCCAAAAGTGGACGAACGACCAGAACTTTCAGCTGGATTTTACAGCTGGGGGAAGAAAAAGAAGAAGAAGAAGAACTCATTAGATACAAATACTGATTAGCTGAAGCAGCCATTTGTTGAGGATAGAGCTACTTAAATTAACAGCTGTCTGGGATGTAAGAGTTAAACTAATGTATGAGAGCAGTTTTGACAAATGTTGATGACAGAGACCTCTTGTGTCATGGTTCCATACATGGTAATCCCTGTGTGGGTTGCTGTGTCCCATTCTGGGGGGGGGGGGGAGAATAGACCCACTGCCTCCCTAACCACAAGTCCTAAGAGTAGACTAATTAGGGGGGTTTCCTTCGAGTCAGTCTGCCTCAGGAATCAACAGACTGCATACAGATAAGCCAGCTCCCTGTGTGGGTTTCGGGGCCCCATTTTGGGGAAAACAAGAATAGACCCACTGCCTCCCTAACAAGCATGTCATAAGAGGTGACTCATTGGAGGCTACCTTTGAAGTCAGAGTGCATCTGCCTGAGTGACAAGTAACCAACAGTCTGGATAAGTCAGATCTGTAAAATGGATATGCAGGCAACACTCAGGTTCTGGAACAAATCTGAAGTCCAGAGCTAGTTGAACAACCAGAACTCTGTGCCGGATTTAACAGCTGGTGAATGTGAAGAAGGAGAAGAAGAAGATAAGCCAGATATGTAAAATGAATGTGCAGGCAACACTCAGGTTCTGGAACAAGACTAAAATCCAGAAGTGGACGAACAACCAGAACTTTGTGCCGGAGTTAACAGGCGGTGAATGCAAAGGAGAAGAAGAAGGTGCAACAATAAAAGTAAAGGACCCTTTTCCTCATCTTCAGACATATTGGGCATATAGTGCTTGACATATATTTTATAGACTAATCCGTACTCAGTGGGTTATATGATCAACATCACGCCGGACACGTTTACTTCCCAGCACTTTACCTGATACTCATTTTAGGCCGGGACGACTGGGGGGCAAGGTCAGTTATTGCATAAAATCTGCCTCAGTGTGGATTTGAACCCAAAACCTTAAGGCTAACTGAAGTGTATCTAGCCACTATGCTACTATGGCTTCCCTGTTCCCGTCAAGCTCTTCCTTATTGTTAGATTCCTACCCCGTACTTCAGAACCTGTTCAACATAACATTTCAGTTTTCCCTTTTTGACATTCAATTAAAGAAAGATGTTTCATAACATATTTTTCACCTTCTAAAACACAGCTTTATCCTGGGCTATCCAGCTGCTATCTTTGTCGCACATCTTCCATCTGATATTATCATTGCCTCCAAATATTAACAGGTCCATTGGCCTTGAAGCCCCATCTGCATTTATACTGTGATGTATATGGGTCTGGTTTTGTCTCTATTATATTTTTTTCTTCTTCTTCTTTTCCTTTTCCCCTTCCTTCTTTACCTCTTCCCCTTCCTTCTTCTTCTCCTCCTCCTACTTCTCCTGCTTCTGCTGCTGCTTCTTCTTCTTCCTCTTCTTCTTCTCCTTCTTTTTCTTATCCTTCTCCTCCACTTCTTCTTTCTCCTCCTATTTTTTCTCCTCCTCCTCCTCCTTTTTCTCCTCCTCCTTTTTTCTTCTGCTTCTCCTCCTCTTTCTGTTTCTCCACATCTTTCTTCTGCCTTCTTTTCCTCCTCTTCAGGATTTGGATGAGATTCCAACAGGAACAAATGCTAGAATCCCTGCTCAGCCTCATAACTCAGTTATATTAGGCTTATATTATATTATATTATGGTTTAGAGTCAGCTCTGTGGATAAGTCGATGCGAATGCTTCATAATGCCGGGATGCTGGGTTCGATCCCAGCTGCGGGCCATTCGCCTTGTGTTGGTATCAAGAAAGCCGACTGTCCAGAAAGCAAAGGGAAACTACTGTACGTAAAATTGCCTAGAAAAACCACACAACAGCCAGGGGCTGTTGGGGTTGGTTCTGCAACATCCTGTAAAGGATACACAGCTAACGTATATGGTTTAGAAGTGACCTGTAGTCTAGTATAAACAGTATCTAATTTTTATTTTGTTGTATTTTACACACACACACAAATTATGTTGAGAATAATATAGGTTTTTCTGATAAATACCAGAGATTTGACTAGTGAATACTAGAGGTTTGACTAGTGAATACTAGAGGATTGACTAGTAAATACTAGAGGTTTGGTTAGTTAATGTTGGAAACTTGACTAGCAAATGTCTGAGGTTTTAGCAGTAAATACTGGGTGTTTGTTTGACTAATTCATATAGCAAGCTGGACTAGTAAATATTTAAGGCTTTTCCAGTGAATATTTTAAGCTTATCCAGTTAATATTGGAGGCTTATCCGGTCAATTTCTTTAAAGGCTTTTCCAGTTAATTTAAGAGGCTTATCCAGTTTATATTGGAGGCTTATCCAGTAAATATTAGAGGCTTATCCAGTAATTTTTGGAGGCTTATCCAGGTAATATTAGAGGCTTATCCAGTTAATATTAGAGGCTTATCCAGGTAATATTGGAGACTTATCTAGTTAATATTGGAGCCTTATCCAGTTAATATTGAAGGCTTATCAAGTTAGTATTGGAGGCTTATCCAGCTAATATTGGAGGCTTATCCAGCTAATATTGGAGGCTTATCCAGTTAATATTAGAGGCTTATCCAGAAAATATTGGAGCATTATCCAGTTGATATTTGAGCCTTATCCAGTTTATATTGGAGCCTTATCCATTTAATATTAGAGCCTTATCCAATTAATATTGGAGCTTTATCCAGTTTATATTGGAGCCTTATCCAGTTATTATTAGAGGCTTATCCAGTTAATATTGGAGCCTTATCCAGTTAATATTGGAGCCTTATCCAGTTAATATTGGAGGCTTATCCAGTTAATATTGGAGGCTTATGCAGTGAACACTGCACACTTTTTACTGTAGCAAACTTATGAGAGAATAAGAGAATTAGCAGTGAATCCTAAACTTATTAATTAATCAAATAGTTTCTTCAGCCACGTGGTAAAATGTCTACCTTGTAACTGAATATCATCCTCCTCCTCCTCCTCCTTCTTTTATTTTTCTTCTTCTTCTTCTTCTTCTTCTTCTTCTTCTTCTTCTTCTTCTTCTTCTTCTTCTTCTTCTTCTTCTTCTTCTTCTTCTTCTTCTTCTTCTTCTTCTTCTTCTTCTTCTTCTTCTTCTTCTTCTTCTTCTTCTTCTTCTTCTTCTTCTTCTTCTTCTTTTTTTTTTTTCTTCTTCTTCTTCTTCTTCTTCTTCTTCTTCTTCTTCTTCTTCTTCTTCTTCTTCTTCTTCTTCTTCTTCTTCTTCTTCTTTTTATTCTTCTCATTCACCAGCTGTAAACTCCAGGGGAAATTTCTGGTTGTTCATTCACTTCTGGACTTCAATTCAGTCTTGTTCCAAAACTGGTTTTATGTGCATATCCATTTTACAGATCTGAATTACTTGTATGCAGACTGTTGGTTCCTCGTCTCTCAGGCAGATGCACTCTGACTTTGAAGAAAACAACTCTAAATAGTTGACTTTTACGACATGCTTGTTGGCAAAAGTGGATCTGTTCTTTCCTGTTCCCCTAAAGAACTCTAAATCCTTTATGTAGAATTAAAGATCTAGGGCTCCTTATTTTTCGAAGGCATTTTACTATTTAGAAGAGCAGCTAGCCAAGTGTTTAGAATGCTTTCTCTCATGAACCTCTAATATTAACTGATCAGACCTCTGGTATTCACCAGAAAAACCTACATTATTCACTAGTGAGACCCCTTGTATTCACTGGAAGAATCCCCAGTATTCACCAGTCAAACTTTAGTTTTTACCAGTCAAACCTCCAATATTGAATGGATAAACCTCCAGTTTTCCATAGTCCTCCAGTATTTACTGGTTAAACCTCAAATATTCACTGGTCATACCTTCAGTTTTTACTGTCAGACCCCCATTGATTACGCTTTGGCCATCCTCACTGTCAATGCTACCCAGATTGAACGACTTGAAAAGGTGCAAAATGAAGCAATGCTCATTGTTTTGGGATGTACAAGAGACACATCCTGGGGAGCAATGAGGTATCTACTTGACTTTCCAACTATGAACCAAAGGATCAGGATCTAGAGGGCTCAGGCATACCTTAAAATATGTGCTGATAAGAAACACCCACAGCATCAAGCGCTTTTTAGTGAAAAAGGCGACAGACTGAAGAGAGGGAAATCGTGGCTAGGTCAGGCAGAAGATGTTATTAGGCAAATATGCAGCCTAACCTACATCACCCCTTGTGCAGAGTGCCTCATACGTTTATTTGTAAATTTTCCTATATTACCACACTTAACAGGCGATGTAGGGAATCATATTGCTGTTAATGCAGAGGTCAACGCCCTCATCAGTGAAAATTCCGACGAAGCAGATGCATTAATCTATACAGACGGATCCATTATACGCCAAGAAATAAGCGCATCGGCATTTACAGCACGCTTAGCGGGCAGAACAGTCAGAGAAGCCAACCGCGCCTTTTCCATGACAACCAGCAGCATGACGACGGAGGTGATGGCAGTGACGCAAGTGTTCGCCTGGCTCGAAACGCAAAACTACACCTGCGTATGTATACTCAATGATTCAATGAGTATGATCCCGAGGGTTCAGGCAGGTTCGGTGCAAAGACTATGGCTTGAATCATTACAGAAGTCCACTGTGCGTGGAATCACCTTTATTTTTGTTCCGGGACACGCAGGCGTCGATGGAAATGAAAGAGCTGATAGGTTGGCTGGATCCGCTATCACTACCGACAGTATTACCTGTCAAACCTCCAAATTCACTGTCGAACCTCCAGTATTCTCTGTAGAACCTCCAGTATTCACTGTCAAACTGCCAGTATTCACCATCAAACCTCCAGTATTCACTGTCAAACTGCCAGTATTTACCATCAAATCTCCAGTATTCACTGTCAAACCTCCAGTATTCACTGTCAAACTGCCAGTATTTGCCATCAAACCTCCAGTATTCACCGTCAAAACTCCAGTATTCACTGTCAAACCTTCAGTATCCACTGTCAAACCTTCAGTATTGACGGTCAAACTATCAGTATTCACTGTCAAACCTTCAGTATTGACGGTCAAACTATCAGTATTCACTGTCAAACCTCCAGTATTCACTGTCAAAACTCCAGTATTCACTGTCAAACCTCCAGTATTCACTGTCAAGCCTCCAGTATTCACTGTCAAACCTCCAGTATTCACTGTCAAACCTCCAGTATTCACTGTCAAACCTTTAGATTCACCTGTAAACTTCATATATTCACCTAATCTGTGACAAGCTTTCGATTCGCTCGCAGGCTTCTGCTGTTTCACTAACTTTCCGATTTTGCCAGCAACTTTTCTGCAGTCTGTCACTTTCTCACCTTTTCCCTTTCCAGAATTGACTCATTTTTTGTTGTTGTTTTTACAGCGTCACTCTCTTGGGGGTAAAAAAATGTTTAGATGTGTAAGGTTTAACCTGGGCTTTCTTGCACGCGCAGAGTAAGTTCAGGTGTATACAATACCACGAACTCCATTTAACATATATATTTGGGGTGTTAGTATGGCTTTTTCCATTATACTTTCTTCCTTTTCTCCTCCCCTCTTCTTCTTCTTTGTCTTGTTTGCCTCGCGCTCTGAAGGTGATGGTTTCGTTTTACAGCGGCGCTGTTCAGTTCACGTTATGCAATTTTTACGGAGAACCCTGGGGATCGTCGCCGGAGCTACGGAGGTCGAGCTCTATGTACCGCTCTCGACAGGCAGCTATCTGTTCTGTGGAGACAGACTGAGCCATATAGTATAAAATCCGGTGCAGTGAAGTCGATTCTTTCACCTTCACCTTCTGCTACTGCTGCTCTTCTACATCTGATCTTCTGCTGCTGATACTGTTCTGCTTTGGTTCTCTTTCCTCCTCCTTCTCCTTCTCATCCTCATCCTCATCCTTTGTGCTACCCGAGAATGGATACACAAGTTATCAGCTGCCAAACTCCAGCAGCATTCATAAGTAGTACACAATTGTGGAAACTAACAGTTAAATAAACTGGAAATGCGCCATCTCATTCAGCATGTCTCCAGAAATTTTTATCGCATCCCTGCGACTATGGGCGCCGCCACATAGTAAACATATGGGCGGGAAGAGGAAAAGGGGAGAGAGGTTTGTAATTTTCAAGGGGACCTACAGTGTTTAAACCTTGTTTTTCTCGAAGTAAAAATAATAATGATAATACTATAATAAATGTAAACATATATTTAAAAAAAGAACGTATTAACGTACGCTAAACAGGATTTGGGGAAAAAAGGTGCGGGGGGGGGGGAGGGGTGGGTTAAGGTACTAGAGTGCTCACCTCCTCCTTTCATGTTGCGGCGCCAGTGCCTTGGTTAAGAATAACCAAGGCTGTATGTGGCATTTGCATGACGATTTCTTAAAATGTGAATATTTGTCATGTTGTGATAAGAAGTCTTTCAACGCATTTGCTGAGCTGAAACGTGCAGCCTTCTTGGTTGCTGGATAGTAGTAAGTAGTATCGGACACCCGTGTGTATGTCTGCGCGCGTTAAAAAAATCCCGTGTCAGTTGAAAATCGAAAAGAGTAGCCTTACGGCGTTGCCAAAACTGCCTTTATTTTACCACTATTGTGGTGTAGTTGGTCTTTGAGCCCGAGTATTTATGGCCGCATGGCTAGTGCTGTCGCCACGACTGTGCAGGTCAATTTACTTGCCCCCGACAAAAAAAAAAAAATCTCCAGCCTTAACGAGGATTCGAACCTGGGTCTCCCGTTTGAGAGCCCAGCGTCTAACCATTCAGCTAGCCGCTCCTCAGCGCTGCCCGGTCAAAATTTGGATCTAAAGATCGACCGAAAATATTTCAGGATCCTCGCCGGTGCAACGGAGTTCGTGCAGTACGCTGAGATTGTTCGGGCTTCAGTTAGACGTAGAACGGAGCACTTGTGCTTTACTACCCTAGTGCCATGATGTGGATCCCTTGTATAAACCATAGAGTAGTGTAGTGTGTGATTCATCCGTAATGAGGTTAAAGGCACTGCACCTGATGATGGCTGGCCGGAGTCTTGCTAAAGGAGATAGATCAGAGACATCAGTGGTGGATGGTGGTTGACAATCTTGCATCCTGGAAAAGAGGGATGGTAGTGGGGGATGATTCTGGATAGTTTTCCATCATGGGCAGTGGGGAATGGTACTGTACAGTTCTTGCATTCTGGAAAAGAGGGATGGTAGTGGCGGATGATTCTGGACAGTTTTCTATCGTGGGCGGTAGGGAATGGTACTGTACAGTTCTTGCATTCTGGAAAAGAAGGATGGCAGTGGGTTATGATTCTGGATAGTTTTCCATCGTGGGCAGTAGGGAATGGTACTGTTCAGTTCTTGCATTCTGGAAAAGAGGGATGGCAGTGGGCAATGATTCTGAATAGTTTTCCATCGTGGGCAGTGGGGAATGGTACTGTACAGTTCTTGCATTCTGGAAAAGAGGGATGGCAGTGGGCAATGATTCTGAATAGTTTTCCATCGTGGGCAGTGGGGAATGGTACTGTACAGTTCTTGCATTCTGGAAAAGAGGGATGGTAGTGGGGGATGATTCTAGACAGTTTTTCATCGTGGGCGCTGGGGAATGGTACTGTACAGTTCTTGCATTCTGGAAAAGAGGGATGGTAGTGGGGGATGATTCTAGACAGTTTTTCATCGTGGGCGCTGGGGAATGGTACTGTACAGTTCTTGCATTCTGGAAAAGAGGGATGGTAGTGGGGGATGATTCTAGACAGTTTTTCATCGTGGGCAGTGGGGAATGGTACTGTACAGTTCTTGCATTCTGGAAAAGAGGGATGGCAGTGGGTTATGATTCTGGATAGTTTTCCATCGTGGGCAGTGGGGAATGGTACTGTACAGTTCTTGCATTCTGGAAAAGAGGGATGGCAGTGGGGGATGATTCTGGATAGTTTTCCATCGTGGGCAGTGGGGAATGGTACTGTACAGTTCTTGCATTCTGGAAAAGAGGGATGGTAGTGGCGGATGATTCTGGACAGTTTTCTATCGTGGGCGGTAGGGAATGGTACTGTACAGTTCTTGCATTCTGGAAAAGAGGGATGGCAGTGGGGGATGATTCTGGATAGTTTTCCATCGTGGGCAGTGGGGAATGGTATTGTACAGTTCTTGCATTCTGGCAAAGAACGGTGGCAGTGGGGAATAGTATCGGACAGTCTTGCATCGTGCAGTGTCGTCTGACCTCATACGGAGATAAATCCATTCGGTGGCTGTTCCAAAAACTCTCTGAAGCAGTTCAGCAAAAAAAAAAAAAAAAATGACAAAGTGGGATATCGAACGCAGCGCTGCTTTACTCTGATAACGAATCTAGAAGGATGAAGATAACGAATTGTCATATTTTAATCGTTCCTTTCACATTCTCTTGGAAGGATTCATGGAGGTTTAGAAGTGTGGGTGGGCATCGATATTCATCCAGAATCCTGAGCAGGCTATCTCTGCCAACATAACTTAGGGAGATGAATGAATGCGCATGAGAACATTAAACTCTGTTGACTTTTAACCCCTTCCCCCTTCCCCTCCATTTTTGTCGGGATTACTGTCGGAAAAGTAGGGCTGTCGGTGATTCAAAAAGGCCACTTTTCAGATGCGAATTCCAGAAACATCGTTCAGCCGTATAGAATAGTTATATCCGGATAGGCTAACCAAATGCTTGAAAAAGTTGAATTCTAGGTTCTGGACGCCGCTAAAATTAATTTTTTGGGTGGGTGTGTGTGTGTGTGTGTGGGGGGGGGGGTGTTCCTTTTGGTGCACGAGAGTCCCCTCAGGTTCCGCTGAGCCCCTGGTAAGAGCAATAACTGTTAACTGCGAACTTTAAAAAATGTTGCGTGAGTAACCTGTGGCGTGGACGGTGTGTACATTGTGTTTCTAATTTGTTTCTTTCTTCTACGACCATGTTTAAATATTTACACGCGGGTGTATCAGACCTTGAGGTGAGTTTACGGCTCACACGCACAGCCATACCGCACAGCCATACCGGGAGAAGGGAGATGGGGCAGGGAGGGAGAGTGAGAGAGTGAGAGCGAGGGAGACAACGAGAGTGTGAGAGAGAGACAACAAGAGAGAGAGAGAGAGAGAGAGAGACGAGAGAGAGTTGTGTGTTACCCATCTAGATTTGCATTCTGTGGGATTAACATCTGAAGGAGGAGAATGAGCCAGGTACAAATGCCGGAAACTGGTGTTTTTGTTTAAGTATCCAGAAACCTTGAGTTGTAAACCCTTTGGCTCGGTACTAAGGATATCGCAACCCCTCGGCCTTGATTCCATTATAGGTACCGGTAATCTGGGAGAAATGTGGCTTTTCTGCCTACCCCCGGGAGTGAACCCGGAACACAAGGAGTTCGTTACCCGGCCGGCGCGAAAGTCAGGTTTAGCCAACTACGCTAGAGAGCCGGGCCCGGAAACTGGTCAACCTTAGCCTTGCAGCACAGTTCTATTAGAGCACCACGTCAGCTGTAGGTCAGTGTGAGTTGGTTGTGCAACCTTCCTTCGTAAGTCTGGTTATCTTCTTCTTCTTCGTAGAGTTCACTGGCTGTTCGTTCACTTCTGGACGTTGGTCCTGTTCCAGAACTTGAGTTTTGTTTCATTTGTATGCAGGCGGTTGGTTCCTAGCCTGTGATGCAGATGCACTTTGAAGGTAACATCTTAAATTAGTTGCCTTTTACATACTTTTTGGGGGGAGGGGCGCTCAGTGAGTCTATTCTTCTTTTTTTTTACCGCCAGCATCCGTTTACACTTAGCCATTAGGCGACGTGGAGAGGAACAGTTTGTGATCCGTTGTTTGCTGGGCAGCAATGACTATTGTTATTATTTCATATCTATATAGAAGCTTTTTAATGTCATCAGTTGGTATCTCCAAGGCAGACCTCTTGCTTTCACATCAGATCTTTTCATATGTAGCGCCTGCGTTGGTAGTTGCTCTGACTGCATTCTTACTAGATGACCAAACCATTTGATATTCTTTTGTTTCGTGAATTTGCTGCATGGTGTTGTTCCTACAGTATGTGCGATAACAGCCTTTCTAACGTAGTCTCGCCTGCTAAAGTCGGCGGCTTTTCTCAGACATCTCATTTCACAGGTGTTAATTTCAAGTCGGTTAGCCTTGGATAATGTCCAAGTCTGGCACTGGTAGCACAGTATTGGTATGAATATACTGTTTCTAATGTATTTCTTGGTGTTCATACTTATGTTTGGATGTCTTCATAACCATGTCAGTTAATGTATATGTGCAATGGCTCTATTGTTTCTATTTCCCAATCTATTCTCCCGTCCTCCGAGAATATACTTCCTAGATATTTGAATTCTTTAACTTGCTCCAGACAAGTACCATTCAATCCTATATCACTGTGAATTCTGCTGACCTGCATAGTTTCAGTTTTCGTGATATTTACTTTAATGTTAAATCATCTGCATGTTGAACTTGGCTTGTTCGGCACTTAAAGCGGTTACCTCCTATATCGGGGGGGGGGGGGGGGGGGTGGGGGGGGGGGGGGGGGGGGTTAGGGTTAGCTTTCTCTGCCTTTTCTTCTTTCGTTCGCCCAAAATAGTTGATCTATATCTGCACAGTCGTCTCTGGTATGAACGTCACTGTATTCTGTAATTCACTTAGCGACTCGTAAAGTTTGGCTTCAATCGGTGTTTCTGTTGGGAGAACCTTGCACAGTGGGATGCGAATCTGCGATATTTTGGGGCAGGCCCTGAAAAGGGACATCTCGGAGTGTCGACGGGTTAGGGCCCTGAAAATGAGCGACAGTCTCCATGTATGCACACGGGTCTGTTATAGGGTTAGCGTTGTATGCAGGAATGCTGACTGGTCGAGGACATTCACGGTGAAGGCGAAGACAGGAAATAAGAGCACCGCTTGCAAACAGGGAATCGTGATGATGGCGACGAACGAACGAAAGTAACACACACTATAAATGATGACGCAATAAGCGATGAACACGCTGAAAACAACCAACACATGACACGCCTAGAACACAGCAGGTGTAATGTTCTAGGGTTACTTTTGAATGAAAATTGACTAATCATTATCAGTTCTCGTTCAGAGAGGACTTTTCATGCTTTCCTGTCCTGTGCAATCTTCAGTGCAGTTTTTCAAGTCAAAGATGCCGCATTCTAGTCACTTTCCATCGTTCGTCTCCATGTTGTTTTTGGGCGCCCCTGTTTTCTCTTTCCTGCTGGTGTCCATGTGAGAGGTGTTTTGGCAGGTATATCAGAAGTCATTCTCATAACGTGGCCAAGTCATTTCCATCTTCTCTTGGTAATCATACTGTCTAAAGTTTCTTGGTTTGTGGCTTGAAGTAGTTAAGTGTTTGAGATTGTATCTGGCCAGAACATTTTGATAATTCTACGTAGACATGTGTGGTGGAGGGTGGACAGCTTGTGTGCATCCTTTCTGGTCATTCTCCGGCATTCCGCTCCATAAAAAAGAACTGGCAAAATGATGCTCTTGTAGAGTCGGAAAAATCGACTAAGACTAGCCCTAATCCTACCCACCATACACTATAGGACCTTCCGGGGAACTCCCTAGAAATTTCTTTACAGCTGTCACAGCCGAGATGGGATGAAAAGCTGAAAAGAACCGCCTGTTTAAATGATCTTGCAGTCTAATCCCCTCCTTGTAGAACAGGCACTGATCATCTGTTCTTTGTGCCGCCGAAATGGGAGCACGGAACAGTCATAAGAAGGTCCCCATTCCATGGCCAGCGAGCCTGTCTTTCTTTTTTACCTTGGGCGAGGAGGTCAGTCCGTTTGCCTCGCATTCTGGTGGCCGTGGGTTCGTTTCACGGACGCATCGTTTAGTTCACGAGTGCAATTTGTACACTCCCCAGGGATCGTCGCTGGAGCTATTGAGTATAAGCTTTGTGTGGCGCTCTCGGCAGGCGGTTAACCGTCCTGCGGAGAGATCGAGCCATTTGGGGATAAAACCCGGTGCTTTGAAGTCGGCCCATCTGGACTTTTTTTAAAAAACCTTTAACCTAAACACGCTTTCACGTAATACAATTGTGAGTCATAACAGCTCATGAAATGGTTGAGAGATTCACCAAAAGTACACGTATAAATGTATGTATACCGTGTTTCTGGTTAGTGGGAACCTGCTATTAATGTACACTCTCCTTGGCTGTGCCATTGGCAGTCATCATTTGTATTTCTTGTATCGTCCCGACTAACTTATGTTGGTCGTGTATCTTTCTACCACGTAGGGGCGCTGACACAAGGAAAATCACATGGGCCTAAGCCTTGATTTGTTTCCTAATAATAATAATAATATGCTAAATGGCCAATAAATATAATCGTGTACATCATCATCAGCATCATCGTCACCACCATTTTGTTACGTTACAAATGGCTCGCAGTCTATTCCACCATTCCGCTACGTCCTGTGCAATCCTTTCGATATCCTGTGTGCTTTCCAATCGAGAACCTTATGCTTCTTTCATCAGCGTTCGTTTTAGCGTTTCTCCAGGACGTCTCCGTTTCTTCAGTCCATTTGTTTCTCATGCGAGTGCCTGTTTGATAATTCGTTGCTCACTTCATTTCAGAGTGTGCCCTGGTGTCTTTATCTACATCATCTTCACATCGGTCTGTTGAAACAAACGGCATTTACACGTGGCCTCTATTGCTGCGGGCCTAATGCTTTTCTGTCTATGTTATCACATGTCATTTTACATTCCTTCATTTCTCTTTCTACTATCCTCCAAGTTGCCTTGTGTCGTCCTTGTCTCCTTTTCCCCATCTGCCACCCAGCGTAGTTTCATCCTATTTGAAATAAATAATAATTTATTTGACATTTTATGAAACGTATAAACAGTTCCTTAAAAGAGAACGTCTGTAAGTGTTTGGAGACCTAAGTGTCTTTGTAATTTTTAATGGTGGGGTAAGTAGGCTCAGTAGGCTAAAGAAGCCCCCCCCCCCCCCCCCCCCTGCACCACACCCCAGATTTTGGCGCCCCTGCTACCGCAGATCGCACCAACGATCTCCCATATCGGTCGTGTCTCTGTCTACCTCGTATCGCATCAGAAATGTTATATATGTCACCTACAGTGCTAGGTATGTGGTGCATTCAAGCCAAGATATGGCGGTGTTGGTGTCGTCGTTTAGTTTTGAATTGTATAGGCACGTCAAGCGAGACTGAATGTCGGTGTCTGGACCCCCCCCCCCCCCCTTAACCCTCCCATATCTCTTTCCACATGTCTTTTTCTCCCCCTCTCTTTCTTTTTTTCTCCCCCTCTCTTTCTTTTTTTTATCTTCTTTTTTTCTTTTCGGCACTTTCTCTTTTCTCCTCTCCTTCCCCTTCTTTTTCTTCAGTCTTTTCTTTCCCACTCTCCTTCTTCATCTCTTCCCTATCGTTTTTCCTTTATGTGTTATTTCTCCTCTCTCTTTCCCTGTTTTCAAAGACTTAACAACATGCTATTGAAATTTTCATTTAAAGACTTCCTGTGGCGGTACAAAACACTTTGAGAATCACTGGTATAATAAAAACAAACAAGAGACAGTAAACATCCCCATATGTGACCCGATAGTGCATGTGATGTCGTCTTGGGAATTATGTCATTCCTCCTGCTCCTTTGATTTTCACGTCAGTCATCATGAATACAGCTCGGTAGGTCAGAGTGAGCAAAGGATCCCGAAATCAGTTGAACCCACTCTATAAAGACCACGAATGAGTGGTAACCGAATACTTTGAGAATCACTGATATAAAAAATGAGACAATAAGCATTGTCATTGTGACCTGACAATGGGTATTTTCCTCGGAATTAGAAGTCAGTCCATCTGCTTCTTGCTCATTGTGTTGTATCCCAAACCTTAACATACTCATGTCGGCTTGACGACTTGACCCCTAAAATTGACATACATATGTGTATAGTGTCTGGATCTACCTCAAAAAGACCTCTGGCAAAAGAGAAACAGAGAAACAGTTGTACCGGACATTTTTAAAATCCTTGTTTTTTGTGTGTGTGTGGTATGTTTCCCCCTTTCATAGTATGTGGCTTGGAGATAGAAAACTTGTTTCACAATCTTCGGCCTACAATGGTTCGATTTCTGTAAACAAAATTGGGAGAGGGGGGGGGGGGGACCGACAAATAGCACGATAATGCGGCCTTTCAGCACATGGGCGCCCGCTGGAGTAGAACACTAAAAATACCCACTGTGACCCGATAATGCAATGTTTTCCCGGAATTATAAGTCATTCCTTCAGCTTCTTGTAGATTCCATTGTTTCCCAGACCTCAGCTTCAATAAATCTGGGTAGGCCAAAGTGAGAAGAAGACCCTGAAAACGTTTGCGGGGTGCTCGGTGGAGCAGCCAGCATGAATGTTGTTTGTAATTCTTGATTGTTGACACAGCCCGTTCGGCAGGATTGCGTACTTGAGAGCCCGAGTGCTTGCTCTTGGCTGCCCTCCGTGTCTAGGGAAAGGTATGTTCCATTGTCTAGGGCGTTGTGATGGGATGTGTGTGAGAATAATGTGTGTATACCTGTGTGAGAAGAATGTGTCTATGAGGGCAGGTGAGTGTGGGAAGTATGTGAGTGAGAATGTATGCGCGCCCGTGTGTGTATGTCTCTCTCTCTCTCTCTCCCTCCCTCTCTCTCTCTCTCTCTCTCTCTCTCTCTCTCTCTCTCTCTCTCTCTCTCTCTCTCTCAGAAATGGAAATATCTTTTTTTTTCTCTTTGGAACTTCGCACTCGCTTGTATTTCTTAGCTGGGTTTTGCTTCCTCTTTAAGAAAGATTTACTTAGGTGTTTACTGCTGTATTCATCTCTCTGTTACCAGTACTAGCCTTTTCCCCCACCGAGATTTCAGTCATTCTTCAACTGCTGCTCTTTTTCTTTCTCTCCTATTCATATTTTCTTCCTCTTTCTTCGACTCCTTGTCCTCAGCCAAGAGTAGAGAAGGGGGAATTATAAAGATTCTTGTGCTCTTTTTAATGCATTGTCAACGGTGCTTCATTTCTCTAAGGGAGTTCATGATGCTGTGGTTCCAGAGTATGTATGGTTTTCTCCCCTGCTGTGTATTCAGTATATTTCTTCTTGATTGCTTTCTTTGAAAGTTGGTACCAGGGTATTTTGCCAGATGGCCAAACCATTTCATCTGTTGCTCTTTAATTAATTTTTTACCGGTTTTCGCTTCACGTTTGCTTTAATTTCTTCATTCTTTTTTTGGATGGTATCCCCTGTTGTTACTACTGTTGCTCTCCTAAGACATCTTATCTCAGTTGTTATGATTTCCCATCAAATACATGTGGTGATGGCAATAGTGGTCCAGGTAACTGTGGTACCCTGATAACCTCGGAGGGGAGATGTATTAAAGAAGTTAAATGTAGAATAGTTCAGTCAAAGACAGCATTTTACAAAATGAAGAATATTTGATGTAATCTTTTTTTTTTTTTTTTGTCAGTTGAGACGAGAAAAGGAATTCTTAAAAGGTATATAAATCCTAACTTGATGTATGGAAGTGAATCAAGGACAGTTGGGAGATTAGTGAAAAAATAGTTAGAAGCTACGGAGATAAACGCACCTTGTAATGCCGGGCTCAATCCCTGCTGCGGACGGTTTTCATGCTTTGGTTTCGACAGTGGTACCGAGAACTGACCGTTGAGGGAGAAAAACCGCCATAGCCAACAAATGCTGGGATTGGTTCTGCAACGTCCTGTAAAGAATACGCAACTAACTTTTATTATTTAAAAACTTGAAACAAAATATTTACATACCAATTGTTTATTGTATGAGGTCGCGGGTCATTATGCCTCAATAAAGTGGCGTCGCGCCTAGAAAAGATGTGACAGCTGCTGACTTCACACAATGTGTTGGAAGGCGTTGGGAAAAGTTCTTAATTACTGCAGTGTTTGCCGTAGGCAGCTGCTGATCCCTAGGCTGCTTTCCCGAAGCTCTTTAGTTCGAATCCCTATCTAGAACAGCCTTAAATAAGTTGGGGCCAGCTTACACAGTGGCGCCATCTTAGACATTTTGAGAAGAATCAAACAGTGAATCACCACAGGCACTAAAAGGGGAAATAAAAGGATTGAGGGAGCGAGGATGTATAAATGAAACCCTAAACCGAACGTTGTTGCCTCAGGCAACTGGATTGCATCCGTGATATTGAAGGCATCTGGCAGGACAGAACTGAATAGAGGAATAGTCAGCGAGCACCATGTTGCATATAATAGCACAACAGTACAATGATAATATTCAGTTCTTTAAGAGAACACACTGAAGATCCTTACATCTACCCACAAATCAGTGAAGTCACTGTAGAAAGAGAAGAAGAAGAAAAAGGAGATACCATGCTCCGTTGAGCAGTCATGTACCGCTTTATTTTGTATGTATAGTGTATATTATTTTTTCCAAGCAAGATAAAGTATTCAATATTAAAAGAAAACGCCGATGGAACTCATCGGCCGTGCACTTAAAATGGATAATACAAACCCCCCCCCCCTCCCCCAATCAAGCCCTCATATGGACACCGGATGGGAAAAGAAAACGAGGAAGGCCAAGAAAGACCCTGAACCATCATCAGGGAGGGCCCAACCGTGGGCCTAATGAACATCCAAGACCTAAGTCAGGTGGCAGCCAACCGCCAGAAATGGAGAGCTATGACTTCTGCCCTATGCGCTGCTATGCACGCAAGAGGAAAGACTAACTAATTAATGAATATAATTTCTGTATTTACACATCTACTACTCAGACCCTGTTTTATTTTTTTTTCATTACAAATTAAACCTAAAGTTGTGTTTGAAAGATGATTACCTATACGCCTGGTCTGATTCCTCCAGTTGTTGGCGTTGGTTGCTGGCTTTGTCTCTTGAATATCGCACCGTATGTGACTGCTGGTGAAAGCGCGGAGTCTGTATATGTAACATGAGTGTGCGTATGTTTGTCTGTGTGTTCATGCATGTGTCTGAGTCTGTGTCTGCTTGCCTACGTGCATGCGCGAGGTGTTGTATAAAAGTTTCTGGCCATCTGCGTTTCTGGTTTATGTCATCCACTCACAGCATCTTCCCCCTCATCCCGTTTTTGTGTGTGGTAAAAATCCCAGAGCAGCCAATTCCGTCATAATTCCGATAGGTCTTTTTCTTTGATGTCTGTCTGTTCCGACCGCCTGTCTATTACTTAGTTTTTTTTCTGGTGATCCTCATCCGCGTGGTGGCACTTTGTGTCACCGGGTGTTTATCGCTCTGTGTAATGTCCTGGTAGGGTTAAAATTTGCTCGCTTACTTACTAGTTATCCGACAACCCTGTCAGATATGCCTCTTGATTTTGTCTGTCTGTCTGTCTGGCTGTCTGTCTGTCTGTCTGTCTGTCTGTCTGTCTGTCTGTCTGTCTGTCTGTCTGTCTGTCTGTCTGTCTGTCTGTCTGTCTGTCTGTCTCTCTGTCCATCACTTAATTCCAGTTTGCACAGTTACCCAACATCCATGTTAGGACAATCTATCCGTTTGTGTGTGTTTGTGTGCTTGTTCCTTCGCAAAGTTCTGACATGTACTGTTTTTCCACAACTATATTAAGTATATCTGTCTATTTCTGCTGTCTCTCTACCTGTCTGTCAGTCGCTTACTATCTGACTTCTACATTTACTCCACAGTACTGTAAGCCAATTCCGTCATAATTCCGTTAGGTCTTTTTCTTTGATGTCTGTCTGTTCCGACCGCCTGTCTATTACTTAGTTTCTTTCTGGTGATCCTCATCCGCGTGGTGGCACTTTGTGTCACCGGGTGTTTATCGCTCTGTGTAATGTCCTGGTAGGGTTAAAATTTGCTCGCTTACTTACTAGTTATCCGACAACCCTGTCAGATATGCCTCTTGATTTTGTCTGTCTGTCTGTCTGTCTGTCTGTCTGTCTGTCTGTCTGTCTGTCTGTCTGTCTGTCTGTCTGTCTGTCTGTCTGTCTGTCTGTCTGTCTGTCTGTCTGTCTGTCTGTCTGTCTGTCTGTCTGTCTGTCTGTCCATCACTTAATTCCAGTTTGCACAGTTACCCAACATCCATGTTAGGACAATCTATCCGTTTGTGTGTGTTTGTGTGCTTGTTCCTTCGCAAAGTTCTGACATGTACTGTTTTTCCACAACTATATTAAGTATATCTATCTATTTCTGCTGTCTCTCTACCTGTCTGTCAGTCGCTTACTATCTGACTTCTACATTTACTCCACAGTACTGTAAGGCAAACTTGCTCCATTTCTGCCTGTCTTTCTGGCTTGTATGTCTGTCTGTCCTTTACTTAATTGCATACAAGAATTCCGCAGTCGGGTTAAGTCTGTCTCTTCATTTCTCCATGCCAGTCTGACTGTCGCTTAATGTTCTGGCCTGTACATTTATTCATCTAGATCAGCGGTTCTCCGCCTGCCGGTCGCGACTCTTTTTTGGGGTCGAACGGGGTCGCCTAAGACCATAGGACAACAGATATTCATTGATGTTGTGAAGGAACATAATTGTTTGGGGGTCACTACAAGACGAGGGAACTGTATTGAAAGGTTGCAGCATTAGGAATTTTGAGAGCCACTGGCTTAGATCGAACAGTCTGTGCATGTATCCCTTTTTAGCTTTAATTTTCTTTGATTTCAAAAGCATGCCCGTCTCTGTTTCTGCCTCTCACTGATTCCTTGTAATAGATCATTACGGTCTAAGGAGAATGACGCTGCGAGGAGTTACAAGGCGATCAGGCCGACGCTCGACACTCAGGGGAAGGATGAGACGGATATACAGACAGTTACTGGTACCGTCGGAATTGGAACTCTTAGCTTAGTTCTGAAGAAAGATGGGGACGGATCAGTTATAGGAGTGTCCCTAGTGCTGTCATGTCGATTCTTAATTCAAAATTCATTCAACATTTCCCATTCCCTGTATTCTCATCAGTGTGCTCGAGTCTAACACACAGCAGAAACATACTCCTTTATATTTCTAATAATAAACACGTTGACATGAAACGAAAGGCACTAACAGAAAGAAGTCGAATGACAGTAGGACACCACACACACATGCACACACACACACACACACACACACACACACACACACACACACACACACAGAGAGAGAAAGCTGTAGTTTTCCAAGCTGGGGAATGAAACTATTGCTTTCAGTATTTATGTTGTCTGGTGTGTGCTCCTAATTTTCTACTTCGTTATATGAGTGGACTAAGAAGAAGATAAATACTGACATCCTTAAAGATCCGAACATCAAGGAAGATTGGCTAGTAAACAGCATACTGTCCTGTAAACTGTAATAGATTGGCCACGTGGGCACAGGATATCATTCACATCTTAGTAGGAAAGTGCACGATTCACTAGAGCTGGCGAGAGACCGAGTTTCTCTCATGCAAACGGCGATTAGAGGGACGTTCTGCAAAGCACCTGCTACATGATGATGATGAGCGTGTCTGACTGTCTTTGTATTTCTTTCTTAGTCAGTTTGTTTGTTTTACTGTTTCTGCAGTCTAAAAAAATTCCCCACCTGGTTATCACCTTCATATACCTGAAACATATACCCTTACACACCTTACCACTAACGTTAGCTAGTCTACACGTGGCGATGCAGGTGCAACAAGTCAGAGTGTCTCACCACCTCCAGTCACCCCCCCCCCCCCCCCGTCTCCGGGTTTCCCACGTGAACACTGTGAATGTGCGAGCATCTGTTCTGGTGTTCTGTAAGGAGCTTCCCTTTGAGAAATATATAGACCACGTATATGCGTACGTTTGTGTGTGCACATTTATAAGTGTGTAAATGTTGAACTCTGTGTGTATCTGTCTGTATGTGTATCGGAATGTTGCAGGGGTGTGTGTGTGACTGTGTGTACGTGAATAGTGTGAGTTTGTGTGTGTGTGAGTGTGTGTAAGTATGTGAGCATATGTATGTACATGTATAAATGCTAGTAAATAAGTATGCATGTCTATATGTGTAAGTGTGTATACGTATATAAATATATGTGAATATATATAAACACACATACACAGGCGTGTATATATATATATATATATATATATATATATATATATATATATATATATATATATATATAATTCACATTGATGGTTGCCACGGTAAAGTTAGTCACGGCGATGTAGGTCACATTGGTCGTAGTCACGTAGTGACCAGTGAAGACGGTCACAGTGATGAAAGACACAGCGATGTCAATCACGGTGATGTAAGCCACGGTGATGATAATCACCGTGTTGAAAGTCACAGTGATGTAAGTCAATGCGATGGTAGTCACTGTGATGGTAGTCACGATGACAGGTAGTCACGATGAAGTAAGCCACGGCGATGGCAGTCACGGCAACGGTAGTCAAATGATGCTAGTCACAGTGATGCCAGTCACGGTGATGTAAATCACAGTGAAGTTAGTCACAGTGATGGTAGTCACAAGTGATGTTAGCTGCAAGTTATGTTGGTCACGGTAATGCAAGTCCGGATGATGTCAGTCACATTGATAGTACAACGGGGCTTCTCCGTCTGGAGAATTTGAATATTAAGGGACTGAGCGTCGCAAATTAGCACGCAGGCCCGTCTTACATGCAGCCCTTCCGAACCACGAGGTCGGACACGCCGGTAGACTGGTGGGAGGTTGAGAGTACTTTCGAGGGTCTGTTTAAACTCTACTTCCTCGCGTTCACCGGCTGTAAACTCTGGCGGAAAGTTCTGGTTGTTCGTCCACTTCTGTACTTTAGCTTTGTTTCAGAACTTGAATTTTTCGTGCACATCTGTTTTACAGATCTGGCTTATTTGTATTCCCACTGTTGGTTTAAACTGTTGGTTAGTCGACTCTTACAACATACTTTTAAAGGGGCAGTGGGTCTGATCTGTTTTCCCGCCACAATAGGGCCCCGGAACCCACACGGGGACAGGTTCTGTTGAAAAAAAAAAGGGGGGGGGGGGAGATAAACACAGGGGGGATTAGACTACCTGAACACGTGTGGCGTGGGCCAGAGATGGTAAGGCAGAACGTCGCCGGATCGATCATAGGGAAAAACCAACAGGGTAAGTCTTTCCGTTTGGTTTGAGAGAGAGAGAGAGAGAGAGAGAGAGAGAGAGAGAGAGAGAGAGAGAGAGAGAGAGAGAGAGAGAGAGAGAGAGAGAGAAAGAGAGAGAGAGAGAGAGAGAGAGAGAGAGAGAGAGAGAGAGAGAGAGAGAGAGAGAGAGAGAGAGAGAGAGAGAGAGAGACTTGTGGTTTAGACATCGAAAGCGGACAACTGGAGTGTTTAAAAAAAATTGCCGATAACGGTATTCACTTTTTGAGATGGAAGCCGTCTCGACCAGTCACGTCGTCCTAACCTTGTTGGGCAGTAGTTCTCAACCTTTCAAATTCCGCGACCCTTTAATACAGTTCCTCGTATTGTGGCGGCCCCCAGATCATACAGTTATTATCGTCGCTACTTCATAATTTCAGTGAATGTGTGTTTTGCCATTGTCTTTGGCGACCCCTGTGAAAGGATCGTTCGAACTCCAAAAAAGGATCGTGACCCATAGGTTGAGAACCGCTTTTGTAGGACTTCTCTGATGTTATCTTTCCGCCTTTTGTGTATGCCTTAAATGGTCTTGGTCCTGCCGAAGGTCGTGGGTTCAAGTCCTGACAGAGCCGGGCCTTTTTTTTTTCTTCTTCAAAAAATGACCTCGGCTCCCAGGTCGATTCAGCCTTAAATGGTAAAGTCATGGGAAGTGAAGACGGCCTGTGTAATGTTGACCACCGAGTGCCGATTGATCTCTACAGTATAGGTCTAGCTCTGTAGGCTCACTCAATACGTCTGAAGGCGTCCATTACTTTACTTACCACGGCGTTACAAGGCAATGTCGGTCATTGATTTGTAGACGACTCCATCTCGTGGGCTTCCAGATTAGGTATGGGAAACTCCAGGATAGGGTTAGTAGTATTTGCTATTCATTTAAGACCAGCCCTAACCATAACACCCCCCCCCCTTCCCCACAATATGGGACTGTCCAGGGAAATACCTAGGAATTCCCTAAGAAATTTCGAAGCATACTAGGTGGGTTTGTCTAAAATTAAAATATCGCAATCCCTCTAAGTGGACAAACTGTTTCATCTACTTCTTGTGTATGTAACATTGAATTGGTTCGGTGCCGACTCTTTCTCTCGGACTTCATTTCTGAATTTAATTCTTCTGGCGTCACCCCTGCAGCCTCTGGCCTTTACAGTAAAATAAGTAGAGAGAAGGACCCCTTTAGACGTCAGTGGCGCATCGGCCATGTGCCAGACTCGTATTTTTATTGAGTTAAATACAACATATCAGGCGGCTTGAAAACTCGAACCTGTCACCTTCAAATTCCGCGAGGGGACAAGTTTCGATTCCCGGCATGGTAACCATAGCTTTCGATTTTTATGTTGTCTAGTGCAGTGCTTCTGAGACTATGTGTCCCGCGGACCCAGTGGTGCCAGATCGTATGCCAGGGTGCCGCGATTGTATGCCAGGGTGCCGCTATCGTATGCCAGGGTGCCGCTATCGTATGCCAGGGTGCCGCGATCGTATGCCAGGGTGCCAGATCGTATGTCAGGGTGACAGATCGTATGTCAGGGTGCCGCGATCGTATGCCAATGGTGCCAGATCGTATGCCAAGGTGCCAGATCGTATGTCAGGGTGCCAGATCGAATGTCAGGGTGCCGCGATCGTATGCCAGTGGTGCCGCGATCGTATGCCAGGGTGCCGCGATCGTATGCCAGGGTGCCGCGATCGTATGCCAGGGTGCCGCGATCGTATGCCAGGGTGATGCGGCAATAATCATGAAATTTTTAAAATCTGCTTGAGATCAGCGAAGACGGCAGTTCAAAACACAAATACCATGAAGGAAGCCAAGAAGAGTTCTGGATGCAGGTGTATTCAGAAAACAATGCTATTGGCAAGGCTACATGCAGTACATCCTCAACGTACGCTCACATTAAAAAACACTTCCTGGAGCAACCTCAAAGTGATTTAGGGGAACAATTAACTAAGCTTCTTAAAAAGGAAATCATGAAAAATTCATCTAAACAGTTTCATTCATCGCATTAAAGACAATTGAACATTAAATTTGCACTGTTTTTCCTCCCTTCTTTTTCCAAGTATTCAAACCGCTTTAAGCGTAAGTAAACATTTTGAGAAACGCTGGTCTATTGGGTTCTTCTGTCTTTCTGCTTCTTTCTATGAGTGCCAGTCAGTACATTGTCTGTTTGTTTATTACATTTAATATTTATGAAACATTAAAGGTTCTTCTTCTGTTTATGTCTGCGGCCGGAAAGCTTAACCCAGGAACGGGAAAGACGCGTACAAATACAGCTGAACGTTTCGACCAAAGTCTTCATCAGTGGAGTACTAAATAACACAATTAGTGCCTGGAAAATCAACGGACAAGACAAGAGAGCTTCTGGAAAAACAAGGTCAAGATGAAACCAAGAAGCGCATAAAATAAAATCCTCTTTTTAAAAACACTTTGTGGGCGATGTTGTCTTACGACAATTCCTGCTGTCCCTCTGTGACGTGACGGGTGGTTTTAATGTTTATAATGTTGAGTAGGGATTTTCCTCTCAACACATTCCCTCCACCAGATAAACCGAACTAAAATCTGAGCTATGTTGCTCTCAGACAAAGTCCTGGATATCCAAGAAAACAGCCATATTGGCTCGTTAAGTACATTAACATTAGCTGAACTTGGTACCCACAAGAGAAAGAAAGGAATTTTAGATGTCTATCATTATACTAAATGAATTATTAGACAGGGCAAGTGATTCCTCCGCCATCTACCTTCTCCCGGTGTTATTATGAATAATTGAAGAATTATTATATTAATTGAGCCCCTACCAAATGGTATTCTATCTTAACAGTTTAATTAAACATGTAAGAACAGACATTTGGAATTACAAAAAAACTGATGCAGGATAAAACTTGACATACAGCTTTATTTACTAACAATGATATTCCCAGTTTGTTGATTTACACAAACAGTGACTGGTTAATTTGATGCTAGTGATAAGCTTCAGCGAGAAAAACAGCTCGGGGTTTAGAGTGGTATGATGATGATGGTAATATTAACTTAAAAGATGTTAACTTAGCTTATAAGCCTCTGACAGCCGTGAGGAACTGTCAAGCTTGTCCAACTCTTCCTTGCCTGTTTTCTGCCTGTTTCAGCTTATTCTCCACTTCATCCCCTCCTCGGTCTCCACATCGTTCCCACCTCGTTCTCCACCTCGTTCTCCACCTCGTTCCTAGCTGGCCGAGTCTAACACAATGTAGTCTCTTTCATGGACTGATCGTCACATGGGCGCTGTAATCATGGAAACGAAAACACACGTGTAGTATCTTGACTTACACTAAGAATACATGGATCAATTATTGTAACATATAATAATAAAATATATCCCATCACTCCTCCTCATATTCCACATCCTCTCCAGTCTAGTCTGAAGGTCTTTTGTCTTACATGGGCGTCACATATCCTGCCTTCCTCTCTCATGCTATGTCATGATAGTTGACTTTCTAAGTCTGTTGTCCGTCATCATTCAGACTTCCAACTGGCTGACATTAATATTACATGACCACGTGGAGCAGGTTATGTGCTGAAAACTCAAACAATTTATATGTGCACGCTGTCCTGAATATTATCTTTCAGTGACAGTAAATACTGTACACCCATCATTCTTCCCCTGGGGTTATAAATCCCCTGTTTAGGTGAACACCTAAAGTGAGCACATGGTGGGCACACAGAACGTAACAGCATCCCTGCACATATTTGGGCATCATGGAAACAATATAATTACATTTCATTATAGCAAATGTCATTGTTCACATCTTATTTTATACACATGAAAACACACTGAAAAACATGTGACACAAACATACCAGAAATAGGAATAGTTTAGCAGTTCCCTAACTGAGATACTGAATACTCACAAAGAACTATTTCAAGCAGAATGTGCAGACAAATTAGGAAAAGGTAGTATAGACTAAGCTTAACTCCCTAACCTATGTATACAAGATTAAAATTAATATTTTCTCTTACCTGGGAACTTTCCATCAATCGCCAAAATAGAATGCGACCGTAAAATACCTTTACGTCGACCTGTGTTTGTTTGCCGGCAGGCTGCGATTAATGACGGGAATTCCACAGGCTCGAAGTATAAGTATCAATCTATTGTCCAAATTAAACTCCTCTCTTTCCTCGGTTCTACCCAACCCTCAAGACGATGACTTAAGCCCCGCCTATGAAGTAGCTATCAGATCAATTAGCTAACAAGTGGCCTGTCAGTCAATTCTGGACTGACATCCCTAGAGCAAACATTCTTAAGTGACCCAATCTAGTTTACAACGAATCTAACTAGCCGGTGTGAAAACGGTCCGTGAAGCCATTGAGTTTACCACTTGACCCAGATCAAACATTCCTAATTGCCAAACACCTGTTCTGCCAAGAATTACACTGACTTGCGAAACTCCGACCTCCCGGCTCCACAATGTCTAGCGTCTACTCAATTTCTACAGTCTGGTCAGGAGATAACATTCTGACACTGGCGTGTGAAAGGAAATTCTCTAGCCCCGGTGTAATTGCGTAACATTACCCAAGACTCAGTCGCTTTGTCTGGACTAAGGACTGGAAACATTTAAATCAATTCTGGTTTAAAGTAATATTAGGGTAAAGGGCAGAGTAAATATAATCCTCTCTCTTTAGAACCAGAAGAACTTATTACAAGTACTAACTTCTGGAACCACTGAGATCGTCTCGTAACACCCTCTAAGGCTAGGTCAACCTGCGAGAAGAAGGAAGTGAATGGAGCATAACACTGACGCCTGCGATGTGTGAAAGATAACGCTGAATGAAAACATAAATAGAGCGTAAAATTGAAGGCCTTAATGTGTAGAAGTTAAAGGTAGTCCCCTAACTGACGCTGCTGCCCTTTGGGTGTGGAGTGTTATATGTTGAGTTATTCTAGGCCAGCCTTTCCCATTTGCACCTTCCGGGGGCCCGCGGAACAAATTCTGATTCCGTTGAATTTAAGGAGTCTGCTAAAGGGGTGATCTAAAACCGAAAGAAAAGTATATCAGTGAGCTTCATAATATAACAAACACATACAAAACGTGAACGTTGCTGATATATAGCGCCTTCGTCAGCACACACTTAAACAAAACCAAGAACACACTGAACCGGAGAATAAATACCCGTAAAATGCCAATTGCCGTAACTCGAGGATTTTATGTGAAACTGTGTTGGCAGTTCAGTCCTTTGGGTGTCAAAGTTCCCAAAGTGTAAGGGTGTAGACAGGTAGAACCTAATGGAGGAATAAACTGCGAAACGTATATAACGCATAATTATAGTTATAGGTGCAAGCCTAGCTGAATTGAGTAATAATGATAATAATATCCTGAGTAGCGAATCAGTAATGTGTTTAAAATATGAAATGTATAAACAGATTAGTAACCACCTAATATATATCCTAATATATCCTATATATATATATCCTAATATATCCTATATATATATCCTATATATCCTATATATATATATATATATGGTTAAGGCGAGCCGCTTACCCCGTTTACAAATGTTCTCTCCCTTCTTCCACTCCAATTCCCCCTCCCGAAATATTTTAGGAAGGGGCAAAGGTGGGGTGGAGTGCTCTAGTACAGTAGTATAATATGTAACTCTCCCGATGATTTATTCTGCTGTGTTTATCCGTTGATAAAGAACTGAATTTGGCGAGACTTTTCATTGGCCGCTGAGGATGCGGGCAGTGCACGAATAAGAATTACCCAATGCCTTGATGTCAGTGTCTTGATTGAATGTTGAATTAATAATCGACATCACAAAACTCGGGACACCCCCATAAGTTCTCCGTCCCCATTTTCAGCAGCAAGCGAAGAGTTCCAATTCCGACGGCACCAGTAGCCGTCTGATTGTATATCCGTCTCCTCCTTCCCCTGAGTGTTGAGCGTCGGCAAGATCCCCTGGTAACTCTTCGCAGCGCCATTCTCCTCAGACCGTAATGATCCATCTGCGCATCCGCACTGTTCACTCGTTCCCAAAAGGCCCTCACAAAATCTAGCTTTTCATACATCACTTCACCATCGAGTGGTGCAGAACCGGCCAATCCGCACCAGCGCATCCGCACTGTTCACTCGTTCCCAAAAGGCCCTCACAAAATCTAGCTTTTTATACATCACTTCACCTCCGAGTGGTGCAGAACCGGCCAATCTATCTGCCTGCTCATTTCCCAACACACCGGCATAACCTGGAGAAAATATAGTTCCTAATTCATGAATTCATCCACTCTGATAGAATCAATCGGCCGTAATTGTTTGTCGTTTCCGTGCAGTCAGCGGAGTTTTCGAGGCGTGGTTTATTTTGTGTTTTAACTTACTCGCTGCATCAGGATTGAATGGTGATGGGAGAAGGTACAGTGTTCGGAAAACGAGACAGAGACCGAACCTCTGCGAACGTGGATACAGTGGCCGTTAAAGCACACAGGGCTGCAGAATTGGCTGGAGAGACTTTCAGGCCTGCCGTGACGTTCTGTAAAGAACCTTTTGGCCCGGCTCGCTAGCGTGGTTGGTTAAACCTGACTGCACGGCGACCAGGTGGCGAACTCCTTGTGGTCCGGGTTCACGCCCGAGGAGTAGGCAGAAAAACCACATTTCCCCCAGATTTACGGTGCCTATCATGGAGTCAAGGCCGAAGGTTGCGGTATCCATAGTACCGAGCCAAAGGGTTAACAACTCATAGCTTCTGGATACTTTAAAAAAAAAAAAGAACCTGATTGAGGATTATGCCGTAGCAGTAGTAGCAGTAGATTTTTACCCCACCAGGACAATCTCACAAGCGATAAACACCCGATGACACAAAGTGCCACCATGTGGATGAGGATCACCCGTGGAGAGGTCCCAGAAACCGCGTTCGGCCATTAGACCATATTTATGGCCGGGCTATATTGCGGCCCCTGGCAAGAGCCAGAGTGGGGGCTTCAAAATAGAGAAAAATTGCATCTCACAAGGAGATAACAGGATTCATAGATGAAGTCCATCACTTTTAAAATTATGCCGTCAAGACTGACTCCTTATATATCTGTTGAAAACCCTGCCTTTTCCAGAAAATGGATGGCTACCAGGGCGCAAGGGAAAGAAAACATAGCCCTCAGACCCAGCCCCCTTCCTCGCCCACATTTACTAGGAAAGGTGGCTGTAGGAAGCCTTAGATTTTCTTCTTCTTCTGCCTTTCTATCGCCAAATGGAGCATAGGTCCTCAACCAACTCACGCCAAGTCGTTCTATCCTTCGCCATTACATGTCCGCCCCATCTTTCGAACTTCATTCTCCAGCTCTCTTCTCCATGTCTTTTTTGGCCTTCCTTTATTCATTCCTATGCCCCTGTGGGTTCCAAAGCAGAGACATTCTAGTTATGCTGTTCTCCTGTTCTCTCAGTGTGTCCTCTCCAACGCCAGCGTCTTTTCCTCACCTCTTGGTCCACTGGAGCATGTTAAGTTCTCCCCCAAAGCTCTACATTAGTTATTCTATCATACCATTTAATTCCATCTATTCTGAGCAGGCACCAGGTAATGAATGTCTGTAATTTATCAGTAATTGCCTTAGTTGTTCTCCATGTTTCCGCCCCATACAAAAGTACTGATTTGACATTAGAATTAAATTTTTTTTTTTTAGTCAAGTTAGATATTTTAGTACGTAATAATAATATTCACATGCTTAATGGCGATATTCGTGAAGGAAGTTGCCGTGGGGGAGCGGCTAGACGTTCGCCTGCTGATCGGTAGGTCGAGGATTCGCTCCCTGGCGGAGCAGGTTTTTTTCTTCTTCAAAAATGACCTTTGCTCCGAGGTCGACCCAGCCTTGAGTGAGTACTGGGTGCAGTCCCGGAAAGTAAAGGCGGCCTGTGTGATGCTGACCACATCACCCATCTTGTGCCGATTGGTCTATAAAATATAGGTCTAGCCCTATATGCCCGCTACGCCCAAAGGCGTGGAAAAAAAGGTTCTTACTTTTTAAAATATTTTTGAAGGAATGATATGAAAATATGAATCAATAATAATAAAAAAAAAAAAAAAATGAAAAAAAGCGCACTTGTTTACATTATTAGGAAGACCACTTAGTAAAAGGACCCCTTTCCACGCTTTCATAGTAATCAGCATGAAGCGCTAGACCTTTTTTTTTTTTGGGTACACACCAATGTGGTGATGTGGTCAGTATGACGCCGTCCGCCTTTACTTTCCAGGACCCCCCGGTACTCATTCAAGGCTGGGTCGAAGACCACTCACACAATTTCTGAGGAAAGGGACCTTAGCCACTGGTTCCCGGCGCCCCTGGTTAACCACTGGTTCTGGCACACCTGGTTAGCCGCTGGTTCTGGCACCCCTGGTTAGCTGCTGGTTCCGGCGCCCCTGGTTAACTACTGGTTCTGGCACCCCTGGTTAGCCACTGGTTCTGGCACCCCTGGTTAGCCACTGGTTCCGGCATCCCTGGTTAGCCACTGGTTCCGGCGCCCCTGGTTAGCCACTGGTTCCGGCGCCCCTGGTTAACCTCTGGTTCTGGCACCCCTGGTTGGCTACTGTTTCTGGCGCTCCTGATTAGCCGCCGTTTTGTGAAGCCACAAACAACTACTGAATAATGAAATCTCAAGTGCCAGCCAAAACTATCGATCTGCGACTTCTCAACAGAGCTAACCCTTATGTCTGGGAGTTTGTGTAACGTCTTCTTGATATTCTCCCGTCTTGTCTGTATTATTGTCCTTCCACCGTGATGTTAAGCACACATTACCCGTCGGGTACGGAGGCGTATCACTGTAGCCTGGCACCCGAAAATGCCGAGCATGTGCTCCAGCACTGTCAACCGTGCGCTGACAGCATAGACGCCATCTGGCTTGTTCCAACCACAATGAAGATTCGGCTGTCTGGTACACGAGAAGATATGGACTGCACAATTGCTTTCATAAAGGCTACTGGCCTCTGATATAAGTTTTCTGACAGGAGGATGGAAGAAGAAGAAGGAGACCTTTGGCTCGTCCATTGGTCTGGTAATTAAAATGAGTCCAGCCTTGTATGCCCCATGCGTTACTAGCGTAAAGAGCATTTTTTTTTCATCGTCATAGCAGTTCTACATAATATGTAATAAATTGATTGGCACTTATAGAAAGGAGTAGAAAGGCTGAAGTCGGTTTTGGATTTTAGTATAAGCTTAACAAGCTGAAGCTTAGGGCCTTCTTAATAAATGCAAGTTTTAGAAAATTTAGTCGGCTCTGTGGCTGTCGATGCGAACGCTTCGTAATGCCGAGATGTCGGGTTCGATCCCAGCTGCGGGCCATGGGCCTTACGTTGGTTTTGGCAGTGGTATCAAGAAAGCCGACCGTCCAGGAACAACGGCAAACTGCTGGACGTAAATTTGCCTAGAAAAACCACACAACAGCCAGGGGCTGTTAGGGTTGGTTCTGGAACGTCCTGTAAAGGATACACAACTAACCTTTAGAAAATATATTTTAAATGCAGTTCTCTTTTTAAAGAACCTTTTAGATGATTATGTAATTCAATGTCCTTGGTTTTACAGACACATTCTTTATTTCTATTACCAAAAATTTAAACGACTATATAGACGCCCGCCTGCGGATCGGAAGGTCGTGGGTTCGCCTCGTAACGGAACCAGACTATTTTCAGAAATGGCCTTGCCTCACAGGTCGACCCAGCCTTTTGTAGGTACTAAGTGCAGTCCTGGGAAGTAAAGGCGGCCGGCGTGATGCTGACCACATTATCCACCAAGTGCCGATTGGTCTATAAAAATCTAGGTCTAGCCCTGTATTCCTAATACTCCTAAGGGCGTGGAAAAGGGGACCTTTTTTTCCTTATGAGCTCCGTTGTCACGAGCGGCTGTTCTTGCCGCCTCAGCTAAAATAGCACCGGTTACTTCTGCCGAACTGTATCGTTTTTTAAGTGCGCGTTCGTCACTCGTTTACCTTTTTCTGCGCGACTTTTTTCCCCGTCAATGACGCATACTTCTCTAAGTCCGTGACTCACCCAGTCCTTGGTTCCACCATACCTGCTCAGATTCTCTCTCTGTCTCTCTCTCTGTGTCTCTCTCTCTCTCTCTCTCTCTCTGTCTCTCTCTCTCTCTCTCTCTCTCTCTCTCTCTCTCTCTCTCTCTCTCTCTCTCTCTCTCTCTCTCTCTCTGAGTGTGTGTGTGTGTTTCTCATCAATAAGGGGATTTCCCTGCTCGTTCTAATTACCTGAGGTTTATTCTCCTGTCTCGTCTTGAGATCAGTGGTTCTCACCCTGTTAGCACGCAGGATACTCTCACACACCCACACACACACGCATGTACGCACGCACGCACACAATAACGCACGCACACACACACGCGCGCACGCACACAAACTTATTTAAAGTAAGTAAATTACCTTTTATTTTTACACCATGGGCGCATCCGACCTATAATGCATTATGCATTAGCATGCCTCATGGACGGGGAAAACCCGTCGTGCATTAGTGGACAAACACCCAAGACTTTCCGCTGGAGTTTACAGCCGATGACCGCTAAGAAGAATAGGAACTTCCACAGAAGTTTTAATGAGACATTTGGGCCGACAGATTTGGGCTTCTAGCCCTAGCTTCAGCGCGACCGCTTCTCCCGCAGCATTCACATTAGCACGACCTCCTCCAGCTTGGGGGGGGGGGGGGGGAGCTGGAGACGGTCGTGCACAATAGATAGATCGAAAACTGCCAGCACGACTGCGAGTTTAAAAACTGGTTACGTTTAGAAGAGCTTGTGGAGTCATTGAATGGAAAGGGTGGGGCTGTGTGGTCTCGAGGCATCGTGTCCGCCTCGAGTGCTAGAGGTTCCGGGTTCAGTACCCGGTAAGGGCTGGGATTTTTTCACGTGGACTTGGACTTTAGTAATTCCCCCTGGTCTCTGGGTAGTGAGATCCGACACCCGTGTGCATTGTTGAGCACGTAAAAAAAAATCCCTTGGCAGTTGGAAATCGAAAATAATAGCCTAACGGCGCTGCCCGGGCGTAATTTGGAATTAAAAATCTACCCAAAGTATTTCAAGATCCTAGCCTGTGCTACGGAGCCTGTGCACTGTGCTGAGCTTCTTTGGACAGACTGAATTAAAAAGAAGAACGGAGCACTTATGGGTTACTATCTGTGTGCCATGATGTTCATCGTTGTATAAATTTCAAACTTTGAAGGAAAGGGTCTGGTATACCAGACACGGGATAGCCGTCATAGTGCCTCCGCCATCCCTGTTATTTTACTTATCAAGCCTGTACTGTTGTATGGCAGTGTATCTTAGAATGTGAACAGACAAATTAAGAAGAATTTGGAGGCAGCTGAGATGTGGTTCTTGAGAATAATGTTGTGAATACCTTAGACTGCCAGAATAACGAACAGTGAAATGGCTAAATGGAAATGGCTAATGGAAGTAGAACATTATAGACATCATAGAGAAGGATAAAGAGTCCATTGGTCATGTGATAAGAAAAAGAGCACTGGAAAATATGACGACTGGAAAGATCTCCAGTTAGAAGAGGCAGAGGCAGACCAAGATAAATGATGACGGATGGCTTAAGACAGTGGCATGGAGGAATATCATCAGTGGAATTGATCCAGAACACCAAAGAGCGATGCATGAAGATCTGTGAAGATGCATGAACGCCTTTGCCGACTGGCAAGGCATGTGATAGTGATTTAATAGAAAAGCCTGCCTCCTTCGGATGGGAAGCAATGTATGGAATGGAGGTGGCGAATCCTTAGTTAACGTATTAATTATATACCCCATGGAGGCTTACACAAAGAAAACATGAAGGGAGAGGTGGGGCGGTTAAGCTTCAGCGTCCTTACAGATTTTCTCGGGGGGGGGGGGGGGGGGGGGGCTGCATGTCAAATTTGAAGGAAGAGTATAGAGGAGTTGAGAACTGACATCATAGCATTCCCGTCAGCACTATCTGTTTCCCCCATCTTCAGCACCTGACACAGAGTTCTAGTTAAGATGATGCCATTTACAGTCTGCCTGTATGTCCGTCTTGCCTTTTTCCTGAGTGTTGAGCTTCGACCGGGGGTACCTTCTTGCATCATTGTCCTCAGATAATGCTGGTGATCTGTTTGTGGCCCCGCGCTGTTCAGGCTTTGAAGGAGACAATGATCTCATCTACATATTCTAGTTAGTTAGTTGACCGATCTTCCTCAGCGCACATCGGAAAAGTCCACAAGCTGGCGCTCGTATCTCCCCCAGCGAGTGGCTACTGATAACACCTGTTCTATTCTGTAATGGTTCACTATTCTTCTGTGGCTACCTGTTCTCTGTCTGATAACACCTGGAGTTCTTGTTCATCCTATCTGCATTAGTCATGCCCTCAGTTCAAAAACGTCTTAGCGAGCATGAGCTGTGTGTGATCCTGTGGTTTAGCACCTATGCATCGCACTGCTGAGACTGAAAGACTGAAACGTCATTTAATCCAAGTCTCTGAACGTAAACTTGCGTAGTGAATCTAAACAGCACCCCCACCCATGCTGGAACTTGTTAGCTGTGTGGCATTAGTAGTCATGTCTGTTCACAACCTTCTGTCTCGTCTACTGTCAGTCCGTTCTGACACAGATGATCGCCCATGCCATGATGTCAAACTGTCCGCAGCCTCTTCTCTCTCGATCTTCCTCTGCTCCTTTATCCACCACCCCTCTCCCCCACAGGTTTGCCACCGTCACGATGTACTCCAGTTTTATCCAAAGAACGTCGATTTTCTCCCTCTGATGTGGGCAGTCAGTTCTCTTCGTGAGTCAGTTTCTTTCAAGACATCTTCATTACTCCTTTTATTTGTCCAGGGTGTTCTCATAATTCCCCTATAAAACCACGACATCTTCATTACTCATTTTATTTGTCCAGGGTGTTCTCATAATTCCCCTATAAAACCACATCTTCATTACTCCTTTTATTTGTCCAGGGTGTTCTCATAATTTCCCTATAAAACCATGACATCTTCATTACTCCTTTTATTTGTCCAGGGTGTTCTCATAATTCCCCTATAAAACCACGACATCTTCATTACTCCTTTTATTTGTCCAGGGTGTTCTCATAATTCCCCTATAAAACCACAACTCTGCCCCTTCAAAATTATCAAAATTTCAATTATCAACCAACTGTTTGAATGAGCGGCTGGCCGAACGGTTAGAAAGCTGGACTCTCAAGCGGGAGACCCGGGTTCGAATCTTCCGTAAGGCTGGGAATTTTTCTCGTTCAGGGGCACAATCAACTTCGCTCCCACATGTACAACAAATTAAAGATTGGCCAATCAGCCATGTGTACCTGTGGACTGGCACCTGAGACAACAGATCACATCCTCCAGACTGTCCTAGATTCAACGCTTCCAGGCAAAACTTCTGGCCAAAAGAGACACTTGTGGAAGTCAAACTTTACAGGCCGCTTAGTGAGTTACAAAAGACAGTGAAATTCATACTAGAGACAGCATTGCAGATTTGGATAATTTATTACATGCGAACGAAAGAAGAAAAAAAGAAGAAGATCCCAAGTGACTCGGATTCTACAGAATGACTAGCCGCCTGTCGAGAGAGGTTCACACAAAGCACGAACACCATGATAGTCCTGGCGATGATCCCCAGGGCTCTAGGTAAAAGAATTGCACACTTGAACCAAATAACGCAACCCTGAAATGAACCCACGACCTTCAGGGCACGGGTGGGGCACACGGCTTGACCACTTCGCCTTGGAATGGTTCTGCAAGCGTTGTTGGTTCTGCAGCATCCTGTGAAAGGACAGACAATTAACCTTTTAACTCTTTGAGTCCCAGGGGGTTTAGCATCACAGGCCCAAGGGGTGTTGAAGAGAGAAGTAAAATTGGTGCATCTTGCATTTATTGGGCTTCTAGGTAGGAATCTATGAACGTATGATGCGTTTTCTTGGGACTCAAAGAGTTAAACTGTGGGTATGGCCTGTTAAAATAGAGTTGGTCTCTTCAGTTGTAGAAGGGCTCCATTGAGGTAAGGAAATGAGCACATATTCAGTTGTTTGGGCTTGTTGCTTTATTCACTTGGCGTCCTGTGTGTTCCTTGGCCTGCAGTCTTGACATAGCAGCTGTATCAATAATGGAAGTAAACATTCAGGTGTGTAGCCTCATAACTCTGCACCCACCCCCCCCCCCCCCCCCCCCCACCCCTCCCACCTTTCAAATTCTCTCTTTTACTCTCTGCATCTTTATTCTGTCTCTTTCTGCACCTTTTTCTTTTTCACTGCATTTCTTTTATTGTTTTCTCTCTCTCTTCCTCCCCTCTCTCTCTTCATGTATCCCTCTTTATCTGTTTCTTTCTCCACATCTCTCTCACTGTTCAGAAAGCGATAGCAATCTGCTGAATGTAAAAATTGCAAAGGTGTGTTGTACAACATCCTGTAACAGATAATCAACAAATTATATTTGCTTTTACATTAGAAGTAACAAACTGCATTATTTATCTACAGGTGTATGTCCTGCAGCCTGCATGTCACCCACACATTACTCACCACACAGAAGCCACAGCCATTGAGAAATCACACCCGCAAGCGGCAGCACTGTGCTGTAGCCACATGTGGCACATATTATACTGAACCACATCTGTTGAGAAAATGAGTCTGCCGAGGCCTTCTGGCATCAAACAGCCCACCCGTATTAGTAGACCATCTGGGTTACCCACAGCTCGACCCCAGACTCCATCAGGAGGGAACAGTACCAACCACTCACAGAACAGTGTTACTGGATCCAACACAAAAGCCCAAAGTGAGTGGTTTATATACTCTTTGTGTGGTTCCATTCTTTTCTTTGTCCTTTTCTTTCTCATTTTCATCCTTTCCTCCTCTTCTTCATCTTTTTATTCCTCCTTTTCCTCATACTTTACTCTTCCTCCTGTCCATCTTCTCTTCCTATTCCCATCCCTCTCCTACTCTTCCTCTGCTGTGCCTTTTTTGCTTTAACTTAAATGTTTCCTTTTGCACCCCCTCCCGCCTATTCCCTCCTAGTCTTTTGAAAAAGACATCTTTATCTTTTTCTGTATTCACCCTTGAACGGCCGTTTGGCACATGGTGTTATGGTTTACAGCTAGACTGTGATATCTGCACCTTTCTTCCCAGTGAGCAAATCATTAACTAGTCGACTTTTACAACATGCTTGCTAGCTCTTTCATTATCATGCAATGTGTCATGTGTAATAAACTTCCATAGTAGTATGTTCACCCCCACTTTACTGTTGGTTACAGCACACTAAAGAAATCTGGCTTCCATATTGGCTGCGTATTTTGCATGTTTGAATGTTGTGCATTCATGAGTTTTCGTGGTCATTTATTTCCTTGGGCATTTGCTGCGAGAACACCTTGAGATTGAAAGATTGGAGGAGTAGGGGGGTGTGTTCTCTTTTGCCCCTGAATCTACACAGGGAGCCCTTTACCTGAAGCCAGAGGTCCATAAGAGAGACAAAGCCTTATTGCAGACTTTTGAGAACACAAGTAAAGGACCTTTTCTACGCCTTTGGGCATATTAGGCATATACTGCTAGACCTATATTTATTGTCGGGGGTATAGTGGCTAGACATTCGCCTTCAGATCCAAAGGTCCTAACTGAACCCGATTAAGATAAAAATGTTGCTCCCAGGTCAACTTAGCCTTAAATGGGTGCCAGGTAAGGTAAAGTCCTGGGAAGTAAAGGTGGCCGGCATGATGATGACCACATCACTCACTGAGTGCTGATTGATCTATCCTATATAGGTCTAGCCCTATATGCCCAGTAAGCGTGAAATAATGGAAAAGTATCCTTTACTTTTTACTTTTTCACATCGCGCCATAATTGTCCTCTCCAGAATCTCATGTCCTTGTAATGTGTCCAACATTTTTCAGTGTGTGTTTGCTGTAGTAACCAGATGTTTTCAGTTGTTACTTCTTGTTGTGGTGATCTGTAACTAACTGTTGCATGTCATGAGAGATATTAACATAAAGGTATCAGGGCCAGACAGGTAATGTCTTCGGAAGTCAAAATGGCTGGGCCTGATGTTAAGCTCGTCATCCATCGTGTGTTGACTGGTCTGTGGAAATGTAGAAAACATCTGCCTGAGAGGCAAGGAACCAACAGTCTGCATACACGTCTTCTTTTTTTTTTGTCATCTCACTGATACCAGGTTGTAGCCTAGTGTTGTGGTTTTCTGTATTTATCTTGCACCCCTTGTGTGGCTGATAGATCTGTTTATATTTTTGGCAGAGATGTCAGAGAGAGAGAGAGAGAGAGAGAGAGAGAGAGAGAGAGAGAGAGAGAGAGAGAGAGAGAGAGAGAGAGAGAGAGAGAGAGAGAGAGGTGTATCTGACTCATGTCAGATGTGTAAAATGGGTATAAATCCAGGACCATATGCTTGCTGGGCCAAGCGCTTTTGAAGGGTCCTGTACTTTGATTACTGAATGTGAGCAAGGAAACAGAAGTGGAAAAGGGAGTCAGCAAAATGTGTTGCTCTCAAGTATGGAGCAGAAACATGGAGAACAGCTGAAACATTTGTCAGTAATTTGATCAAAGAAGACACAAACAATAGATTGCACAATGTATTGCCTGGCACATTTCGCTGTATCTCGACATGAGCTTACTACGGTAACAATTACATAAAATGTGCAAATAATGAATCCTTTTTAATCGAAGTCAAATTTAAACAAAAACATTGCTTTGGTTTGTAAATAAATTGTGAACATAAGGCACCTTGCCTGGGCAGAAAAGAGGAAATTAAATGAAGTGATAAAATATCTGTTGTAGAGCTTTGGAGAAGAACTAAAATTCTATTGATTCTAGATTTGTGGAAGAGACGCTGGCATTGGATAGAACACACTTTGAGAAAACCTAATAGTAATTATTGGAATGTACTTGCTTTGGCATCCAGAGAGTTTATGGAATAAAGGGGAGACTAAAGGCATGGGGGTATGGAATTAGAGAGTGGAGGCAAGTTAAAAAAAATTGTGTTTATTAAATAAATTTTTTTTAACAAACCAAATTAAATCATTTTCTTGATTTTTTTTTTTATTGTTCATTTTATAGTTTATTTTTAATTTGATTCTTTCAAACCCAGAAGGTTTCATAAAAATCTGAATCAGTTTTATTAAATAGACATTAAAAAAAGAATACCATTCGATGGTTTTGTAGGAATATATAGAGAATAGAATTGCCCTGTGTCCCAATGCTGGCTGTTGACGGGGACTCTAATATAACCCAGCCTGTGGTTTGAATGGGGTTTCTGGGACCTGTCCCCAGGGGATTTTCATCCGAATGGTGGCACTTTGTGTCACTGGATGTTTATTGCTCAGTGTGATGTCCTGGTGGTGGTTAAACATCATTGACATCTGATGTAGACAGCTTACTTTACAATACATTGAGCAAATGTTCCATGTCAGAAAAGCATTGTATGTTATCTCTCGCGGTGCAGTTTTGGAGCCCCAGTTTAGCAAGTCAAAGAATAGACCCACTAGCTCTTAACATCATCATCATCATGTTTTGCCATCATTTTATATGTTACATAGGGCTTGCAGTCCTTTCCTCCACTGTGTTCTGCCCTGTGCAGTCCCTTCGATATCATGGATGGAATCCAGCCCAGCACTTCTGGCTTGTCTCATCCACGTTCCTTTTAGAGTTTTCTTTGGGACATCCTTGCTTCTTCAGTCCCTGTACTTTAGTGCCTGTCTGGTGATTCTCTGCTCGTTTCCTCTCAGGATGTGTTCAGTGTGCTGCCATCTTCTTTGTCTTTTAACTGTTGTTGCCAGTTTTTACTAAAAAAGCATGTCATAAAAGGTCTCTAGCTAAGGGTTGGCTGGAATCAACCCCAGGCGCTGATGGTGCAGTCTAGCTGTCAGTTACAACACAGTGTGTCATCTGCCTTTTCAAAGGCCAATGCAGAAGAAGAAGAAAGGCACAAATGAAAGGCACTTCACATTAAAAACACAGCTCACAGTATTGCACCAAGCATTGAACTCAGTAGCTCAGGCAGGGAAACTGTAAACTTCCGTCCATACATGGAAACTAGCAGAGCGCTGTCAGAAGGAAAAATAACTTTGAAGCTAAACATTCTGCCATGTCTGGTCCTCCATATTGGACCGGAAGTTCATTGTCATATCTATCCTTAGTCTTCTATCTAATGTACTGACAACGTTCTTATTTCTTTAAAAAAAAAAGTTGTCTATACCTGCAAGTGGCATGAAACGGGCCTTAAATTTATTTACTATTTTTATGGTCCCCATTTGGACTTGTGCGGGGGAAACCTTCTGTGTATGAAATAGTGTAGCTTGATATTGTAACTGCATGCTGCTTTTGTGAAATTTTGGTCGTCTTTTGAGCATGTTTCCCTGTTTTGTTATCTCTGTGAACTCAAGGTGCCTTAACCAAGTCCGCAAGAGGAGCGGGTTTGTGTCCTGAGCATGCTGACCAGTACGCCACTGATGTCTCTAGAGTTTTGAAAGGTAGTAGTCTCTCTTGATGCTGCTTAGTTTGTGTGTAGCAGGAGGTCACGTAGCAGATAGAGTACAGAGTGTGCTGTGTGAGTGATGCACTCTGTAGGATTAATATCTCAAGGGTGTGAATCAAACAGGTACAAAACCCTGGATACTCAATTCCACCGTATAGTTTAACAGTTATATTGGGGCACCTGAGAGTTACACGTCTAGTATAACGGGCATCTCAAATTCTCTTTAACCTATTCTAGGCCACACCATTACGAAAACATGATATAACTTGTATGTCTTTGCACTGGAACCCTCAGGGTCAAAAGAAAAAGGGCTGACTGTTTAAAAAAAAAAAAAGTGGGAATTAGTGAAGGAAAAACAGGTGGGGGAAAGACATGGAGTGAGTTGCATGCAGACTTGATGTGAGATGGGTGAGGGTTCATGCTCCACTGAGGGATGCATGGCAGAAGAAGGCTACAACACACATTGTTAAAAAAAAAAGAGGGGGGGGGAGATGCAATTAAGGTACCCCCTAAAAACATGAGAGGGTTGAGAGAGATTGTATTATATCAACATTCATTCTCTTTAAAGTGTATATTCAGCATTTTCATATTATTTCTGTGAGTAAACTATTGTAATGTGTTTTGACCGATAGTTTTAATAATTTCAGTCTTCATTTATCATTTGGAATTGTTTTTGTTATGCCCGCGGAAGTTTTGTGTTGTGAACTTTACTAAAAATGGTGGGCGGGCAAATTAATTTTTTCTCCAGAATAACATGTAAAAAAAAAAAAAAAGTAAAGATCCCTTTTCACGCCTTTCGGCGCATCGGGCATATGGGCAGAGCGTCCCATATTTTTACAGACGATCAGCACTCTGTGGGTAATGTGGTCAGCATTACGCCAGCTGTCTTTACTTTCCCAGGACAGCCCATCCTGGTACCCATTTTAGGCTGGGTCGACCTGCGACGTCCCCCTACCACGACAAAAATCCGCGCAGCCTGCAGTGGATTTCGATCGCGGTATGCTGGCTTACGAGTCGGACTCGCAACGCCTTAGCCACGGACGCCGCAGAATAACATGTACTTGTGCAGTATTGCTGGGACTGATGATGTTTCTTCTCACTATATTTTTTTCTTCTCTTCAAATGGGACACAGAAAGACATTTTGTGTGATTTCTACTGCAGGGACGTTGGAACTTTGACTAATGATTTTAATTTAATCAAACCCCGCCCCCCCCCTCTTTCCCCACTTCTGAATTATTTTCTTTGTCCCTGAGATGAGGTGGTCACTTCCATCCCTTACCTCCCCAGACAATTCCTAAGAAATTCTGAAAATTATCCGCTTTCCATGTTAATGAGGTTGGGGCAACATTAGGGCCATAGTGGCTACAGAAAAGATCAACGCTTCTACTGGGAATAGGGGGCCACGGCAGCATAATGACGAGAAACTCAGCTGTCGGCCCAAAGGTATAGGGTTCAGATTCTCTGTGACCTAGAAAGTGAATGCATCACCCTCTCAGTTTCTCTATAGGTTTTCAAATCTCTGTATGCTATCCTTTGCAACCATCAGCCACTCGAGTGTCAGTATAGATTTGTGTTTAAATCATAGAGAAACAATCTGACAAAACCACCATCCAACTACAACAAATTTAGCCACACAGAAAAAGCACTCCCTCACACGTGCTGGTGCTGGGGGACTTGGCAATCTCTGAAGTTCCCAAGGGGGAGTAGGAAGACAAAGAGTGAGGTCATTATACCCCTCCATCCTGGTGTGAGGTCATGGGACAAGGCTGGCTGTCTCCATTAGTGGCTGATCAACTATTCTGGAAACAAAGGGATCATTATAGGAGAGTTTGTCGTGCTTGAGTTGAGTCAAGAATTGACATTACAGCACTTGGGGTATTCCCATGTGTGCTCCGTCCTCATCTTCAGCAGCCAACGCAGAGTTCCAATACTGATGGCACCGGTCACAATCTGGTTATATGTCTGTCTTGCCTTTCCTTTGAGTGTAGTGAGCCTGACAGACCCTCTGGTTACACCCAGGTGCCTCATTCTCTCCAGGGGATAATAATCTGGTTTTTCTACTAATTCCGTTGCTTGTTCCCAAAGGGCCTTGGCCACATCTGCCTTGTCATGTATCAGTTCACCACCCAAAGGTGCAGATCCAGCCAATCTGTCTGCCTGTTCATTACCCACTACGCTGGCATGGCCTGGATAAAAGATCTAAAATATGCTCACTACCAGTTACTTCCCAGTGAAGCTTGCCACTCTGCTTAAAGCATCCCTGTCTTCACCTTTCTCAGCATGCCTTCAGTGTCTGTTACAATGACATGTGTATGCATCTTGCTCTCTAGCCACCGGAGATCTACAGGTATTGCCTCCTCAGTTACCTTGTAGGGCTTGATGCCCCCTTGACTCATTAAATACTAAGGAACTCACAGTGTGTTTATTGGGCTCTGCTTAATTCAGTGAATCATCAACAGTCTAGTCCACCGATTAGTGGAACAAATTATGTAAAACATCTCAACAGAGATGTCTTCTTCTTCCTCTTTTTTCGTTCGCTTGAAATAGATTATCTATATCTGCATTGTTGTCCTTCACTGTCCTTTGTAATTCACTCAGTGACCCGTAAAGTTTGGCTTGCACCGGTGTTTCTCTTGGCCAGAAGTTTTGCCTTAATATCTTGTACTTGGGACAGTCTTGGAGGACGCTTTTTGTTGTCTCAGGTGTCAATCCACATGTACACATGAGATGTGATTTTGTAGCTTAAGTATAAGAACACCCCGGACAGATAAAAAGAGAAATAGAAGAAGTTTTGAAGAAAATTGAATCATTAAGAGAACTGATTGTCCATATCACAAGGAGACAATTTACTTTCTTTTGTAGTGTCATGACAAGGAGAAAACTGGAGTACATTGTGGCAAAGTTGGAGGGGAAAAGAGACAGCGGGAGGCCAAAAGAGAAGGTGCTGGGCAGTTTGACATGATGGCATGGAAGATCATCTGCGTCAGGATTGATTGAATGTACACATGACAGAAGGCTGAGGATAAACTTGACTACCAGTACCGTATAGAATGGACTATAAGAAAAACTTAGGTCAAATTCTGTTCTTAAGCAGTTATCCACAACCCAGATATTACTTTTACTCACTTTGCTCCGATTGTTACTTCAAACCATTCTTTCCCCAAATGTTGTCTTCTTCTTCTTTGCATTCACCAACTGTAAACTCCGGCAGAAAGTTCTGGTTCTTCGTCCACCTCTGGACTTTGATCCTGTTCCAGAATCTGAGTGTTGCATGCACATCCTTTTTACTGATCTGACTTACTTGTTTGCAGATTTGTGTCTTGCCTCTCAGGCAGATGCACTCTGACTTCAAAGGAAGCCCAGTTAGTTGACTCCTACGACATCCTTGTTAGGGAGGCAGTAGACCTATTTGTGTTTCCCCCATAATGGGGCCCTGGAACCAACACGGGGACCACGATGTTGTTATTGTAAAACCTTCAGGCACAAAGAAACTTACATTCTTATTCTTGTTCTTTTCTTTCTTCTTCTTCTTCTTTCTCTGTTCTTTATTCCCTAGGGGAGCGTTGGCCCTCAGCCGACTCCCGCCAGGTCTTCCTACCCTCTGTTAATACACATACCTTATCCCATATCCTGCCAGTTTTTTTCTAAATCCGGCTGGCAGAGAAATAGCAAGTGAACTACTGCACATTCCAAGTTGTATTGTATTAATGATCTTTCTATGCTGGGGCTCGTATATCTGGCCTGTGTCGATCCCCCTGTTCAACATTTTGGCCCCAGAGTAAGCTCTGCTCTAGTTCTTTTCTCAGTGTTTTACAAGCAGCATTATCATCATCATGTGCACTGGCGTAGGCGCTCATACATCTCCACAGATCACGATCCCTGGTTGGCAGGAACAGCTCTCTTGATGATATCCCTCCATGCCATCATTTCTGCCCATCCAGCATCATCTCTGTTGGTCTGCCTCTACCCCTTTTACAAACATAAATTAGTCAAATTAAAATCTTGATATATAACAAGGGTCAGTTAATATCAACCTGGGACAGAAAGAGTTAATGACAGGATGCAACTAGTATTGGTCCTATGCTCCCTAGGGCACATATAGTGGTTGGAATAATTGGATAATTAAATGAAGTATTCTCCTTTAAGCAAGTGTTTGGCAGCGGCCTAACAGTGAGTTGCTTTTGGTGAGAGTGAGTCCACAGGAACAGAAGGGAAAGATGGGAGATAGTGTTCATCATGTATGATAATGGGTGTGTGAGTTATTGATTTCTCCACTCAGGGGCTCCTTTATTCACAAATTGCCACACAGTGAATCACCATTCTTGTAACCCATTACCTCTCCCACTTGTTAATACCAATAATTTGGATGTCTGCCCACTCTGGGGTATTGATTTTACTGTGCTGTGTTACTGTGCTGTACACATGTCCTTCTCCTTTTCTCTCTCTTTATCTTCTGCCCTTCCTCTGTCCTTATCTTTCTCACTTTCACTCCTTCACTCTGCTCTCTCTCTCTCTCTTTATGTCACCTCTCTGTCCTTCCATCTCTCTGTCCATCCTCCACTCTGTCTGAATACTTTCTTTCTCTCTGTATCTCTCTTTCTGTGTTCCTTCACTGACTTTCCTCTCTTTCTCTCCCCTCAGTCTTTTGCTTTCTATCTCCTCCCCCACCTCAGTCTTTTTTCCTCCATATTTCTTTTCTCTCCTCCCTCCTGCCCTCCCTTTCTGTCTGTATTTTTCTTCTCCTCCTCCTCTTTCTCCTTCTTTGCGCATGAACACACACACATGCACGCATACACACACACACACACATGCATGCATGCATGCATGCATACATACACACCAAACCCACCCCACCCCACACCCAACAAACCAACAACCTGCACACAAAACAGCCAGATTTGTAAAAACTCACGTTCTGGAACAAGACCAAAATCCTAAAGTGTACGAACAACCAGAACTTTCCAAAGTAGTTTACAGCCGGTAAAGGCCAAGAATAAGAAGACACTCCCCTTCCACATACAGCAGATCTTTTCATGTTTTTCCCCTTATCCCCAGTCCCCCTCTTCCCCTTTACTAAATGATCATGTGAAAAATAGGTGGTGCAGAAAGAAAAGAAGAAAGTGGTTTTGTGCATGTGTCATTGCTGGTGATAGATCTAAAAAAAAACAGCTAGAAGGATTTGATCATGCACATTTCATTTCTCTATCTTCTTATAGTCCATCCAGTGTGGTTTTGGTAGTCATGTCTGTCCACCCACAGCCTTCTAGCTTGTGTACTTTCAGTCAGTTTTGACTCTGATGATCTTCCACGCCATGATGTCAGGCTGTCCAGCATCTTCTCTCTCGGCCTCCCTCTGCCACTTTACCCCTTGAACTTTCCCACGGTCACGATGTACTACAGTTTTCTCCCTTTCAGGACATGACCATAGAATGTAGATTGCATCTACACATGTTAAAAATGTACAATTGCTTTGAGGCATGTGTAGTTCATCTTCGTGTGTGTGCTTCACAGATGCTTGCATATGTTTTCAGTGTCTGTGCATGGATAATGATGTCTGCATGCAGTCAAGGATTTTGAATGTGAAAATGTACCATGAAGGCTAGCCCCGGCAACAAATGCCTGCAGAAGCTGGATGTATTGGCCGAATGGTGCAGCAAATATCACAGTCATTTTGTAAATGGAGCCTGATATGGCCAAATTATTTCGGTCCCTGAGACAAGATGCTGTTTACTAGTCAATCTTCTGTGATGTTCAGATCTTTGGGTTGTTAGTATTTCTTTTTTTGCTTTGTTCACAGTATTCTGAGAATCTTTCTGTAACGTTTTAGCTCAAGAGCCTGTATTTTCTTCCATAAGAACTGCGACTCACATCCATATATTGCTACAGGGAATATACACAATTTAAAATCAGCGAATCAGCCATGTGTACATGTGGATTGGCACCTGAGACAACAGATCATGTCCTCCAAGAATGTTCCAAGTACAACATATCAGGGCAAAACGTTTGGCCAAGAGAAACATCGGTGCAAGTCAGACTTTACGGGTCGCTGAGTGAATTACAACAGATAGTGAAGTTTATACTAGAGACAACATTGCAGATATAGATAATCTATTTCAAGTGAACGGAAGAAGAAGAAGAAGAAGAAGAAGAAGCTACAGGGAATATGCATGCTCTCCAAATGTTGGCTTTGATTTCCTTGGTGGTGCTTAACCATAAACCCTTAATGTTCAGTCTTTGCATTGCTACAGCTGCCCTCCTTTTGACCTTTGTTGAACAGTCTCCATTGCTGTTTATAATAGAGCCTAGATATAGAAAGTCTGTGGCATTTTCAATTTCTTCAAGATTTATTAGTGATTCCATCCATGATATTAAAAAGATTGCACAGGTAGGAACAGTATGGAGAAATAGTCTGTGGGTCCTTTGTCACGTAAACAACAGCTCAACGGCATGGGGATGATGATCTAAGATGTTGTCTTTTTTATATGTTTACCTCAGTGTCCTCAGCATAATCAGGCTTAATTAGCAAATGACCCTAAGTACACCTGTGGCACATTTAGCTATTGATGCTAACATCACCAGTCAGTGTGCTTGAACCATGCCAGCCCCCTCTACATCCCAGAAAATTACCTGGTACCCACTTTAGGCTGAGTTGATTTGGAAGCTAGGGACAGATTTGGAAGGAAAAAGATAATATTCCACCTGGATGTGGATCTGAACCCAAGACTTAATGCTGGCAGGTGGCCATCTAGCCAATCTGCTACCTTGACTCCCAAAGCTTTAATTATTGTAAACTTTTATTAAGTTCGCTTTTGTTTATTTTCAGGCCCAGATCCACTGGAAGATGGGGTTGTCGTCGATGACTTCAAGATTGGCGACCGCATCTGGGTCAGTGGGAACAAACCCGGAACAATAGCGTTTATAGGAGAAACACAGTTTGCACCCGGTGACTGGGCTGGTATTGTTCTGGATGACGGCATCGGCAAGAATGATGGCAGTGTTATGGGCATTAGATACTTCCAGGTAAATTTGGTTGAGTACACATCGGCAAGAATGATGGCAGTGTTATGGGCATTAGATACTTCCAGGTAAATTTGGTTGAGTACACATCGGCAAGAATGATGGCAGTGTTATGGGCATTAGATACTTCCAGGTAAATTTGGTTGAGTACACAGCGGCAAGAATGATGGCAGTGTTATGGGCATTAGATACTTCCAGGTAAATTTGGTTGAGTACAGTTTTTGTTGCAATGTTCAGAAAATAGTGGATAGCCGATAAGTGTTTAGGCTGGTGATGTGCCTTATGCAATGATTTTGCATATGTACCCCTACCTTGTTGTAACTCACTACTTCTGTCAGCGGAAAATTGCAATTTTCAGAGCAGATTGTCGATGTTGGCAAATCTAGTTGCTGCCTTATGCATTCACTGCATGTGTGGTTGTTTCTGCTTTTTGCAAACACACATAAAAACAACAACAAAAACTAGTCAAATGGGACAGTGAAGGTTATTTTTTTGTTGTGATTCTCACTGTCACAGGAATGAAGGAGTTATGGCAACTATATATACTAGACTTATATTTTATATACCAGTTGGCACTTGGGGATGTGGCCAAAATCCCCCCAGCCAACTTTATTTCCCAGGGTTTTACCTGGTAACCATTTAATGCTAGGTCGACCTAGGAGCCAAGATCGTTTAAAAAAAAAAAATCCAGCATCGCCAGGACCTATACCCACAACCATCAGATCCGCAGGATCTAGCCCCTACAGCGCAGCAGATATCGTCATTTATTTAGTTTTAGAAAATTTTGGAAATATCCAGATTTGTAAGACATTAAGATAAAACAGTGTTTCATCAATTGACAAATTTATGAAATACAGATGCATTATTGTTTGAAGAATGTCAGATTAGACAAATTAAGCAACCATTTAACACATTCAGCAGAGTCCTATTATTTTAGAAAATGCAGCAGTTATATTATTTAAAAAATTCAGCAGTCATATTATTTAAAAATTCAGAAGTGATATTGTTTAAAAAAAATTCAGCGGAGTCATATTTAAAAAAAAAACCAGCAGAGTCAAATTGTTTAAAAACAAAATTCAGCAGTCATGTTATTTAAATACAAAAATCAGCAGTCATATTATTTAAAAACAAACAGCAGTGTCATATTATTTAAAAACAAAATTCAGCAGTGTCATATTTTTTAAAAACAGAATTCAGCAAGGTCATATTATTTATACACAAAATTCAGCAGAATCATGTTATTTAAAAAAAAAAAAATCAGTCTGCTGAATCATAATATTTTTAACAAAAGCAGCCTTCATATTACTTCAAAAAATGCAGCAGACTCATATTATTAAAAAAAATTCAGCAGGATCATATTATTTTTTTTTTAAATTCAGCAGAATCATATTATTTATGCCAGTAGATTATTGAAAATATGATTTCTTCTAGTGTGAGCCAAAGAGAGGAGTGTTCTCCCGGCTAAGCAAGCTCTCTCACACACCACACTCACCATCCCGGCCACTGTCACAAGGATATGACAGCAACTCCAGCGAGTCAAAGTTTTCTTACTCAGACTTCAGACCCTCGTCACAGGTAGCGGCAACAAACGGAACCAGTGCTCCTGGCTCTGCTGCTTCCTCCAGACCTTCGGTAAGTCTTTATTGATAGTTTAAAGGGGATTGATTATCCTTTACAAGAGTACGCAGATACAACGCCAATATTTGCAGTCTGTGGCTCTACTAGTTGTTAGTCAAGGTTTCAATATCTTTATAGATGGGTCAAGTCAAGGTTCCAATATCTTCATAGACGGGTCGAGTCAAGGATCCAATATCTTTATAGTTGGGACTAGTCAAGGTTCCAGTATCTTTGTAGACGGGTCTAGTCAAGGTTTCAATATCTTTGTAGACGGGTCGAGTCAAGGTTCCAATATCTTTGTAGACGGGTCTAGTCAAGGTTCCAGTATCTTTGTAGGCTGGTCTAGTCAAGGTTCCAATATCTTTGTAGGCGGGTCTAGTCAAGGTTCCAAAACCTTTGTAGATGGGTCTAGTCAAGGTTCCAGTATCTTTGTAGGCGGGTCTAGTCAAGGTTCCAAAACCTTTGTAGATGGGTCTAGTCAAGGTTCCAGTATCTTTGTAGACGGGCCGAGTCAAGGTTCCAAAACCTTTGTAGACGGGTCTAGTCAAGGTTCCAATATCTTTGTAGGCGGGTCTAGTCAAGGTTCCAGTATCTTTGTAGATGCGTCGAGTCAAGGTTCCAGTATCTTTGTAGACGGGTCTAGTCAAGTTTCCAATATCTTTGTAGACGTGAGCGCTCTGTTCATGTAACAGTGAAAATTATGCAAAATGCTCTTCACTGCCTTATTTGAATGCTAGTGCTTCAGAAAACCATGTCAGTCCCAGCAGAATCTTTAAGCGTGCACATGCAAAAAGAATGCATAAGGCAGCTGTTAGATGTGCCAGCATAATTGATCCCACACCAGAATTACAACTCACGGTTGGCACAGGCAGTCAGTCATGAAAATGCGCATTGCACCTGTATAAGTATACATAATTTTTAGTGCAGTTAAAAACACACTGCAGGCACAGCAGAAAGAAAATTCCACATGAAATTCACAGTGTCACACTAAGTTCCTCCTAAAGTCCCTGCTGTGTGGCCTTGGTAGTCATGTCTGTCCACAGGCTTCTGTCTCGTGTACTTTTCAGTAAACATTCTCCATGACATAGTATCAGATTGTCCAGTATCTTTTCTCTCGGTCTTCCTCTGCCCCTCCTCCCCTCCAACTTTCCTACAGTCACAATGTACTTCAGTTTCCCCCTTCTCATCTCACGACCAAAGAATGTAGATTGTCTCTTTGTGATGTTGGTAATCAGTTCTCTTCGTCAGTCAGTTTTCTTTTAAACATCTTCATTGCTCTTTTTTTATCTATCCAAGGTATTCTCATCATTTGTCTATAAAACAACATCTTGGCAGCTTCCAATAAGTTTTCACTAATTTACCAACTGTCTATAATTCACTTCCGTATATCAAGATAGGATTTATAGTTTTCAAGAATTCTCTTTCTCAATTGACAACGAAAGAGTGCATGAAATATTCACACCAAGTACTCAACTAAGTATCTGGGTGACAGAATCTTTCTACTCCTGGTCTATAAATAGGGAATTAGCATCAGCAAAACCTGGCTAGAAAACATAGTTTTTCAGAGCATCAGTGGTCAGCCAACTGTTGGGTCATTTTAGTCCAGAAGTCTCAGAGGAACACAGTGGGTGGGATCGACCTATTAAGAAAACACTTCAAGCTGTGAAGATATTTTTTTTAGCATAAACTCGCACCTCTTAGTTTTTATTTTAGCCTTATCCGAGGAGACAATAATTCTAGTCTGTTACTCTAGGATTACATGTTCCATGAGCTGGAATATCAATTTGGTTTTTCCTCTCTTTCAGTCTCGGCTCGGCCTTAACTCCAGCAAACACCTGTCTACGTCCTCATCCAGTCTACACAAAGCTTCAGATATCACCACTCCTCCAGGATCTGCTGGGGGCACGAGACTCCCTGGTGCTTCCCTTGGGGGGACCAAACTGGGTGACAGGGTGAGTGGTTGTGGTCTTGTGAGGTGGAAGCAGCACTGTGAGGTTACAGTGGTAGTGTGAGGTTACAGTGGTAGTGTGAGTTTACAGTGGTAGTGTGAGGTTACATTGGTAGTGTGATGTTACAGTGGTAGTTTGAGGTTAAGGTAGTAGTGTGAGGTTAATGTGGTAGTGTGAGGTTACAGTGGTAGTGTGAAGTTACATTGGTAGTGTGAGGTTACAGTAGTAATGTGAGGTTACAGTGGTAGTGTGAGATTACATTGGTAGTGTGAGTTTACAATTGTAGTGTGAGGTTACATTGGTAGTGTGAGGTTACAGTGGTAGTGTGAGGTTACATTGGTAATGTGAGGTTACAGTGGTAGTGTGAGGTTACAGTGGTACTGTGAAGTTACATTGGTAGTGTGATGTTACAGTGGTAGTTTGAGGTTAAGGTAGTAGTTTGAGGTTAAGGTGGTAGTGTGAGGTTAAGGTGGTAGTGTGAGGTTACAGTGGTAGTGTGAGGTTTTAGTGGTAGTGTGAGGTTTCTGTCGTAGTATTAGGTTACAGTGGTAGTGTGAGGTTACAGTGGTGGTAGTGTGAGATTACAGTGGTAGTGTGAGGTTAAGGTAGTAGTGTGAGGTTACAGTAGTAGTGTGAGGTTGCAGTGGTTATGTGAGGTTAAGGTAGTAGTGTGAGGTTACAGTGGTAGTGTGGAGTTACAGTGGTAGTGAGAGGTTACATTAGAATGTGAGGTTACAGTGGTCATATGAGGTTTCAGTGGTAGTGTGAGGTTTCAGTGGTAGTGTGAGGTTACAGTGGTAGTATGAGGTTACAGTGGTGGTAGTGTGATGTTTCTGTGGTGGTAGTGTGATGTTTCTGTGGTAGTGTGAGGTTACAGTGGTAGTGGGAGCTTAAAGTGGTGGTATTGTGAGGTTACAGTGGTAGTGTGAGGTTACATTGGTAGTGTGCGGTTACAGTGGTAGTGTGAGGTTTCTGTGGTAGTGTGAGGTTACAGTGGTAGTGTGAGGTTACAGTGGTAGTGTGAGGTTACAGTGGTAATGTGAGGTTACAGTGGTAGTGTGAGGTTACAGTGGTGGTAGTGTGAGGTTACAGTGGTGGTAGTGTGAGGTTACAGTGGTGGTAGTGTGAGGTTATAGTGGTTGTAGTGTGAGGTAATAGTGGTTGTATTGTGAGGTAACAGTGGTATTGTGAGGTTACAATTGTGGTGTGAAGTTACAATGGTAATGTGAATCTATAGTGGTAGTGGTAGGTTACAGTGGTAATGTGAGGTTACAGTGATAATGTGAGGTTACAGTGGTAATGTGAGGTCACAGTGGTAATGTGAGGTTACAGTGGTAATATGAGATTAAGTAGCAATGGTGATATTTAGTAACAGTATTGATAATGTTAGATAACAGCAGTAGTAATGTAAGTAACATAAACAGTTTTTTGAGGTGACAAGCATGGTAATGTGAGATAATGACATAGGTAATGTGAGGTAACAGTAGAAGTGCTAATGTTGTGTAAGAGCAACAGTAATGTGAAGTAACAGTAGAAGTGCTAATGTGGTGTAAGAGCAACAGTAATGTGAAGTAACAGTAGAAGTGCTAATGTGGTGTAAGAGCAACAGTAATGTGAAGTAACAGTAGAAGTGCTAATGTGGTGTAAGAGCAACAGTAATGTGAAGTAACAGTAGAAGTGCTAATGTGGTGTAAGAGTAATAGTAATGTGAGGTAACAGTAGAAGTGATAATGTGGTGTAAGAGCAACAGTAATGTGAAGTAACAGTAGAAGTGCTAATGTGGTGTAAGAGCAACAGTAATGTGAAGTAACAGAAGTGCTAATGTGGTGTAAGAGTAATAGTAATGTGAGGTAACAGTAGAAGTGCTAATGTGGTGTTAGAGTAATAGTAATGTGAGGTAACAGTAGAAGTGCTAATGTGGTGTAAGAGCAACAGTAATGTGAAGTAACAGTAGAAGTGCTAATGTGGTGTAAGAGCAACAGTAATGTGAGGTAACAGTAGAAGTGCTAATGTGGTGTAAGAGCAACAGTAATATGAGGTATTAGTAGAAGTGCTAATGTGGTGTAAGAGCAACAGTAATGTGAAGTAACAGTAGAAGTGCTAATGTGGTGTAAGAGCAACAGTAATGTGAAGTAACAGTAGAAGTGCCAATGTGGTGTAAGAGCAACAGTAATGTGAGGTAACAGTAGAAGTCATAATGTGCTGTAAGAGCAACAGTAATGTGAAGTAACAGTAGAAGTGCTAATGTGGTGTAAGAGCAACAGTAATGTGAAGTAACAGTAGAAGTGCCAATGTGGTGTAAGAGCAACAGTAATGTGAGGTAACAGTAGAAGTGCTAATGTGGTGTAAGAGCAACAGTAATGTGAGGTAACAGTAGAAGTGCTAATGTGGTGTAAGAGCAACAGTAATGTGAAGTAACAGTAGAAGTGCTAATGTGGTGTAAGAGCAACAGTAATGTGAGGTAACAGTAGAAGTGCTAATGTAGTGTAAGAGCAACAGTAATGTGAAGTAACAGTAGAAGTGCCAATGTGGTGTAAGAGCAACAGTAATGTGAAGTAACAGTAGAAGTGCCAATGTGGTGTAAGAGCAACAGTAATGTGAAGTAACAGTAGAAGTGCTAATGTGGTGTAAGAGCAACAGTAATGCGAGGTAACAGTAGAAGTGCTAATGTGGTGTAAGAGCAACAGTAATGTGAGGTAACAGTAGAAGTGCTAATGTGGTGTAAGAGCAACAGTAATGTGAAGTAACAGTAGAAGTGATAATGTGGTGTAAGAGCAACAGTAATGTGAGGTAACAGTAGAAGTGCTAATGTGGTGTAAGAGCAACAGTAATGTGAGGTAACAGTAGAAGTGCTAATGTGGTGTAAGAGCAACAGTAATGTGAAGTAACAGAAGTGCTAATGTGGTGTAAGAGCAACAGTAATGTGAGGTAACAGTAGAAGTGCCAATGTGGTGTAAGAGCAACAGTAATGTGAGGTAACAGTAGAAGTGCTAATGTGGTGTAAGAGCAACAGTAATGTGAAGTAACAGTAGAAGTGCCAATGTGGTGTAAGAGCAACAGTAATGTGAGGTAACAGTAGAAGTGCTAATGTGGTGTAAGAGCAACAGTAATGTGAAGTAACAGTAGAAGTGCCAATGTGGTGTAAGAGCAACAGTAATGTGAGGTAACAGTAGAAGTGATAATGTGGTGTAAGAGCAACAGTAATGTGAGGTAACAGTAGAAGTGATAATGTGGTGTAAGAGCAACAGTAATGTGAAGTAACAGTAGAAGTGCTAATGTGGTGTAAGAGCAACAGTGATGTGAGGTAACAGTAGAAGTGCTAATGTGGTGTAAGAGCAACAGTAATGTGAGGTAACAGTAGAAGTGCTAATGTGGTGTAAGAGCAACAGTAATGTGAGGTAACAGTAGAAGTGCTAATGTGGTGTAAGAGCAACAGTAATGTGAAGTAACAGTAGAAGTGCTAATGTGGTGTAAGAGCAACAGTAATGTGAGGTAACAGTAGAAGTGCTAATGTAGTGTAAGAGCAACAGTAATGTGAAGTAACAGTAGAAGTGCCAATGTGGTGTAAGAGCAACAGTAATGTGAAGTAACAGTAGAAGTGCTAATGTGGTGTAAGAGCAACAGTAATGTGAGGTAACAGTAGAAGTGCTAATGTGGTGTAAGAGCAACAGTAATGTGAAGTAACAGTAGAAGTGCCAATGTGGTGTAAGAGCAACAGTAATGTGAAGTAACAGTAGAAGTGCTAATGTGATGTAAGAGCAACAGTAATGTGAGGTAACAGTAGAAGTGCCAATGTGGTGTAAGAGCAACAGTAATGTGAAGTAACAGTAGAAGTGCCAATGTGGTGTAAGAGCAACAGTAATGTGAGGTAACAGTAGAAGTGCTAATGTGGTGTAAGAGCAACAGTAATGTGAAGTAACAGTAGAAGTGCTAATGTGGTGTAAGAGCAACAGTAATGTGAAGTAACAGTAGAAGTGCCAATGTGATGTAAGAGCAACAGTAATGCGAGGTAACAGTAGAAGTGATAATGTGGTGTAAGAGCAACAGTAATGTGAAGTAACAGTAGAAGTGCCAATGTGGTGTAAGAGCAACAGTAATGTGAGGTAACAGTAGAAGTGTTAATGTGGTGTAAGAGCAACAGTAATGTGAGGTAACAGTAGAAGTGTTAATGTGGTGTAAGAGCAACAGTAATGTGAGGTAACAGTAGAAGTGCTAATGTGGTGTAAGAGCAACAGTAATGTGAAGTAACAGTAGAAGTGCTAATGTGGTGTAAGAGCAACAGTGATGTGAGGTAACAGTAGAAGTGCTAATGTGGTGTAAGAGCAACAGTAATGTGAGATAACAGTAGAAGTTCTAATGTGGTGTAAGAGCAACAGTAATGTGAGGTAACAGTAGAAGTGCTAATGTGATGTAAGAGCAACAGTAATGTGAAGTAACAATAGAAGTGCTAATGTGGTGTAAGAGCAACAGTAATGTGAGGTAACAGAAGTGCTAATGTAGTGTAAGAGCAACAGTAATGTGAAGTAACAGTAGAAGTGCCAATGTGGTGTAAGAGCAACAGTAATGTGAAGTAACAGTAGAAGTGCTAATGTGGTGTAAGAGCAACAGTAATGTGAAGTAACAGTTGAAGTGCTAATGTGGTGTAAGAGCAACAGTAATATGAAGTAACAGTAGAGTTGGTAATGTGAAGTAACAGTAGAAGTGCCAATGTGGTGTAAGAGCAATAGTAATGTGAGGTAACAGTAGAAGTGCTAATGTGGTGTAAGAGCAACAGTAATGTGAAGTAACAGTAGAAGTGCTAATGTGGTGTAAGAGCAACAGTAATGTGAAGTAACAGTAGAAGTGCTAATGTGGTGTAAGAGCAACAGTAATGTGAGGTAACAGTAGAAGTGCCAATGTGGTGTAAGAGCAACAGTAATGTGAGGTAACAGTAGAAGTGCCAATGTGGTGTAAGAGCAACAGTAATGTGAGGTAACAGTAGAAGTGCCAATGTGGTGTAAGAGCAACAGTAATGTGAGGTAACAGTAGAAGTGCCAATGTGGTGTAAGAGCAACAGTAATGTGAAGTAACAGTAGAAGTGCTAATGTGGTGTAAGAGCAACAGTAATGTGAAGTAACAGTTGAAGTGCTAATGTGGTGTAAGAGCAACAGTAATATGAAGTAACAGTAGAGTTGGTAATGTGAAGTAACAGTAGAAGTGCTAATGCGATGTAAGAGTAATAGTAATGTGAGGTAACAGTAGAGTTGGTAATGGAAGGTAACAGTAGCCACAGTAATAGGAGTTAAAAGTAGTCATGGTAATGGGAGGTAACAGTAAAAGGAAGTAGCAGTAGAAATGGAAGGTGACATTAGCTGCGGTAAGGGGAAGTAACAGTGGTAATGTAGGGTGACAGTAGCCATGGTAATAGGAAGTAGCAGTGGTAGTTGGAGGTGACAGTAGCCATGGTAATAGGAAGTAGCAGTGGTAGTTGGAGGTGACAGTAGCTATGGTAAAGGACAGTGTGGTAAGGGAGGGTGACAGCAGCCAGTAGTGGTAAGGGGAAGTAACAGTGGCAGAAGCAAAAATACTATGTTTTGTGTTTAGACAGCTGCTAATTTGTGTTGAAATGTACGCAGGTTCTGGTTAGTGGCTCCAAGCCGGGCATCTTGCGCTTCATTGGAGAGACAGACTTTGCCAAAGGCGTCTGGGCTGGGGTGGAACTGGATGAACCCCTGGGGAAAAATGACGGGGCTGTGGCTGGCAAAAGGTAGGAGATGTGTGCCAGAGGACCAGTGAGAGAGACTAGTTATCTCACTCTATGTCTTGGTCCTATGTCCTACTGTCTTCCTCTCTCTCAACTTTCAGTGTTTTTGTGTGTGTCTGTCTATCCCTCTCCACCCCCTTCCTCCCTCCCCCCGAATAGATACAGCCACTTCATCACCATCATGTGGCTGTATATTGGTGCAAAAAAGGCAACTGAAAATTATTTTGTTGAAATCTGACAGCAATATAGACAAATAAAAAAAGGCATAGCTTCACAGCTATTTAATATAAACTCATAATTATTTTGCATTTTTTTAACCAAATTGTTCATAAAAATAATTTTAAAAAAAATTTTTTTAAATGGTGTAATCTTGTTGTACATCAGTGTAATGTGGCTGTAGATTAGTGAAAGAAAAAGGTAAGTAAACAAAATTCTTGGTTTTTCCTTATAGACTAACAAAAACAGCAAAGTTTAACAACTATTTAATATAAACTCATAATATTTTGCATTTTTATACTAAATTGAATAGAGAACAAATTTCAAGAGTAATTAAAAAAAAAAAAATCATAAACTTGTTTTACATCATCATTATCATCATCATTATCATCATCATCATCTGGTTGTACATTTGGTGCAAAGAGGGAAAAAAGCAGCCAAAATATTTGTTGACACCATTTTTTTTGTTGTTGCTGAAATAATCTTGGATGAAAGCTCTTCTTAACTGTGAAATAAAATTCTGCAAAATCAGTGGCTGTTTGTCATTCTGCACCAGGAACTTCTGTTACAGTATGACTGAATCATCATCAAGTAGCAGGTCCTTTGCAGAACGTCACTCTCATCACAGTCTGCCTGAAAGAAACTTGGTCTCTCACCAGCTCTCCCACCTCATGTTCTTTCATACTCAAGGAGTCACTTATATCCTGTGCCCATCTTCATCTTGGTCAGCCCCTGCCCCTCCTTCCTGGTACCATGCCTTCTGCTATAATTTTTTCCAATCCGTCGTGGCACTCAATATGACCAGAATATTTTAGTTTCCGAGACAGGATGCTGTTTATTAGCCAATCTTCTTTTATGTTCAGATTTTTAGGATGTCATTATTTCTCCTCTTCTTTGTCCAAGATATTCTGAGAATCTTTCTAGAGCATTTCAGCTCAAAAGCCCCTATTCTCTTTCTGAATTGTCAAACTAAAAAAGCTTCAAAAATTATGTTTTCCCAAAACAGGCAATGGCAAGAATGGCACCCTGGTAAACATTGAGGATTGCATTGTTAAACAGTTTTTACTAAACTCTAAACCACAAAGCCATAATGTACAAAAGATACACTAACAGACATATCTAACAATACACACCTGATGCACATACATGAAACAGTTTACAAAAACTGTTGTAACATAACACACCTACCTCCGACTGCCATGCCACTGCTATAAGCAAAACGTCTTCCAGTTTCAACTATAATTTTTGTGGCAATTTGTAAGTATTATCAAAGTCACAGTCACCAAACTGTTCACTTTCCAATTTAAAACAATCAAGATAATATTCCACTGTATCAGAAATATTCTCCAAACTGTTCACTTTCCAATTTAAAACAATCAAGATAATATCCCACTGTATCAGAAATAGTCTCCAAACTGTTCACTTTCCAATTTAAAACAATCAAGATAATATCCCACTGTATCAGAAATAGTCTCCAAACTGTTCACTTTCCAATTTAAAACAATCAAGATAATATCCCACTGTATCAGAAATAGTCTCCAAACTGTTCACTTTCCAATTTAAAACAATCAAGATAATATCCCACTGTATCAGAAATAGTCTCCAAACTGTTCACTTTCCAATTTAAAACAATCAAGATAATATCCCACTGTATCAGAAATAGTCTCCAAAACTGTTCACTTTCCAATTTAAAACAATCAAGATAATATCCCACTGTATCAGAAATAGTCTCCAAACTGTTCACTTTCCAATTTAAAACAATCAAGATAATATCCCACTGTATCAGAAATAGTCTCCAAACTGTTCACTTTCCAATTTAAAACAATCAAGATAATATCCCACTGTATCAGAAATAGTCTCCAAACTGTTCACTTTCCAATTTAAAACAATCAAGATAATATCCCACTGTATCAGAAATAGTCTCCAAAAACTGTTCACTTTCCAATTTAAAACAATCAAGATAATATCCCACTGTATCAGAAATAGTCTCCAAACTGTTCACTTTCCAATTTAAAACAATCAAGATAATATCCCACTGTATCAGAAATAGTCTCCAAACTGTTCACTTTCCAATTTAAAACAATCAAGATAATATCCCACTGTATCAGAAATAGTCTCCAAACTGTTCACTTTCCAATTTAAAACAATCAAGATAATATCCCACTGTATCAGAAATAGTCTCCAAACTGTTCACTTTCCAATTTAAAAACAATCAAGATAATATCCCACTGTATCAGAAATAGTCTCCAAACTGTTCACTTTCCAATTTAAAACAATCAAGATAATATCCCACTGTATCAGAAATAGTCTCCAAACTGTTCACTTTCCAATTTAAAACAATCAAGATAATATCCCACTGTATCAGAAATAGTCTCCAAACTGTTCACTTTCCAATTTAAAACAATCAAGATAATATCCCACTGTATCAGAAATAGTCTCCAAACTGTTCACTTTCCAATTTAAAACAATCAAGATAATATCCCACTGTATCAGAAATAGTCTCCAAACTGTTCACTTTCCAATTTAAAAACAATCAAGATAATATCCCACTGTATCAGAAATAGTCTCCAAACTGTTCACTTTCCAATTTAAAACAATCAAGATAATATCCCACTGTATCAGAAATAGTCTCCAAACTGTTCACTTTCCAATTTAAAACAATCAAGATAATATCCCACTGTATCAGAAATAGTCTCCAAACTGTTCACTTTCCAATTTAAAACAATCAAGATAATATCCCACTGTATCAGAAATAGTCTCCAAACTGTTCACTTTCCAATTTAAAACAATCAAGATAATATCCCACTGTATCAGAAATAGTCTCCAAACCAAGCCAGCCCTAGCGATCACCTGCGTTATGAAAATGTGCGCCTAATGAGTCATCTACAAGGAAGCTGACCCCCAAAAAAATTGAGGGAAATTTACTTTGAGCACTACCGAATTGTGTCCCATAAATAAACTTAAAGAAATGAATGGACTTATGGCTTTGACTACATTTGTGGCAAAAGTTTTTTTTAAACATGTCGGTAAGTGTCCAAAGTTACGATCACATAACGTGAGATCATGATAGTCTGTGGGTTAATAAAGTTGTCCTAACATAGCAGCTAGAAGCCAACCCAAAGTCTAGGTTTCCATTCCATATCATGATGGATTTGTTTTAAACATTGACTTTAACTCTCTGGTCAACCCAGCCTAGGATTTGTTTTAAAAATTGACTTTGACTGTCTGGTAAACCCAGCCTAGGATTTGTGTTAAAAATTGACTTTGACTGTCTGGTCAACCCAGCCTAGGATTTGTTTTAAAAATTGACTTGACTCTCTGGTCAACCCAGCCTAGGATTTGTTTTAAAAATTGACTTTGACTCTCTGGTCAACCTAGCCTTAAATGTGTACTGTGTAATGTCATGGGAAGTAAAGGCAGCTGGCATAATATGGCAGATTTGTTTTTAAACATATTAGCCTATCGTCCTATGCCTGATGTCCCACTGGCTTGAAAATAGTCTTTCACTGTTACAACATGTCCAAGATATGACATGCCTTATCTTTTCTGATACAGTTTCTCTTTCTCAGGTATTTTGTTTACACATATCTAACCCTTTTCAGGTTTTTTTCAAATTAGCAACTATCAATACTTACATCATCTTTTTCCAGTATTGTCTCTACCCTTGCATCATCTTTCTCCTGTATTGTTGATCCTTGCATTAATTTTTCCTATATTGTCTATCCCTTCATCATCTTTCTCCTGTATTGTCTATCCTTGCGCCATCTTTCTCCTGTATTGTCTATTCTTACATTATTTTTCTTCTATATTGTCTATCCTTGCATCATATTTCTCCTGTATTGTCTATCCTTGCATGATCTTTCTCCTGTATTATCTATCCTTGCATCATCTTTCTCCTGTATTGTCTGTCCTTGCCTAATCTTTCTCCTGTATTGTCTATCCTTGCATGTTCTTTCTCCTGTATTGTCTGTCCTTGCGTCATCTTTCTCCTCTATTGTCTGTCCTTGCATCATCTTTCTCCTGTATTGTCTATCCTTGCATCATCTTTCTCCTGTATTGTCTGTCCTTGCATCATCTTTCTCCTGTATTGTCTGTCCTTGCATCATCTTTCTCCTGTATTGTCTGTCCTTGCATCATCTTTCTCCTGTATTGTCTGTCCTTGCATCATCTTTCTCCTGTATTGTCTGTCCTTGCATAATCTTAATCCTGTATTGTCTGTCCTTGCATCATCTTAATCCTGTATTGTCTATCCTTGCATCATATTTCTCCCGAATTATCTATTCTTGCATGTTCTTTCTATGTATTTATCCTTGCATTGACTTTTTCATGTTTTATCTATCCTTGCATTCTCTCTGTCAGGTATTTTGACTGCAAGCCATTGCACGGCCTGTTTGCGCCGATCCACAAAATTTCCCTAGCAGATTTGGGAGTCACCACACCTTCACCACACTCGCGCCCAGTCATGTCCACCAGCCTGCGCAGCTCTCGGGAGCGCAGCGGCAGCCAGGAAAGTGTCTCATCATTGTCCTCCACAGCGTCCAGTGTGTCCAGATCGCGGGTAAGGTTGGGAGTGACCTCTTTGGCCAGCCAGGTACATGCAGCATTTTTTTTGCAAATTTGTTAACTGCCTTGTGTCTTTTCTGCACAGTGCAGGGTATTATGTGAAGTATTTTCAGGTTTGGCCTGTTTGTTAGATCATTTACTCATAATAATGTGTGTTCTCACTCCAAACTGTTGAATACACATTAAACTGTTAGTACTTTACACATAGCAGAATTGAAATAGAATTGTTGACATGTATTCAGGTTTGGCCCATTTGTAAAAATCCGACACTCATGATAATTGTAGTAATGCATGTTCTCTGCATAAATTTTGTATATAAAATCTGTTATCATTTCACACAGATTGATATTATAATGACTTGAAAAAAATATCAGTCCAAACAAGAAACAAGAAAAAATATCAGTCCAAACAAGAAACAAGAAAAAATATCAGTCCAAACAAGAAAAAATATTAGTGCAAACACGAAAAAGTATCAGTCCAAACTAGAAAAAATATCAGTCTGAACACACACAAAAAATATCAGTCCAAACAAGAAAAAATATCAGTCCAAACAAGAAACAGTATATCCAAACAAGAAAAAATATCAGTCCAAACAAGAAAAATATCAGCCCAAGCAAGAAAAATATAACCTGCAGCCAGTTGCCATATTAACCAACAAATTAATTTGTGTCTTTGTTAGATTAGCCATCTGTGTCCCTTATAAGCTGAAGCCTGTTGCCAGATTAACCAACAAATTAATTTGTGTCGTGATTAGATAAGTTAAAAAGTCCAACTGTGTTCCTCATGAGCTGCAGCCAGTTGTTGAAGTAACCAACAAATTATTGTAAATCTCTGTTAGAACAGCATACACATGAATCCTTGTTAAGTTAGTGAATTGTTTTATCTCACTGGTTCCCACCTAGTGAAGACAAGACCTGTGCACTGGTTCCCACCTAGTAAAGACAAGACCTGTGCACTGGTTCCCACCTAGTGAAGACAAGACCTGGGCACTGGTTCCTACCTAGTGAAGACAAGACCTGTGCACTGGTTCCCACCTAGTGAAGACAAGACCTGTGCACTGGTTCCAACCTAGTGAAGACAAGACCTGTGCACTGGTTCCCACCTAGTGAAGACAAGATCTGTGCACTGGTTCCCACCTAGTGAAGACAAGACCTGTGCACTGGTTCCCACTTAGTGAAGACAAGACCTGTGCACTGGTTCCCACCTAGTGAAGACAAGACCTGCGCACTGGTCCCCACCTAGTGAAGACAAGACCTGTGCACTGGTTCCCACCTAGTGAAGACAAGACCTGTGCACTGGTTCCCACCTAGTGAAGACAAGACCTGTGCACTTGTTCCCACCTAGTGAAGACAAGACCTGTGCACTGGTTCCCACCTAGTGAAGACAAGACCTGTGCACTGGTTCCCACCTAGTGGAGACAAAACCTGTGCATGTGGCTGCCCTCTTATTTACAGATGATGGCCACAGAATCCATACATTTTTCAATAGTCATACTGAAGAATTTATAAATATTAGGTTAGTTGCGGATCCTTTACAGGATGCTACAGAACCAACCAAAACAGCCCCTGGCTGTTGTGTGGTTTTTTAGGCAAATTTATGTCCAGTGGTTTGCCATTGCTTTCTGGACCATCGGCTTTCTTGATACCACTGTTGAAACCAACGCAAGGTGCATTGCCCGCAGCTGGAATCTAACCCTGCATCCTGGCATTATGAAGCATTCGCATCGACTTAGCCACAGAGCCGACTTAAATATTAGAATTGAGAAAAAAAAAAAAGATTGCTTTCTTAAGTTAAAAGGTTTTGGTAAATGATATCACGGGCTCTTTAAATTTGCCTTGAAGTTATAATGTAAATCCAGAGAACCTTAAATAAATGAAGACCAGGCGGCTTGAAAATTACTTCTATAGGCTAATATCAGAATTCAGGCATGAAAATATGATCTTGCTTCCAGCAATTGTCCGTTTCCACAATGATTTGTATTAATTTCTTTGTAGAGAACCAGTGAACCAGTTTTGTTTTAAACTATCAGTAAAGAATAGCTTCAGTTTTTGCAGAATTCAGTACAGATATACCTTACTATATTACACATACAGACTAATTCCAGTAAATTCTGCAGAAACACACTTTTGTTTCATAATCAAAAGTGAATGTTAATAGTTTTTAAGCCAGTGTTTTCCCAATGTTATAATTTAAGTAGTGAGGCCACAAAAGATGTATGGCACAGTTATTTCTTGACATCTTGTCAGGAGCATTGTTATAGAATTATGTCAACAATTGAGGAAGCACAACAGTCTTTTCATCTGAAGTGTACAAATGATGTTGTTTCTTGTAATACTGTACATTCTCCCCAACGGAAGTCTTAGATAAACTCCATGATCACCACGGAAGTCTGAGATTAACCATGTGATTCTTTTGTTTTTTGTGTGTATATTATTAGTTTTATTTCTTTATAATTTCTAGTGTGTATTTTATTTCAGTTGACCCCTCGACTTAGTCTTGCATCAGAAGTATATTTTATTTCTTAAACAAATTCTCTGTTTTAAGTTTTTACTACTTTTGGTGAAGACTTGCTCAACTAACTTTCATTTGCAGAGTTTTTGTGTGCCGCATCTACCATTTCTTCAACAGTTTCTCTGTTTGTACCCTTTTGTGAAGATTTGCCTAACTAACTTTCACTCGCTGTTAAATTTATGTGTACCACTTTTACCGTATCTTTAACAGTTTCTCTGTTTTTACCCTTTTGTGAAGATTTGCTAAACTAACCTTCACTCGCTGTGAAATTTATGTGTACCACTTTTACCGTTTCTTTAACAGTTTCTCAGTTTGTACCCTTTTGTGAAGATTTCTTAACTAACTGTCACTCGCTGTAAAATTTATGTGTGCCACTTCTACCACTCGATACCACTGTCAAAACCAATGCAAGGCCCACAGCTGGAATTGAAGCCGGCACCCGGGCATTATGAAGCTCATTCACAACGCCTAAGCCACAGATGCTGACCTACCCTTAGTAGTTGCCTGTTATTATAAGTTGGCCTGTAAGTTGCAGTCGGTGATTCAATCAGCAGGTTCTTTACAGGACGTTGCTGTCTTCATGGCACACCTGAAACTTCACCCCTTTCTATAATAGCCAGTTCTCCAGCCAGATGCGCTTTCATAGCCAGTGGCTTCTTCAGTGTCCTGTTTTTACCCACTTCATACATAGGTCTGCCTGGCTTGCTAGCACAGTTGGCTAAACCTGACTGCGTGGCGAGTGGGTGATGAACTAGTGCTCCTGGTTTACGCCTGGGAGTAGGCAGAAAAGCCACATTTCTCTCATATTTACGGTATCTATCATGGAATCAAGACGGAAGGATTGCGATATCCATAGTACAGAGCCAAACTCATGGTTTCTGGATACTTAAAAAAAAAAATATATAGGTCTAATATTCCAGTTGCCATTGCTTGAGATTTTCCTAGGTGAAAGGAGTTGTGTGTTTCTGTGTGACTTTTTTGGTTTTGTTTTTTCAAAACAGTTTCTCACATTCTGTGAGGATTTGCTTAACTAATTTTCACCCACTTGCAGCATTTGTTATTGTCATTTTTACTGTTTCCTTGACAGTTTCTCTATTTTCAGTATTTCTGTACATCCTTTGCGGAAGGTTTGCTTAACTAACTTTCATGCGTGTCATTGGTGTGTATCCCTTCTGCTGTTCTTACTTCACCTTATGTTAGCTGCAAGTATCCCATTGAAACAAATGCTCATTCTTTCTTTCTTTCATTCTTTCTTTCTTTCATTCTTTCTTTCTTTCTTTCTTTCTTTCTTTCTTTCTTTCTTTCTTTCTTTCTTTCTTTCTTTCTTTCTTTCTTTCTTTCTTTCTTTCTTTCTTTCTTTCTTTCTTTCTTTCTTTCTTTCTTTCTTTCTTTCTTTCTTTCTTTCTTTCTTTCTTTCTTTCTTTCTTTCTTTCTTTCTTTCTTTCTTTCTTTCTGTCTGTCTGTCTGTCTGTCTGTCTGTCTGTCTGTCTGTCTGTCTGTCTGTCTGTCTGTCTGTCTGTCTGTCTGTCTGTCTGTCTGTCTTTCTTTCTTTCTTTTTTTCTTTCTTTCTTTCTTTCTTTTTTTCTTTCTTTCTTTCTCCTATAGAAACAATTGCTCATATTTGTTTAATCCTGTCAGTTCATTAGAGAAACTGTTGGCCAAGCACTTACAACATCCTGCTCTAAGGTGGGAGACTGGGTTCTACCACCGGTAATGGGTAAGAGTGTTTCTGGTGGGGCAGAATCGAACATCCTGACCTGCACAGTCTGTGGCGACAGCACTAGCCAAGCGGCCCTAAATCCTCACACTCACGACCTCCTTTCTTCCTTCCTTCCTTCCTTTCTTTTTCATAGTGGACATTTATTCTTTTCTTAACAGAGTGGTCTTTCTTTCTTTCTCTCTGTTTCTCTTTCATTCTTTTTTCTTCTCTTTGTTGTAGTTGTTGTTGTTATCTTTTGGGAGGGTATGGTCTAGTGTTTTTGGTGCTAGGGACTTCACAGAGATATGGGACATCCTAGAGACTAGTCTCATTAGTCAGTTTTTATTTTGGGTGTGACAGAGATGTAGTTTGACAGCGCTGCTATATGCAACAATTCAGAATGATTATCAGCATGTGACAAACACGTGGCACCGCCTGCTTTGTAACAACTAATTGAAAACGATCACCAACACTTTTGTGGCATCACTTTCACACAACAACCAACTGAAAACTGTCACCACCTATCACAAATATGTGGTACCACCTCTTTAAACAGTAACCAGTGACACACTTCTAACTTGAAAACTTTGCTATGAATTTATATCAGAAAATTAAAAAAGGAACGTTCAATAAGAAGAATTGAAAACGTGGTAATAAAAAATGACAATAGAATGAATAGAAAGACATGGGAATTAACATGAATAAAATTGACACAGCTGCTGTTTTAATTACTCAAAAATATGCATAAAAAATATGAAAACAGACAAAGGAAATAGTATGATCTGTGAAAACCTAACAAGATCCTTAGATAATCTTCTGCTACAAAATATTGTAAATCTGCTTGCTTAGATATCATTGTTTGTTCTTTATTCCTGTTGGTTATAGTAACTTTGTAGCTCAGTTTTGCCCATATTAGTTTTAATCAATAGTTGCCTGATAATCTTCCTTACTAGTTTTGTTACCCTTAAATATCCGTAACAGTTTTTTAATCTATAATTGTCCTTGTGAGTTTTGTAACCCATAGCTGTCGTTATTAGTTTTAGAACTGATAGTTTCCTCCACAATTGGAGTGCGTCTGCCTGAGAGGCAAGCAACCAGTCAGATCTGTAAAAGACAGGTGCATGCGACACTCAAGTCCTATAACAAGACCAAAGTCGACAAGTAAACAAACAGGACTTTTCACCAGAGTTTACAGCCGATATATGTGAAGAAGAAGAAGAAGAAAATGAAAAAAGAAGAAGAACATAGTTTCTTTTATTGTATAACCCACTGTTACTGTTATAATTGTAATAATCAGAACTTGCTTGTATTAGTTTTAAAACCTAGTGTTGTCCTTTTTATTAGTTTTAAACACACAGATGCTGTTATTAGTTTTATAATATCTAGTTTCATAGTGTATTTGGCTTGTGCATTTTGTTGATGAAGAAAACCTTTAACATGACAGTCCTGACCTGGTTTATGGCCAGTGTATATTTTGTTTGGCACCTGTTGCACTGTAATTTCATGGCTTGAGTATGCTGCATGTACCTGGTAAGAAATGTTATTGTCTGTCATTCTGTACTGTTTGTGGGTTTTTGTGATCTTATCTATAGTGAAGGACACCATTTTAAAATCACCTAGTAAATAATCGATTTGTTTCCCATATCCAACAGAGCATTGCATCCGCTCTGTTCAGGGCCCACTTATTGCATTATAATTCTTGCTTAGGGTAGTTTTGGAGCTCATTAGATTTGAGATCATTTTAGTGTGAACTCTTTTAGTCCCAGATGGTTTCAAAGCAGAAACACAATCTGGAACAGTAATCACAGTGGAAAAGGCATCAGTGTATGACTTTCAAAGATACATCTTATACTGTGCTGCATGTAAAATATTTGGCCAGATTTCTTTTGCAAACCCAGACCAAACATGAAATAAATAAATGCACACCTTTTGTTGCATATAGACATACGATGAGCTCACGTGGTGTTTTGCTTGAGACAGAAAAAAGTTGAGCTAGATTTTGAGTCAACTGATCATTTTCTAGAATTAAAATGAAGACCAAAAAACGCACGGAAAAAGGAGCTACAAAGTGAAGTTAAAAAAGATGCAGAGTACAAAGGGTGGGCTGCATGCAATATCAAAGGTTAGGACAATTTCCCATGAGTTGGTTGAGGGCCTGTGCCCCATAGATTGATAAAGGGCAGAAGAAGAAACAAATTTTAGAGCTTTATGTTGATTTTAGAATAAGCTAGGTTTTGGGCAATATTAGAGTTCGCTGCATTTATGATAATTCTAGAGCTATCTACCTTTAAGTAAAAGCAAAGTAAAGGACCCTTTTCCACGCCTTTGGGCGTATAGGGCATATAGCGCCAGACCTATATTTTATAGACCAATCGGCACAGGATGCATGATGTGGTCAGGATCACACCGCCTGCCACTACGTCCTGGGACTACGCCTGGTACCCACTTAAGGTTGGGTCGGCCTGAGAGCCAAGGTCATTTCTGAAAAAAGTCTGACTCTGCCTGGGAGCGAACCCACGACCTTCCGATCCACGGCAAGTGTCTAGCCGCTCCGCCATGGCGACTTGTCTACATTTAGTGTCAATGTTATAATGGTACCCTTATCTTTACTTCAGAATTCAATACTTTTTGGATGATATTAGAGTTTACTAAATGTATGATAGTGCTATAGCTATTTATATTTATAGCAAAGGCAAAGGGTTATAATGGTACTATAAAAAAAATCTAAAACATAATAAATAATTGATAAACTGCCTTATAAAGTATGGTTTAGGTTTAGATGACGGATCAGCATCATGGCACAAGGGGTAGCCCATCGGTGCTCCGTTCTGCTTCTGACTAAAGCCTGAGTTCAAAGAATCTCACAAACTCTGTAGCACCGGCGAGGATCCTAAAATTTTACTTTGGGTAGATTTTTAGCTCCAAATTTTGCCCGGGCAGCACTGTTAGGCTGCTCTTTTCCATTTCCAACTGCCAAGGTGTGTTTTTTTACCTGCACAACAAAACACTCAGGCTTTTGATCTCAACACTACGCAGAGACCAGGGGGAATTTAATAAAACTCCACTAGAAGAGAAACTTAAATAAATAAAGACTAGGCTGCTGGAAAAATTACTTTCAAAATTCAGTAGCCGGGTGTTGATCAGAGGTGGATGAATTCACTACAAATGTGTGACTAAAATGTCCAACAAAACCTCACAGATGAGAATAAAATGTCCCATGAAACCTCACAGATGAGACTAAAATATCCCATGAAACCTCACAGATGAGACTAAAAAGTCCCATGAAACCTCACAGATGAGAATAAAAAGTCCCATGAAACCTCACAGATGAGACTAAAATATCCCATGAAACCTCACAGATGAGACTAAAAAGTCCCATGAAACCTCACAGATGAGGCTAAAAAGTCCCATGAAACCTCACAGATGAGACTAAAAAGTCCCATGAAACCTCACAGATGAGACTAAAAAGTCCAATGAAACCTCAGAGGAAGTAAGTCAGTCAGTCAGTAGCATGTCCTTTTCAGAACCTTGCTCCCATAACAACCCTCTGAAAAACTCCTCGATCACAGGCAAGATGTCCTGCGCCTGATACACCCATTTGGAGATGATCCGCCACGTCCTGCACCCATTTTCTCTCTTACTTTTCTCTTCCTCTCTTCCCAGGCATATACCCCTCCATTATTAGAGGAAGGTTAACCTAAATAACAAATACTGGAAGAAGTCAGATGTATTGGCCAAGAGGCACAAATATTGCCGCTTTGCTGTAAACAGGCACAACACGTTTACGTCACTTAGATGAATGATCAAGAAAAAGATTATCAGAATTGAGGGAAAAGAAAGAAAGTTTAATCTTGTCTCCAGCAATTGTCAGTTTCCAGAAAATAATTTTATTTGTATCTTTGTTGAGAATGAATGAACACTTCCGCTAGATGCGATTGTTCCTCATTTTAGTTTGTTTGTTTAAAATACCATTGGTAAGGAAAAGCTAAAGTTTTTGCAGATTTCAGTATGTGTATTTGCCTTCCTATATTACACATACAGACAAATTCCAGTAAATGGAGAGGTGAGGAAAAAATGCAGGTGTTGGAAAGGACACACATTGAGAAAACTGGAGAACAATATAACTAGAGTGTCATTACACCCAAACCTGTAGTGGTGTAATAATAAAGGCAGACCACACACACACACACACATATTTAAAAAACACACATGCACTCTCATTCACTCAGTTACTCATTCACTCATGCACTGACTCACTCATTCTCTCTCTCTCTCTCTCTCTCTGCCTCTCTCTCTCAATCTCTCTTCTGCTCTTTCTTTCTCTCTCTTTATTTCTCTCTTTCTCTCTGACTCTCACTCTCTCACTCTTCCTCTCTCTCTCTCTCTCTCTCTCTCTCTCTCTCTCTCTCTCTCTCTCTCTCTCCCTCTCTCTCTCTCTCTGAGAAGGGAACTAAAGAGTAAAGTTAAAAAGATAAGAAGGACACAGGGTGAGCTGCATGCAGTAGCAAACGATAGGACAACTTGGCATGAGATGGTTGAGTGCCTGTGCTCAATTGGAGGGGGGAAAAGGGCATGAGAAAAGAGAAGAGATATTACACATTTCAGTGCACACCTCAGAAGTTTGTTTTTCTTGTTTACTAATATTGAAAGGAAACATTATTGTCTTAAAATCCTCGATTATCTTTAACACTTGCAGCCCCCTCTGCACCATTGAGCACTACAAACTTAAAAGTTTGACTTTTTTTTTTGGGGTTGCATGTATTTTTATGGTTGGTTTCATTTTTTCTCTTTTATAGTCTGATTTGCATCACTTTCAAACCCCTTATTATCATCCCTCCTTTGACCGTAATTTGTATCACATTATTGTGAGTTCTCTTCCCCTCCTGTCTTTTGGTCTCAGTTTGTGTCACATTTTGTCATTTTCATGGGCTTCCTTGTAATTCTAAATAGTGAAAAGCATACAAAAAACACCCAACACCCAACACTAGATATAAACAATCAACTCCATGGGGGAAAAAAAAAAGTTGTATTTTTCCCCTTATAGTTTCGACTATCAGTCCCAGCTATCAAGTAATGTGTTCTCTTACTTTTACATTTGGACTTGAAAAATCTGGCCACCAGAGTGGCAGCTCCCTTTCTGTGTATATAATTTATGTAAAAGTATTGCAAGTGGTAATTTGTGGGTATAGTGGTTACCTGTGTTGTTATATGCAAGAAAGACATAGACAATAATCAGACAAGCTGAAAAATATTTTCTGGCAGTAGATATGTTTTATTTTTTATTTTTAAGAAGAATGCAAAAAAAGCTATCGTGGAATGTTAGAAAATCAGGTGAGGTAGACCTCCTCAAGACAGGTGAAAATCGTAAACTGAGTCGAGAAGTTAGACGTGGATTGTCAGTTTTTAGTGTGGACGTATTACGAGAAAGATTGGGCTCCAGATTCTGGTTGCAGCTGGCAATAGAAAAAAGGCTATTGAAAGGCAAAGAAATAAATACCTGGATTGCTTAGCCGTATTGATGGGGGTTGAGAAAGAACACTGACCTAATCTTTGATTCTGGTTATCATATGAGCCACAAAATGTGGACACTTAGTTTTAAACGGGGTGCATGATGATGATGATGAATAGTCACATCTTTCTTTGGACATCACAGTAAACACTATGTGGGATGAGAGGGCCTCTTTGGATGGAACTGGGTATCTGAGATTTGTCCTGTTGGATTGCCATCCAAGATTTGACTCATGGAATCACAGTAATGGTTGTATCATCAGGTAGTAGCTCAGGTGGGAGCAAGATGGACACGTCTGATGGGAGCCGAATACATTTGAGGTCCAAACCTGAGAAATACAGCATCATGGAACTCCTCTCTGTAATACCAGTGCTGAAAGAGATCGAGGACTGGGAACTTTTCTAATTTTTCTCATTTTTCACAGGATACTGTGCATATGCTTCTGGCATGATCTCAACTTGCAGCAGGGAGATCCCAGTTCTAGCCAGTTAGCATTCCCATGGGAATCAGGGTGTAAATGCATTACACCATAGCTTTCATAGAGGCTTGTTGCCATTCAGTGGAGGGCATGCGTCACACCATAGCTTTCATAGAGGCTTGTTGCCATTCAGTGGAGGGCATGCGTCACACCATAGCTTTCATAGAGGCTTGTTGTCATTCAGTGGAGGGCATGCATCACACCATAGCTTTCATAGAGGCTTGTTGCCATTCAGTGGAGGGCATGCGTCACACCATAGCTTTCATAGAGGCTTGTTGCCATTCAGTGGAGGGCATGCGTCACACCATAGCTTTCATAGAGGCTTGTTGCCATTCAGTGTTGGGCATGCGTCACACCATAGCTTTCATAGAGGCTTGTTGCCATTCAGTGGAGGGCATGCATCACACCATAGCTTTCATAGAGGCTTGTTGCTTTCTCATCTGGAAACCACTAGCAGGGTGTCTGCGACTGGGTCACCCATTGGCTTGCTGGCAGACAACTTTGTTGCTGGTCGGAACAGTATTTGAGTCCGTCTCCTCTAATCGCACTGACACTGCAGGAGTCCTTTTCAGGGCTCTGGGTAACATGCAGGGCTAAGCCATTTTTGTATGGTGTACGTAACGTAACGTCACAATTTTAACCCAAAGCTCCTCCTTCGGGGATGCTGGTTGATTGTGATGAAGATCCACAATTATAGTGTCTGGCTTTAATCAGAACTTGTTCATCTTATACAGTTGACAGTTTAACAACATGGACAAGGTGTTTACTCCGTGATAATCATATGACAGTGGGTTTGGCATCTTGTTTGTCATCACCTGAGCTATGTACTGTTGTGCTTTGTGCGACACTCTCAACTGATGAACAGCTACTCTGTGAATTAATGAACGAACAAACTTTATTTGACAGAGACTAAGCCTTAAAGGAATAAATCCTGGTGAAAAGAAGTCAGTTCTCTTGTTACTAAATACCTTTAAAAAAAAAATACTTCACAAAAAAGGCTTCATCAATTATTTATGAAAAATCAAACCATACTAAAGTAGAACTTTCCAGTAAGACACAATTACAAAAGACAACAGGAATGTTGCAGCCAGGAAGCCTTCCATCGGCTTACCACCCACACACAAAAAAACCACGGACTTCAATACAGTTGTTTATAAAAACCACATATAGTTTCTATCGCTGTTTAGTTGCTGAGAGCAAAAGATCATTCAGTACACCTGTTTTATTCACGTGAAAGCTGTTAACCATTGATTCAAACGCGCCACTTGATTTTTGTGGTAAACATTTCTTCAGATTATGGTTGATCATGTTTTATACTATTATAAATTGTGCTTTAACTCTTTGAGTCTTGAGGGGGTTTAGCATCCCAGGCCCACGTGGTAGTCAAGAGAGACGTAAAATCGGCGCATCATGCGTTCACTGATCCTCTAGGTAGGAATCTATGAACGTATGATGCGTTCCTTGGGACTCAAAGAGTTAATCTTACATTATTTTTTTTTTCAACAATTGTAAATTATAACCTGTTTCACTGATACAGTTATAGACATTATAAATCAGTTGCAACCTTATCATTTTATCCTGTTACAAATATTACCCATTGCCTCTGTTTTCTGCTATTACAAGCTTTACAAAATATTTTTTATGTATATATTTTATACCATTACAAGCTTTACCAAATATTTGCAATTTAATATCTAGCATATATGCATACGGTTTCAAGTCTTAGCAAATAGTTGCAACTAATATCTTGTGCACTGTTAAAAAGCTTTACCAAACAGTTTTGACATATATCTTGTAAACAGTTAACAACTTTATCAAATAGTTGCAGTTTATATCTGGTTTCACCAAATAGTTGCATATAAAATTGACTATACTGTTACAAGCTGTACCATTTTGTTCATCTGATATCTTGTAAACAGTTAAAAGTTTTACTAAACACTTGCAACTTTTAATTTGTACAAGGTATACAACAAAAACATTTTAATGTGAATACAGTTGGAACTTTTAAATTATTAAAACCTATACCAAAAAGTTCTGTCTTTCATACTGTTGCAGACTGCACCAGATATTGCAGTATAACTTGTATACTGTTGCAAGATGATAAGTTGCACACAGTTGTTCCCAAATGCTTGCAGCTTGTAACTGGTATAGTGTTGCAAATCATTACATGAATTGTGTTACAAACTACCAGATAGTAGTAAAGGAAAGAACCGTTTTCAATGCCTTTAGGCGTATGGGGCATATAGGGCTAGACCTATATTTTCTAGATCAGTCGGCACTCAGTGGGACAGCATCGTGCGGGCCTCCTTTACTTCCCAGGACTCCACCTAGTCTCCCTCCAAGGCTGGGTGGATCTGGGAGCCCAGATCATTTTGAAAAAATCTAGTACAGTCAGGACCCGAACCTTTGACCTCCCCATTTACAGGGGAACGTCTAGCTGCTACACCACGGCAGCTCCCTTACTGAAAAGCAGCCATTTTATAATTTTGAAGTTTGACTGGAACTTATGCCTGATGGAACTGAATGTCCTGAACCGAAGCAGCTTCATTATGGATGTAGACAAACAGATAGAGCAGACAGACAGACTGGGCAGTTCTGCACCACTTGGTGGTGAATTGATGTATGACAAGCTAAATGTTGTGAGGGCCCTTTGGGAGCGAGTGAATAGTGCGGATCATTACGGTCTGAGGAGAATGGTGCTGCGAGGAGTTACCAGGGGATCTGGCCGACGCTGAACACTCAGGAGAAAAACGAGATGGATATTCAATCAGACAGTTACTACTGCCATCGGAATTGGAATTCTTCACTTGCTGCTGAAGATGGGGACGGATGGGGACGCTTATGGGAGTGTCCCGAGTGCTATATGATGTTGATTCTTAATTCAACATTCAACAGTCTTTTTTTGTAGACAAAAATTGTCTTTAGGGACATAGAGAGATAGAAACATCAGGAATATAGACAAATTATAATGTCAGGAATTTAGAGAAATAGAATCACCAGGGATATGGACAGCTAACATCTTCGTGGATTTAGAGGTATAACATTACCAGGGATGCACAGAAAGCTCCACTGTTTGGATATATAAAGTAGTTGAAAAGCCCCCTCCTCCCCCCACTGTGTGTATAGATAGCACTGTCTTGTCTTGTAGAAGTTGTTAGGTGCTGCATGGGTTAAAACTGTAAAAAAAGAAAAGTGTAGCAGACATAGCAGCCTAACTTGTTTGGTTAACACCCCTCACTGTACAGGCATCCAAAACTGGACAGAGACCCAACACGCTAAATCTGTCTGCCACAACTGCTGCACTGCAGGTGAGTTTCCTTTTGCCCTACCCCCTCCACCACACTCTTGTTTCAAAACTCTCAGATCTGGCTAGCAAGCTGCAGAATACGGTTCTGTACTGTTTTTTTTTTCTTGTCAGTTGTAAAGGGTTATGTTTAGGGTTGATCCAGGCAAAGGATTAATCGGTTATTGGTTGACATCATACAGAACATTCCTGCTTGGACATCACTGCGTGCAGGAAATACCCTCTAAGGTTTGTGGTTATGGTTGGGGCTGATCCAGGCATGAGGAATGAATGGATCCATGAATGTTTTTCTCCCTTAGGCTTGCGGTTATAGTTAGGGTTGATCCAAGCAAAGAATGAATGATGAAAGGCATCACTGTACTTGGGACATTCCCGCAGTGGCTTGCACTAGTGATCATGGTTGAAACACCATTGTTGTCCATCTTCAGGATCTAAATGAGAGAAGCCTGTGAAGACAGCATTAGGAATACTTAGTAGTTTGCAGCCCTTCATATTCAGGGTAGTATATCCACACATGTTCAGGAAGGCTGCATGCCTCTTAGGACACACAGCGGTCTATAAGTGGTGGTTGTGGCTCCAACTTATTTGATCTTGCTTTCATAAATGTCGGTGACTGTGGTTTAGGCGTTGCGATGACACTTTGTAATTCTGAGGTGCAGGGTTTGATACCAGATGCAGATGATTTGTCAGCAAACCACCTTGCATTGGTTACGATAGTGATATCGAGAATCGACTTTTTAGAAAGCAGTAGCAAACTTCTTAAAGTCCATGCCTTGTAGCGTTGGTAGTCATGTATATATACAGCCTTCTATCCCATGTACTTTCAGTCAACTCTGACACAGAACATCCTCCATGTCATGATGTCAAACTGTCCAGCGGTCTCCCTCTGCCTCTCCTCCCCTCCAACTTTCCTACTGTCATGATGTACTCCATCTTTCTTCTTCTCATCAAATGACAAAAAAAATGTAGATTGTCTCTTTCTGATGTGGGCAATCAGTTCTCCTTGTGAGTCAGTTTATTTTTTTTTTTCTGTCCAGGGTATTCTCATCATCCACCTATAAAACCTCATCTCTGCAGCTTCCAAATAATTGTTCAATAATCTACCAACTGTCCATGATTCACTTTCATATATCAAGATAGGACCACTGAACTTAAACAGAATCTAGTGAAATCTGCAAACAGCCAGCAAATTCTGAAATTGGTTCTTTCATGTCCTCTAAAAGGATATGCAACTAACTTTTCTTGTTGTGTCAGGTTTAATCCTCTTTAGCTCGTCTCACTCCACAGAATGGCATGCTGCTTATCAAAAGTGCTGCACAAAGCACAAAGTCCATAGTTCCAGTGATGATCTCTGTAAAAACTGCACTTGTAAACCATAGTTCAGGAAATGAACCTACTCCCTTCAGAGCATGAGGCGAATGGCTTTACTATGTAGTCATGCAGACCCCCAAATTGCTGTCTTAGTTTAGACCCGGGTTTGAGTTACTGGTAAGGTGATAAAAATGGTTTCTATCAGTGAAAATACAAATCCTAACCTGCACAAAAAGAATGAGTGAATCAAGAATTGACATCACTGCACTCAGGACATTCCCACACGTGCTCCGTCTCCTTCTTCAGTGTACTGCACATCTCCTGGCCAGTACAGTAGCCATGCCAGCCTCAGGCTCAAGGTCCCTTTTTGCTACATCGCCCTAACAGAATGGTAAATGCTGGAAATGAGGACAGTTTATCATAGTAGTTTATCATAGTTTTACAATAGCTATATTTTTTCCCCTGCTTCTTTGTTCCAACTTGTAGCTGACATTTAACAGCCTAGTTAAGCTGACTAGAAAAAGAAAACTATTAATATGTATACTTAGATAACAGTAGATGGCTTTTTTAACAAATGTATGCTGTTACTACAGAGTGGATACTGTATTGTTTGGATAATGTACTTTATGGATACTGTACTGTTTGGATACAGTACTGTGTGGATTCTGTGTGATATATAAGTAAAATTAGTAGAGGACCTATCTCAGGCCAGGGGTGCATTGGGTAATTCCTAGACTCCGGGAGGGCTAACCAGTGCAACAAATACCTGCAGAAGTTGGATGTATCGGCCAAAAGGTGCATATATCACAGCCATGTTGTAAACGGGCACGACACGTTTGCCTCTTCAGATAAAGGCAGAAGAATGTTGAATTAAGAGTCAACATCAAAGCACTCGGGACACTCCAATAAGTGCTCCATCCCCCATCTTCAGCAGCACGCGAAGAGTTCCAATTCTGATTGTACCAGTAACTGTCTTATTGTACATCGGTCTCGCCTTTCCCCTAAGTTTGAGCATCGGCAGAAGAAGAAAAAGAAGATCTGCTGGACTCCTATGTTGATTGCCAGCTCGATGCATGATGAGGTCAACAGCAGGTCGGCCCCCATAAATTTCCCAGGATATTTCCGGGTACCAATTTTAGGCTGGGTCGACCGGGAAGACCAGGTCATTTATATTGTTCCTGGATGGGGATCCAAACCCAAGACCTTTAGGCTGGCAGGCATCCAGCCAGGGTGATTTGACAGTCTCCGTAGGTCTATACATATTATTGACTCTTAAACTTCTCTTATATTCCTTCTCTGTTTTCATGAAACTGCGTTTGGTTCCCTATTTTTCTACCATAATTATTTGTTATATTCTTTCTTAGTATTTCCTGACATGAGATTTTAAAATTTAATTTCTCTTTTCTTCTAATATTTTAATTAATTTTAATGCAACTTTTTTTTTTAAAGTCACTTTTTTAAATTTTATTTTTTAATATTATCTTTCTTTGTTGAATTTTTGTCTTCTGCTTATTTTCCTCTAGTTGCTACATTTTAAAGCATAGCTTGGAAGTTTTCTCTAAATTTAAAAAAAGGGATTTATTACAAAGGATTTTTAAAATAAATATGTTAGCTTGGCACAGGATATGGCGAGGTATTGAAACAAATATCTGGCCGCTGCCATTTTGTTGTATGTGTGTGAAAGTATGGTTTTTGGTCAGTGTGAGTGAGTTTATTTGAATTAGTATTGTGTTTGTTGTTGAAGTTTTTGCTTTTAAAACCTTCCACCTTACTCACTTCTTTTTTGTTGCATTCAGTCTTCAAGGGCAGTTGGTATATTATGGTTCACATCTAGGCTGCGATTTATCTACCCTAACACATTCAGTTTTATCACTACTCTAATTAGTTGGGAGTGGCCATAGCGTTGGCAGCTAGACACCCGCCTGCGCATCAGAAGGTCCTGGGTTCGGGTCCTGACAAAGCCAGATTTTTGTTGTTGAAATTATCTTGACTTCCAGGTCGACTCAGTCTTGAGTGCACTCCTGGGAAGTAAAGGTGGCCAGCGGGATGCTGACCACATCGTCCACAAAGTACTGATGTTTTATAAAAAAATATAGGTCTAGCCCTATATGCCTAAAAGCATGGAAAAGGATCCTTCACTTTTCACACTAACTAGTTGCCTTTGACGACCTGCTTGTTAAGTTAAGGGTTACTGTTTATTCTTTTCGCCACAAGTGGGGACCAAGACTAGAAAGATGCCTGCTGGCATTTCTGTGTAAACTTAGATATAGAATCAGGTGAAGACATGGATGGCATAACAACCTGCATAGAGACCTGACGCCTTTGCATTTCCCCCTTTGCTGGGGGAGGGGGGGGGGGGGGGGGGGGGGGGAGAGATAAATAAAGAAAGAAAGAAGACTTTTAAAGTAACTTTTAGATGACAAAGTGAGCAGTGGTTATGTTGATTCTGTATAAAAGTTTAAAGATTATGAATTAACTGGCATAGAAGGATAAATTGTTCATACTGTGTCTTGCTTACAGAAAGCACTGAAAGAAAAGGAGGAACATATAGAACAACTACTCCGAGAGAGAGACCTAGAGAGGTCAGAGGTGGCTAGGGCTGCAGCTCACGTAGATGAGGTACGAATGTTTCTCTTGCTTGAGTATAGTCTCCCCCCCCCCCCCTTTCCAGTTTTACCTCTCCATATTTTTTCACTGTAGCTTTGAAAAATTATCATTTGGAGTGTCAGTGTCAGGCAACTACAAATCAAAGAGACCCTGTTCAGCCTTATAACCCTATAGCACAGTGATATTTGAGGCACCAGAACATGGTTACATACAACCATATAGCACAGTTATATTGGTGGCACCACAACACGGTTACGTACAACCATACAGCACTGTTGTATTGGGGCACAACAATATGGTTATGAAGTCACCTATAGTTATTGTGGGTGGATTGTGGTCGATTAATGGTATTTTGTAGGTATTACAACAGTCTTTTTCAGTCTTCTCAGTGCTGTCTACAAAGGCTCAGGTGGCTGGGTCACACCTGGAGGAGGGCAAAGTCAGTATGGACATCTTCTGTGGTGATTTAAAGACAGGTAGAAGATGTCAAGGCCAACCTCTATTATGATATAAAGATGTGTGCAAGCGGGACATGAATGATACAGGTATTGATGTGGACTCGTGGGAACAAAAGGCCATGGACCGTGTTGTGTGGAGGGGGGAACATCGGGAAGGGAATGAGAATGAAGGAATAACTTATTGCAGAAAGGATGAGAGTTGAGCCTCTGAGAAGAAACCAGACATTGACAATAACGGTCCTGAAATAACATGCTATAGTTGTGGAAGACTTTTCCTAATGCGGGCAGGTCTTGTTAGTCACACTCGCCATTGTCACGGGCCATGAGTCCCATGCCTCCTCATAGCGCAGTATAACACTGTCGTCTGGAAAGACGGAAAGGTGCCAATCAATCAATAGGTATTTTGTGATTATTGTAACCTTTTCTGTTTCCTTTAAAGTAGAAGTAGAAGATTTCCCATTTATCTTAGTTTTCTTTTTAAAGAAAATGTAGAATAGTAGAATGTTTTGGTCCTGTCAAAGAAAACAGAATAATTTACATATGTTTTGGTCCTGTCAAAAAAAAGACATAGAATAATTTACACATGTTTTAGTCCTGTCAAAGAAAACATAGAATAATTTACGTATGTTTTGGCCCTGTCAAAGAAAACATAATAATTTATGTATGTTTTGGTCCTGCTAAAGAAAACATCAAATAATTTATGTATGTTTTAGACCTGTCAGAGAAAGACATAGAATAATTTACATATGTTTTAGTTCTGTCAAAGAAAGACATAGAATAATTCACTAATGTTTTAGCTTTTTTTTAAAAATAGAAATAAGTGTAAGACTTGACATTTGCTTCAGTCTGTTTAAATGATGAAATGGACAAATTCACATTTGTTTTAGTCCCTTAAAGAAAATAAGTTGGAAAAGAATTCACCCAAGTTTTATTACTTTTTTGCTATATCATTTCAAAAGAAAATGTTGAAGAATGCACATTTGTTTTATTCCTTGAAAATAAAAAGACTTCACATTTTTTTTACTCCCTTTGAAAGAAGAAGAAGAATTCACATTAAAAAAGAATATATTTTCTTCAATAATTTCTAGGCTGAGAGCCAGTTAAGTTTCATGAAAACAGAACAGAGCAAGCTGCGCATGGAAGCAGACGACCAGATCATCAAATACAGGGCACTGGTAGCTGATCTGGAGAATGAGAAACAAGAACTGCTAGCCTTCCTTGAAGAAGAGAAGAGGTGAGGAAATCTTTGAATCCATTCACTGTGTCTTCTTGTTCTCCTCCTAGCCTTCCTTCAGGAAGAAAAAAGGTGAGGAAATATTTGAACCCTTTCACTTTCTCTTCTTCTCCTGCTGCTCTTTCTCCATTTATCTCATCAGAATGTTGTGTGTGTGTGTGGAGGGTGTAGAATGTAGAAATCTCTTGTCAGCTCTTTCTACTGTTGCATAAGTTAATCTTCATTTCTTTAAGGCTGTTTGTGATGCTGTCATTATATATTGTGTGTGGGGTTTTCCTCTTGCTATTTCTTTAAGGCTGTTTGTGATGCTATCATTCTATGTTGTGTGTGGTCTTCTTCTTGGTCAGTGTTCATTGTACCAGTGCATTCTCATCAGATGGTCAAACCGTCTCATCTGTTGCTCTTTAATAGACTCTGTGACTGGTCTTAGTTCAAGTCTTCTTCTGATTTCTTAAATTTGTCTTCTTCGTTTCCTCTTTCTCTTCTTCTTCTCCTTCTTCTGCTTCTTCATCTCCTAATTTCTTAAATTTGTCATCTTCTTCTTATTTTTTTCTCTTCTCCTTCTTCTTCTGCTGCTTCTTCTTCTTCTTCTTCTTCTTCTTCTTCTTCTTCTTCTTCTTCTTAGTATTCACTAGCTGTAAACTCTGGCAGAAAGTATTGGTTGTTCATTCACTTCTGGACTAAAGTCTTGTTCTAGAAACTCAATTTTGCCTGCACATGTGTTTTACAGATTTGGTTTACTTTGTACATAGTCTGTTGCTTCCTCGCCTCTCATGCAGATATGCTTCGACTTCAAAGGGAACACCCAAATTATTCACCTCCTGCAACCTGTTTGTTAGGGGGGCAGTGGTTGTGTTCTTTTTTCCTCCACACAGGGAAGATGGTTAGCGACATTAACTCTTTCGGTACCAAGAAACACGTCCTGCACTGATTTATAACTATTGTAACTGTCCAGTGCTGTTGAAAGAGTTAGATATTATACATCCACATGGTATGACAATAACCAGTGCCGCTTTCAGAGGGCTGGAATTCAAAATGTTCCTTCTCACGATGCTTAGTGGCAAAGGTGCAAGTCATTGATGATGATGATGATGATGATCATGTGTATGTTAGTTATTGCTTGTTTGCCTTTGCTAAAATATAATGTTTGTTATTTTTTTTTTTTTTCATCCTCTGCTTTCTTCATCACAGAAAAGTTGAAGATTTGCAATTCCAGTTGGAAGAAGAGACATTGAAAGATGATAGCGATGTAAGTTCATTTTATCAATTTGTTTAATTACTTTTGATCTGATCAAAACCATATGTTTGTACTATGTAAAAATATCTCAATATATGTAAGTAATTCTTCTTTTTGTTTTTCTTCTCCTCCTTATTCTTCTTCTTCACATTCACGGGCTGTAAACTCCAGCAAAAAATGGTGGTTGTGTGTCCACCTTTTGGCTTTGGTCTTGTTCAAGAACTTGAGTTTTATCTGCACTTCCAGTTTACAGATCTGGCCTAACTGAATGGACTGTTGGTTCCTCACCTCTCCGGCAGATGCATTCTGATTTCAAGGAAAACGCCCCTAAGTAGTCAGTCGCCTGTTACAACATACTTGTTAACCCTGTTCACCCTCAGCCCATCCACAGTGGAACCCCACAGAACCCACACGGAGAAAGCAGTTATTGATTGTAAGCCTTGTCTGAATAGAAGTAAGCAACGCCTACAGTGTTTGTAATTACTCCCTGCGAGAGTTCTAGGGCCACATTGTAGGAGGAACAAAAAAAAAAAGAATAGACCTACTGCCTGCCCAAAAGCATGTCGTGAGAGTCGACAAATTGGGAGCTTCCTTTGAAGTTGGACTGACCTCTGCCTAAAATGCAAGGAACCATCAGTCTGCATAAAAATGAGTCAGATCTGTAAAATGGATGCGCATGCGGCACTCAGGTTCTGGATCAGGAAAGGAGTCCAGAAGTGAACGAACAACCAGAACTTTCCGCCAGAGTTTACAGCTGATGAACACGAAGAAGAAGAAGGAGAAGAATAGTTTAATTACCTCACTGATGTAAAGCTTTGGGAGAGAACTGAGCTTATTCTGGTGAGTCAAGAAGAGAAGATGCTATTGTTGACTAGGACTGAGAGAATGCCTGAGAACAATATAGCTAGATTATCTTTGCACCGCAACCCACATGGTCATAGAAATAGTTAGTTGCGTGTCCTTTACTTGACTTTGCTGAACCAATTGTAACTGACTCACAGAGCATGTTGAGAAAGGTGAAAACAATTGTGCTTCATGCAGAGTGGCAGGCATCATTTCAGAGGTCCCGGGTTGTTAGCATCCTTTGGATATTTTCTCAGGGTCATGCCGGTGTGTTGGGAAATGAGCAGAAGATAGACTGACTGGCTCTGCACTACTTGGTGGGAAATTGATGTGTGACAAGTTAGATATTGAGAGGACCCTTTGGGAGCAGGTGAACAGTGCGGAGGCGCAGATAGATCATTACGGTCGGAGGAGAATGGCACTGCAATGAGTTACCAGGGGATCTGGCCGACGCTTAACACTAAAGGGAAAGGCGAGACAGATATACAATCAGACGATTACTGGTATCATCGGAATTTGAACTCCTCGCTTGCTGCTGAAGTCTGGGACTGAGCACTTGTGGGAGTGTTCCGAGTGCTGTGATGTCGATTCTTAATTCAATATTTTTTGGCTGTTGTGGTTTTTCTATGCAAATTTAAATTCAGTAGTTTGCCATTACTTCCTTTACCGTTGGCTCTTGATACTAATGTCGAAACCAACGCTGCCAAGTCGCCTCCGGTTGGAATGGAGCTTGCTTTGAGAAGCGTATTCCCAAGCCTAAGCCACAAAGAAGTGAAGACCGTATACAAAAGGGAGATGAATGGTCCTAAACCACGAGGCAGACCAAGAAGACGATGGAGAGATAATGTCCAGGCAGACTGCAAACACTTGGAAAGAGAAGGCCAACCAGAGAGATGAATGGAGGCAGGTGAAATCTGCAGCTGAACCTCAAGGGCTCGGAATGCTGAAGAAGATGAAGAAGAATCCACAGACGGCGACATAAGAAATAAAGGCAGACCTGGAACACTGAGAATGTACCTAGAGAGTGGAGTTTGACAGAAAATAGGGAGGACATAGGGGGCTGCTATTCAACAGCAAAGGATAGGGCGACTTGGCATGAGTTAGTTGGGAGCCTTTGCTCCTTTGGGTGATAAAAGGACAGAAGAATAAGCAGAAGAAGCATATATGATTATTAGTAGATGATTGTTAGCATGTAATGAATTGTTGAATTAAGTAATATCTGAATGTAAGTAGGTAGTGTAGATGATTATTAGTAGATGATTGTTAGCATGTAATGAATTGTTGAATTAAGTAATATCTGAATGTAAGTAGGTAGTGTAGATGATTATTAGTAGATGATTGTTAGCATGTAGTGAATTGTTGAATTAAGTAATATCTGAATGTAAGTAGGTAGTGTAGATGATTATTAGTAGATGATTGTTAGCATGTAGTGAATTGTTGAATTAAGTAATATCTGAATGTAAGTAGGTAGTGTAGATGATTATTAGTAGATGATTGTTAGCATGTAGTGAATTGTTGAATTAAGTAATATCTGAATGTAAGTAGGTAGTGTAGATGATTATTAGTAGATGATTGTTAGCATGTAATGAATTGTTGAATTAAGTAATATCTGAATGTAAGTAGGTAGTGTAGATGATTATTAGTAGATGATTGTTAGCATGTAATGAATTGCTGAATTAAGTAATATCTGAATGTAAGTAGGTAGTGTAGATGATTATTAGTAGATGATTGTTAGCATGTAGTGAATTGTTGAATTAAGTAATATCTGAATGTAAGTAGGTAGTGTAGATGATTATTAGTAGATGATTGTTAGCATGTAATGAATTGTTGAATTAAGTAATATCTGAATGTAAGTAGGTAGTGTAGATGATTATTAGTAGATGATTGTTAGCATGTAATGAATTGTTGAATTAAGTAATATCTGAATGTAAGTAGGTAGTGTAGATGATTATTAGTAGATGATCGTTAGCATATAATGAATTGCTGAATTAAGTAATATCTGAATGTAAGTAGGTAGTGTAGATGATTATTAGTAGATGATCGTTAGCATATAATGAATTGCTGAATTAAGTAATATCTGAATGTAAGTAGGTAGTGTAGATGATTATTAGTAGATGATCGTTAGCATATAATGAATTGCTGAATTAAGTAATATCTGAATGTAAGTAGGTAGTGTAGATGATTATTAGTAGATGATCGTTAGCATATAATGAATTGCTGAATTAAGTAATATCTGAATGTAAGTAGGTAGTGTAGATGATTATTAGTAGATGATTGTTAGCATATAATGAATTGTTGTATTAAGTAATATCTGAATGTAAGTAGGAAGTGTAGATGATTATTAGTAGATGATTGTTAGCATATAATGAATTGTTGTATTAAGTAATATCTGAATGTAAGTAGGTAGTGTAGATGATTATTAGTAGATGATTGTTAGCATGTAGTGAATTGTTGAATTAAGTAATATCTGAATGTAAGTAGGTAGTGTAGATGATTATTAGTAAATGGTTCTTCTTCTACTTCTTCTTCCCTTCCTTTTTTACTGCTTTCAGTGTCAAGAGGATAAAAGGTTCTCTACTTGTTGCCATTCTGGCAGTCCCAACCATAGACACTTCATGTTGTTGTAGAGATTCACTGATCGTGATTGCTTTAAGCTGTAATAGCTGGTCTAGCTGTCGCAATACTTGGTTTGCTTGACTGTATCGGATGTTCATTTCTTCATCTCCAGTGAATATTGTTCCCAGATATTTAAACTCAGATGCTGGTTTAATACCTTTGGTATATTTTGGTTCTGCTTCTGTCTTCCTGCTGACATCACTTCTGTTTTTTCAGTGTTGATTCTCATATTAAAGAGAATAGCGCTGCAAGGAGTTACCATGTAATGTGGCCGACGCTCAACACTCAGGGGAAGGATGAGATTGATATACAATCAGAGGGTTACTGGTACCAACAAAATTGGAACTCTTCACTTGCTGCTGAAGATGGGGAATTAGTACTTATGGGAGTGCTGTGATGTCGATTCTTAATCCAACATTCTCACATTATTTGGTTTACGTTCTGTGGATGTTGTATGTTGTGGCAATTTGGTGGCTGTGTGTGCTATAAAGAGTAGATGGTTAGAAAGCATTCGGAATTCGCAGTTAATCTCCATTATCTGGATCTACACACTTGGGTACACAGGAGTAAATGGTAATGAAAGAGCTGACAGACTGGCAGCGTATGCGCCAATGCAAACGGCAAGAAGCATGGACAGAGCTGATATGATCAACGCTGTACCGACTAGGCTGGGAGATAATGGTGAATCTCTGGCGCTAACACGACTCCGTGACCGAGGAGTTGAGCTTACTAAAGCAAATCTATGTCGTCTTCAAAATAAAGACAGGAGATATTATAACCAACTCCTCATGGGAACAATCAGTATCGGTACCTTGGAGTGGCTGCTGCATCGGAAGACTGAGCAAGCATGGGGATGCCCAGTTTGCAAAGATGTCTCGATTGTGATAACATAAGATAACATAAAATAGTGTATAATTAACTTTTGAATGAAGTAATGATTACAGGTAATTAGTATAAGTATTATGTGTGATTAAACATCTTCATCTTGATGTACCTTTATGTGGTATTGCATCAGGCTCACAGCTAATTCGTCCATTCTGTTCTATCCTGTTTGGTTGTTTCAGTATCGTGGATGGGATCCAGACCAGTACCTTTGGGCCTCTCGTCAGCGTTCGTCTTAGGGTTTCTTTTTTGAATGTCCTTATATCCTCAGTCAATTTGTTTCCAATTTCTGCCTGTTTAGTGATTCTTTGTCCACTTCTCCTAATGTGCACAGTATATAACCGACCTCCAATTGCGTGTTGTCTACCCAATCGATGACAGTATCTCCTACAAATTCCTTTATCAATTGCCCGATGCGTCAGATGCGTAAGAAGGGTTCTTAATGGAATATTTTCTATCCACATGTATTGTTATCTATAAACTATGATCGAGTAAAACACAGACTTTTAAAGTATCATTGATTTATGACAGAGTAAATCAAATGCTGCCAGTGAACTACAGGTGAAAGAGCTGGAACGGCAGGTGAAAAAGGAGAAAGACAGGGCTGATAATCTGGAGAAGGAGTTGGGTCAGTTTAAGGTAAGTGAATCGCCATTGGCTGGCTTAAACTATTACAGTGAATCACCATTGGCTAGCTTGTACTTTTACAATGAATCACCATTGGCTAGCTTGTACTATTACAGTGAATCACCATTGGCTAGCTTGTACTATTACAGTGAATCACCAATGGGTGGCTTGTACTATTACAGTGAATCACCAATGGGTGGCTTGTACTATTACAGTGAATCACCTTTGGCTAGCTTGTACTATTACAGTGAATCACCATTAGCTAGCTTGTACTATTACAGTGAATCATCATTAGCTGGCTTGTACTATTACAGTGAATTGCTGTTGGCTGGCTTGTACTATTACAGTGAATCATCATTAGCTGGCTTGTACTATTACAGTGAATCACCTTTGGCTAGCTTGTACTATTACAGTGAATCATCATTAGCTGGCTTGTACTATTACAGTGAATTGCTGTTGGCTGGCTTGTACTATTACAGTGAATCATCATTAGCTGGCTTGTACTATTACAGTGAATCACCTTTGGCTAGCTTGTACTATTACAGTGAATCACCATTAGCTAGCTTGTACTATTACAGTGAATCACCTTTGGCTAGCTTGTACTATTACAGTGAATCACCATTGGCTAGCTTGTACTATTACAGTGAATCACCATTGGCTGGCTTGTACTATTACAGTGAATCGCCGTTGGCTGGCTTGTACTGTTACAGTGAATCACCATTTGCTGGGTTGTACTGTAACAGTGAATTGTCATTGGCTAGCTTTTACTGTAACAGTGAATCACCATTGGCTAGCTTATACTATTACAGTGAATTGCCATTGGCTGGCTTGTACTGTTACAGTGAATTGCCATTTGCTGGCTTGTACTATTACAGTGAATCACCATTGGCTAGCTTGTACTATTACAGTGAATCACCATTGGCTAGCTTGTACTATTACAGTGAATTGCCATTGTCTGGCTTGTACTATTACAGTGAATCACCTTTGGCTAGCTTGTACTATTACAGTGAATTGCCATTGTCTGGCTTGTACTATTAAAGTGAATCACCATTAGCTAGCTTGTACTATTACAGTGAATCATCATTAGCTGGCTTGTACTATTACAGTGAATTGCTGTTGGCTGGCTTGTACTATTACAGTGAATCATCATTAGCTGGCTTGTACTATTACAGTGAATCACCTTTGGCTAGCTTGTACTATTACAGTGAATCACCATTAGCTAGCTTGTACTATTACAGTGAATCACCTTTGGCTAGCTTGTACTATTACAGTGAATCACCATTGGCTAGCTTGTACTATTACAGTGAATCACCATTGGCTGGCTTGTACTATTACAGTGAATTGCCGTTGGCTGGCTTGTACTGTTACAGTGCATTGCCATTGGCTAGCTTGTACTATTACAGTGAATCGCCAATGGCTAGCTTGTACTATTACAGTGAATCACCATTTGCTGGGTTGTACTGTAACAGTGAATTGTCATTGGCTAGCTTTTACTGTAACAGTGAATCGCCATTGGCTAGCTTATACTATTACAGTGAATTGCCATTGGCTGGCTTGTACTGTTACAGTGAATTGCCATTTGCTGGCTTGTACTATTACAGTGAATCACCATTGGCTAGCTTGTACTATTACAGTGAATCACCATTGGCTAGCTTGTACTATTACAGTGAATTGCCATTGGCTGGCTTGTACTATTACAGTACTATAACAGTGAATTGCCATTGGCTGGCTTGTACTATTACAGTACTATAACAGTGAATTGCCATTGGCTGGCTTGTACTATTACAGTACTATGACAGTGAATTGCCATTGGCTGGCTTGTACTGTAACAGTGAATCGCCATTGGCTGGCTGGCTTGTACTGTTACAGTTTATTTGCTTGTTTAAAAAAAATTTGCTAATTTTAATCTTTTTTTTTAAACATTGTTTCTGTTGTCTAGGGATCATCTTCTCCTCCTCCCTCCTTCTTCTTTTTCCTACTCCTCTTCCTCTTCTTCTTCTTCCTCCTTCTCCTTCTCGTCCTCCTCTTACTCTTATTCTTCATCCTTCTCTTCCTCTTCTCTTCTTTTTCTCCTTATCCTCTTCCTTTTCTTCTTCTTCTGGAGCATAATTGTGTTGTGCTCATCACAAAATTCTCCTAACAACACGTAAACGAACAGGTGCTAAGTTTGTGTAATTAACACGGTTCTTCTGCATTCATGTAAAGAAGCATTAACAAAGCATCTGTAGTCAACATGACACCTTCCTTCTAAACACATGTCAGATGTACATCTTGTATTTTTACCAGCAAAACATGGAGGGCCTTCACAGGGTAGCAGAGGAATCCAAAAAGTCACAGAGATCATATTCAGACCAGCTTGAGAATTTAACACACAAGCTGGCCCAGGCAGAGTCCAAGGTGAAGAACTTTGAGATGACTCGACTAGAGGATGGAGCCAAGGTTGGTTGATGGTAGCTTGTGTAGATCAGACATGTTGTAAAAGTATTTGAATCCCCATCAGACTGGATTTGTTTATAATCTAGAGTTCCAAAGTGACCCAATGAATTTCAGGATATAAACTGGGAAGTAAAGGTAGCCGGCATCATGTTGACCATATCACATATCAAGTTCCTATTGGTCTGTGAAAATATGTCTCTAGCATTATATGCTCGATGCCCTAATGACATATCAAGGCTCTTTAATTTACATTTTGTGTGTCATTCAGATGGTAAATTTGTACGCAACATTCACATTATGATGTTGCTATTTTTACCCGAAATTCACATGGTAAAAGTTGCTATTTTTTACTTGACATTCACATTGTAAATGTTGCTATTTTTACCCGACATTCACATTATAATTTTTGCTATTTTTACTCGACATTCACATTGTAAATGTTGCTATTTTTACTTGACATTCACATTGTAAATGTTGCTATTTTTACCTGAAATTCACATTGTAAATGTTACTATTTTTACCCGAAATTCACATTGTAAATGTTACTATTTTTACCTGACATTCACATTATAAAAGCTGCTCTTTTAAACTTAACACTCACAATGTAAAAGTTGCTCACTGTGTAAAAGTTGCTTTTTTTTTTTTTTCAGCTTGACATTCACATTGTCAAAGTTGTTTGTTTAGTTTTCATTCACATTGTAATAGTTTGTTGTTTAACACTCACAGTCAATTCACTTCCCAGAGTTACCAGTGGAACCATAGTGTCTGATTCTCAGTCTGTTGAGAAGGGTTAAAATGGACAAGTGTGGCATGAGTATTGAGGTGGGACTCCTGCCACGGACCGTGTTTTGTGGAGTGGGCACATCAAGAAGGGAATAAGAATAAAGGAAAAAATGATTGCAGAGAGGATCAGAGCTGAGCGTCTGAGAAGACACAGACTAAACACAAATGTTAACAGCTCTGAAGTAGTTAGCATCTCGGAAATTGTTAGCATCTCTAAAATTATAAGCGTCTCTGAAATAGTTAGCGCCTCTGAAATAGTTAGCATCTCTGAAATAGTTAGCTTCTCTGAAATAGCATCTCTGAAATTATTAGCGTCTCTGAAATTGTTAGCATCTCTGAAATTGTTAGCATCTCTGAAATAGTTAGCATCTCTGAAATTGTTAGCATCTATACCTAAAGACCTTTGCTCCTGGGAGATGGAGCATCTTTGGGTATGCCCAGTATGCAGTGATGTGAGTTCTTAAATCAGTGATCAGTAAACCGCCAGTATCAGAGGGAATCTGACCATCATATTTCTTATTTTGTAAAACTTCAGATAGTCCACACATGACAGACCAGGTCTGCCTGGGCTGTAGATTGGGATTATAGCCACTTATCTCCCCTATAACAGACTCTCACACTTTCAGTTTGGGTCCCAACGTCATCGCAGATGGATCACCCCATAATGGTTTTACTCATGTGCCAGTTAAAACCACACAAACTGCCTATCACTGTCTCATGAGAAAAGTCAAACAGGCAGTAGTCCCAGGAAAATCCAACAGTTCTTACAGGCACCAGGTGCATAAGGCAGCCGTCAAAGGTGCCGACACCTACAGTGTGTCAGTAGAATTGAAATTCATAGTTGATGGAAGCAGCAATGATGACAGACCAGCAGATACACATTACTGCATAATGTACACATTACTGCACAAGACACACTGCCAATTCCATGGCAGTCAACCACTTCTGAATTGGCAGTTTACTGCACACATCTCCAGGAGCACATATAATTTGCATTCCCATGAAATTCACAGTTCACATTGACGCACTGTATCGTCAGCTCAGAGGCTGGCCGACAGAACTGAATTTTGTCTTCATCGTCTGTGTTGTCCCATGCAGTTTTCCTCCAAGAGGTAGACCCCAACCTTCCACTGGATTACCCAGGAAGCTCCACTACTTGTAGATTAGGTAGGAGCGAACAAGAGAGGCTTTAGGAGAGAGCCAAGGATTTCTTCTTCTTCTTCTTCTCCTCCTCTACATCCTATAGTGAATTTATTGAAGTGTTGGGATGAGATGTGAGGGTTTTCTGTGTATTTTTTCCAATGTGTTGTCTAAGTTGGTCTTCATACCTGGAGCTCGGTCTTGATGTTATCAATTCATAAGAACCTTGATGTTATCATGTCATAAAACCTTAATGTTATCATTTCATAAGAACCTTGATGTTATTATTTCATAAGAACCTTGATGTTATCATTTCATAAGAAACTTGATGTTATCATTTCATAAGAACCTTGATGTTATCATTTTATAAGAACCTTGATGTTATTATTTCATAAGAACTTTGATGTTATCATTTCATAAGAACTTTGATGTTATCATTTCATAAGAACCTTGATGTTATCATTTCATAAGAACCTTGATGTTATTATTCCATAAGGATAATATGGTTGATCTTTCTTTTTTTCTTAAATATAATTTGAAAAATGTTTGTCAAGTAACAAATATCACCATTGTAACCTCCCAATAGGTCAGCCAAGTCGGCATTGAGCTGACCGAGAAGCAGAACCAGGTGAAAGACCTCGAGGCACAGCTAGTAGCACAACGTCGTGAGCTGTCTTCTGTGTCACAGCAGCTGAACGATTTGGTGAGTGTAGTGTGTGCAAACTTACCATGTGGGTTTCAGGGCCCGGTTGGTATGAAGGGGGGGGGGGGGGCTAATTCCATCGGCTTCTTAACAAAACAAAACACAACTCAAGAAAATAAAGTTAGTTGCGTAGCCTTTAAACGACAACCCTAGCATTTCTTTGTCTATTGTTTCACTAGGCAGTGTTACGTTCGTTCGTTTGCCACTGCCTTCTGGATGGTTAGCTCTTTGCTGCCACTGTTGAAACCCATACAAGGTGGCCTACTGCCAAATCACCCACACCTGGGATCGAACCTGGCAACTTAGAATTTTGAAGCGTGTTTACATTGCCTAAAGCACAGACGCCGACCTTATTCTTGACAAGCTTGTTGTAAGAGACGACCTATTTAGGGTTTGTTGTAATCATATGTTTTAGCTGAAAGATAATATTACAGCCTAGCTGTTGACTAAATGTATGAATAAATCATGAACTGACATCACTGCACTGGGGAATTCCCACAAAGGCTCTGTCAGCTTGCTCATTGTGCTGCACACCCGAATGTCATGGACAGAAAATCCATGATATGCTCCTGATCTGAGTCTTATCGAGTGATGTGGCCACTCTACGCGAGCCATGCTGCTGTCTAGACATCGAAAAGCTGCAGTGACAGCCTTCATCTCCATTCCCATACTGGATAGCTGTTAACTACAGCTGAATAACTGTTCTTTTAAAGATTCATCATATCATCATCATCATGTGTCCTGCTGATAGATGTAGTTGGTTTATGGTTCGCCATGCCACACTATGGGGGGTCGCTGTGGCCGAGTGGCTAGATGCTCCCCGCGGATCAGAAGGTCGTGGGTTCGCTCCCTGGCGGAGCCGGACTATTTTCAAAAAGGACTTTGGCTCCCAGGTCGACCCAGCCTTGAGTGGGTACCGGGTGCAGTCCCGGAAAGTAGAGGCGGCCGGCGTGATGCTGACCACATCACCCATCTTGTGCCAATTGGTCTGTGCAAATATAGGTCTAGCCCTATATGCCCTATACGCCTAAAGGCGTGGAAAAGGGTCCTTAACTTTTACTTATGCCACACTATATCAAGAATCTCAGATTAGGTTTTAATCATTAGGTGTAGCCAGAAATTTTTTTTCTTCTGACATTATGCAGGGATAATACTACCAGTAGCTTTTTATTGAAGTCGCCATAGCTATGCACATGAGCATCTAGCATCAGAAGGTCGTGGGTTCGCTTCCTGGTGGAGCCGGACTTTTTAAAAAAATGACCTTGACACCTAGGTCGACCCAGCCTTGAGTGAGTACTGCATGCACTCCTGGGAAGTAAAAGCGGCCAACGAGATGCTGACCACATCACCCATCTTATGCCAATTGGTGTATAAAAATACAGGTCTAGCCCTATATCTCTAAAGTTGTGGAAAAGCGACTTTTACTTTCTTACCTTTTTTTTATACCAGTTTTTTTTTTTCAACACTGACAATTAACACTTAGTGGTGGATACCAGCGCATCCCTTTTGTGTGTGTGTGTGTGTTGTGTGTGGGTGTAATTTTGTGTGTGTTTGTTTGTTTGTTTCTTTGTTCGTTTGTTCATTTGTTTGTTTATATACCAGCACCTTTTTTCTAGTAAAAAGCCTTAGTGTAACAGTAATAAAGTTAGTTATTTGTCTTGTTCACGATGTTACAAAAAATCTCTAGCATTTATTGTTGTTATGTGTTTTTACTAGGTACTCTTATGTTCAGGAATTTACCACTTTGCAGGGTCTTTTTTTTTTTTTAGCATTCACTGGCTGTAAACTTGTGTGAAAAGTTCTGGTTGTTTGTGCGCTGTTGGACTATGGTCGTGTTTCAGGACTTGGGTTTTGTGTGTTCATCTCTTTTTATAGAGCTGGCTTATGTGTGTTTTTTTTTCTGGTCATTTATTTATTTATAAATTTTTTTTTTTAACTGCAGGATGTTCCAGAATCATCTCCAGAACTTTCTAGCTGTTTATGGTTTTTCTAGGCAATTTTTTTTCAGTAGTTAGCTATTGCTTTCTGAACAGCTAGAGCTACATACCATTGTCGAAATCAGCGCAAAGTTATCTGCTGCTAAATCGCCTGCAGTTGGAATTGAGCCTGGTATTTCAGGATTAAAAATTGCATTTGCAACCCCTAAACCACGATGCTGACAAGGTCATCTATTAAAGAACAAAATCTTTCAAATGTTTAAATGATCATTAAGAGAATAAATTCTCTAACAGTTTGGTGACTAATGGATTTCTTTTCTTGGTTTCCCATCCACAGAAAGAAGAGCTCTTTGCAAGCAATGAGAAGAGGAAGAAACAGGATGAATATATTAAAGGTAAATACTTCGAAATCCCTAGGTGGACCTTGTCTAAATTTGACAGGTTGACCACACTGCTTCTGAACTCTTTCAGTCCTGGGGATGGGGGAGGGGGGTTTAGCATCAGAGGCCCAAGAGCTAGTAAAGAGAGAAGTAAAAAATCTGCACATTTTGTGTTCACTGGGCTTCTAGGTAGGAAACTGAACATATGATGCTTTCCTTGAGACTGAAAGATAAAAGTGCTGACAAGTCTTTCAGAGGTATGGGTTTAGCATCATATGTTCAAAGCCCCCGTGGTGTGAATATTTTGATTATTACTGTCTGGCTGGTTGTGCGGTTGAGAACGCTGCGCTTTTATTATGGAGACCCATGTTCAGATCCTCAGTAATGTGTTTATTTTTTTTTCTTTGGGCAAAAGTAAAATCCTAACCTGCGGACCTAAATCCTCAATTGCATGACATACCCATCCCGGCCAGTTCTTTGTCATCTTAAAATGTGATAGATAAGGACAGTTATATCTTTTCAGAGTCCCATGCTGGCTTTCATAATTGACCATTTGCACCAAGAGTGAGCTTCAGTTCTGGTGTGGAACTGTTATGTTGGCACATCTGATGGCTGCCTTGTGCATTTTTACTTCCAGTTTTCTTTGATGTTGAAATCTCTACTAACGACTAATTTAAAAAACACACAAAACCCACACCAAAAAAATATTGCAGGTAAGGTTTGGCATGAGGTTGGCTACCTCCTAGCATAGAGTGCTAAAGCCACAAAAACTAGCTAGCTTTGGTTCTTTGAATATTTTCTCCGAGGCATGCAGGCATATTGGGAAAGGATCAGGCAGACAAATTCGCTGATGCTGCACCAGTGGTTGTGAATTTATGTACATCAATCTAGGTGCGGTCAGGCCCTTTGAGATTAGTGATTAGTAAGGATTATCATCATAGCACTCTGGACAGATCCATAGGTGCTCTGATCTCCTCCTTAAAAGCTCCACAAGTGTAAAACGACTGATGACACCTGTTCTGTGTTGGTTAATGAAACGTCTTGTCCCCTTAGTGAAATGTTCATTTCTTGCAGCTCCAGGCTGCACCCCATGTCCATCAGCCTAGACATGGATACGGAGTCATGCCCTTTGGCGTGCTCATCGTCACTGTAAGTGCTGCACATGACATTGATTACATCGCTTCTGACCAGTTGTAGCAACCGCAGTGTCAAGCCCTTTGGCAGTGAAGGGATAATGTGGAGGCGTGAATATATCATTATAATCTGGGGAGAATGGTACAGCTAGCAGCGACCAGGGGATCTGTGGTCGACACTGTACACTCAGAGGAAAGGCAAGATGGACATATAATCAGACTGCTGCTGTTACCATCGGAACTAAGTTTATTGCACTGGATGTTTATCCCATATGGCTCGGTCACTTTCTGCAGAATGGCTAGCTCCCCCATGCCAAGAGCATCACACAAAGCATAAACCCCGAAGGTCCGGTGACGATCCCAGGGTATTGCAGGGAAATTACGCTTGTGAACTGAACAACACAGCAGTAAAATAAATCTGTGACCTTCAGAGCGCAAGGCTGACCACTTTGCCACGGAGACCCCCAGATTCACTGATGGGTGACTACTAGCTCCAGATTTCCTGAGGGGTAACAGCTGCCTGAAAATTTACAGATGGGTAACAGCTGCCTGAAAATTTACAGATGGGTAACAGCTGCTTCAGAAGTTACTGATGTGTGACTACTAGCTCTGTGTTCATTACTGGCTGAACATGCACTTAATTGCTCCTTCTTGTTTTTCAGAACTGACAGATAAGCTCAAGCTGACAGAAAACCAACATAATGAAATGATGGATGAGATTCGTAATGCTAATTCAAATAGTGCAGGTATACATAGGCTTCTGCTCTTATTACTCTTTGTCTCTTCTTCTTCTTCTCTGCATTGACTCTCCTTAGCTCTAGTCATGCAGCCTTCTCAGACCCTTTGGCAAGTACATCAACACATCATGCTTGAAATATGAACACACATTGAGAAACACTGAACAGCTGATAACAACTCTATTTTATTGTTCCAATGATGTTTCTCTGTCAGTGCGCCAGAGGTAGAATTTCTAAGATGCAACTACACAGAACATTTTAATTTGTTACCTGCTCAGGGCATTGAAATGAACACTTCCAACCGTTGACACTTCAAACCTCACCAGTCTGCATTCAGAATCACTTCTTCACTCCTGTGAAATTCATCCCATTTTATGTTCATCATTTTCCTCAGACATTTTGTTTCTGTGACCTGTCCTTTTTTTTTTTAAATATATCTCTGATCACAGATTTGTCTTGTTTCTTTCACCTGTCTGTACTCATCTCTTATCCCATATTTGTCTCTCTCTCCTGGCTGTATTTACCTCTTAACATTGAGTTGTCTTGTTTTGTAGATCTTCAAAGACAGCTGACAGCAAGCAAGACCAAAGCTGAGGAATTGGCTTCCGAGAGAGCCATATTGGTATGTGCAAAGTTCCATCTAACTCTGCCCATATTTCATTCAAATTTTTTTATGTTTAAATCTATATGCAGCATAAACCTGTATATATTTTGTTTTAAAATTTCTACCAGCTAATGTTCAATGTAATCATAGTTTATATATTGTCTTGTACATGCCATTTGCTAGGCTAGATCCTCAAAGCAGTTTTAAATTATCCCTCCAACATATTGTCAGCTTGGTTGTTTCCCCTACTTGAACAGTTAATTCCCTTCAAATTGTTTTATTTTAAAAATAAAAAATGTGAATAAATATTCCAAAATATGAATATTATAATTCATTTAAAAAGTCTTAGATGAATGTTTATTAAGTAGTCCCATATACATTATAGTATAGAAGTCACCGATAATGAAATATTTAGTTTTTTGACTATCAAGGCCCCACATTTCCTGACAATTTTTAGTGTTACATCTTCTCTGCAAGTGTTTAAGCTAGTCCTGCTGAGGTGCACACTTCCCCCACCCCACCCCCCCCCCCTTTTTTTTTCTCTGTCTTCTTTAATTGTATAACCACACATCCCACCAGCCCTGGATTGCAGGCTGCTTAGTAACCGTCGGGTGCCCTAATATAACTGTTCTACAGTCAAGCAGGCTTTCTGGATTAGCTTCTGTTAGATTCTGATCTGAATAGTGGCTGATTGAATCACAGGGTTTTAGTCTTTCAAGCTGTCATCCTGGAGGTGAATTTTTTAAATAAAAAAAATAAAAAAAACAACTCTAGTTTTTAGCACTTCTGCTTCTGCCTTTCTATCCCCCAATGGAGCATAGGTCCTCAACCAACTCACGCCAAGTCGTTCTATCCTTCGCCATTACATGGAGCTCTCCCCATGTCCTCCCAATCTTTCTAACCTCATTCTCCAGCTCTCTTCTCTATGTGTTTTTTGGCCTTCCTTTATTCAGTTTTTAGCACTACGCAGAACATAATTCCACCTTTAGGCCCGGGGCTTTCAAATTGTAAAAGTACAGGACCCTGTGCTACCATATAGGGCATATAATGCTAGAACTGCCTTATTTCCCCACATATAAGACACCATTATTTTCTTAAGTATGCGGTCTAAAACTTGGGAAAATGTGTGTACACACGGGAGATGAATGGTCATAGAACACGTGGCAGACCAAGAAGACAATGGAGAGATAATGTCCAGGCAGACCTGCTAACACTTGGTGTGACCAATGGAAAGAGAAGGCCAAACAGAGAGATGAATGGAGGTGGGTGATATCTGCAGCAATAAACCTCAAGGGCTCGGAATGCTGAAGAAGAAGAAGATAGGGTCTAGAAACAGTGTGCGTCTTATACTGTGGTAGTGTTTTTTATTTCTTTCTAAATTTTTTGTCCCAAAATCAGAATGTGCCTTATACATGAGAGCATTTTTTTATACTTGGGGAAATACAGCATTTTTTAAAAACTAGTCTGCACTCAGTAGGTGATGTCAACATCACGCCGGTCACCTTTACCTGCAAGGATCAACATCACGCCGGTCACCTTTACCTCCCAGGACTTTACTTGGTACCATTTTAACGCTGGGTCAGTCTGGAAGCCAAGATCATTTTCTTTCTTCTTTAAAAAAAACAAATCTGGAATGATGCGGGTACGAACCTACAGCCTTCAGGCCCGAGGCGAACATCTAGCAGCCACACTGCAGCAGCTACCAGATTATAAATGCTTCATATGTAGTTTTCTTTTTAGTATAGTCAATATAATGGGTTTTTAATTGGACTCCGTTGGCCTCATAAGAAACATTTTTCAAAAGCAATAAGTGTGTTTCAGATTATATTTTTTTGGGGAAAACTTTCTGGAAAAAAATCATTCTCAAATTTATTTTTTGTAGGAGGTCTATATAGAAAATATATAATGGAAAATAGGAGGTCTATATAGAAAATATATTATGGAAAATAGTCTTTCTCACATTTATTCTTTGTAGGAAATCTTTGTAGAAAATATGGACAATAGTCTTTCTCACATTTATTCTTTGTGGTAAATCTTTGTAGAAAATATGGAAAATAGTCTTTCTCAGATTTATTGTTTGTAGGAAATCTGTGTAGAAAATATGGAAAATAGTCTTTTTCAGATTTATTCTTTGAAGGAAATCTGTGTAGAAAATATGGAAAATAGTCTTTCTCACATTTATTCTTTGTAGGAAATCTGTGTAGAAAATATGGAAAATAGTCCTTCTCACATTTATTCTTTGTAGAAAATATAGTATGGAAAATAGTCTTTCTCGCATGTATTCTTTGTAGAAAGTCTTTGTAGACCATATATTATGCAAAATAGTGTTGTCATAGAGGAAGACAACAAGAGAAGATGCTTGACGGCCTTATTGCATGGCATGGAGGTGTGTCGGCACACGAACTAATACATGCTGCAGGAGATCGCAGATTATGGAGAAGCATGATCACCCACGCCAGTCGGCAAGGCACCTGATGATGATTATGATGGGGGTTCATGGCAAAGGTGAATGGACGTCGCCTAGGGCAGCAAAGCCTTGCATATGATATCACAGCGTCTAGTTTGAGAATGGAGGTGGAGGCAGTTGCCTTCCGCTGGCTTGAGAATCAGCTGTACACACATGCCGTGATTGTAACTGACTCACAGAGCATGTTGAGAAAGGTACAACAGGCATAATTTGTGCAGAGTGGCAAGCATCACTTCAGAGGTCCCGGGTAGTTAGCTTCCTTTGGATATTTTTTCCAGGTCATGCCGTTGAGTTGGAAAATGAGCATACAGATAGACTGGCTGGCTGTGCACCACTTGGTGGTAAATTGATGTCTGACTAGTTAAATATTGTGGCTGCCCTTGGTGAAGGGGTGAACAATGCAGAGGTGCAGATAGATCATTCCGGTCTGAGGACAATCTAAATAAGCATCAATAAATGATTTGCATAAGTCAGGTTGCGGCGTCCGTGGCTAAGGCGTTGCGAGTCTGACTCGTAATCCAACCGACCGCGATCGAAACCTGCGTGGGCTGCGTGGATTTTCATCGTGGTAAGAGACGTCGTAGGTCGACCCAGCCTCAAATGGGTACCAGGATGGGCTGTCCTGGGAAAGTAAAGACGGCCGGCGTAATGCTGACCACATTACCCACCGAGTGCTGATTGGTTTGTAAGAATATGGGTGCGCAGATCCGAAGATCCTGAGGAAGTCTGGACTTTTTTTTTTTTCAAAAATGACATTAGCTCCCAAGTTGACCCAGCATTGAATGGAGGTAAGTTCTGGGAGGTCCTTACCTTACCCACCGAATTTTTAAAATATAAGTTAGCCTTGTTTACCTGAAGGAGTGGATAAGGAATAAAGAGTTTTTAAAATTTTTTTTTGTGTGGGTGTGTAAACAATATCACAGAACCCTTAAATTTGTTCAGAGGACCTCGGACGTCACCCGACCAAAAATTGGGAACCACTGCCATATAAGGTTCCCATTGTTAAATGGCTAATTACAACAACACAACTTAGCCGGTCATTCTGCTGGATATTTTATAGTTTTCATCTATGTGCACACTAATTGTAACAGCTTCAGGTGTTTTTGAGTTATCTTGTTAATTGGGTGATCATTATTTGTGCATCATTGCATCCTTATCAGTAATAATCGTCCTAGTGTCATGCATTTGCTTTAGTGTCAGCTGGCCAGTGATCTCGTTTTTTTCGCAGTGTGGCCTGGACAATTAAAAAAGAGTGGTCCAGCAAATTTTATCTTCATCTGCCTGTTTGTGCGTTTCTAGTTATTTTAGGAGGATTTTGACAGATTTTTCTGCTAGCTTTGAATGTTCATTTTAATGTAGTCATAGAATTGAAGATAATTCAATACAGAAGAATAAATTTTTTTTTTTTTTTACTGATTAGCAAAACTTCTGAATTCATTTAGGTAGAGTTAAGTTTTGATGGAGTCCATTATTTTTTCGATTGATTTGTTGGACCACTCTTGTCATTTTGTCTCCTTGTAGGTTCATTCATTTTGCTACAACTTTTCGTATACAGTGTGTTTGTTGTTGTTGTTGTTTTTTTTAAATAACTAAAGATATAGTGTTTCCATGCAGCTGATGTTTTGATTGGTTGTTTATGTGAATGATTATTAGTCATATGCTTTATATGAATGATTTAACAGTTGTTGTGTTCAATCAATATGTGTTGTCTCCAGCACTCATTTTTGTGGATTGAGAATTTCATGTTTTTTTGCCTTGACACAGTGCAACAGTTATCCATATTTGTGAATCTCATTCAGTCTAAATTTCATTTGATATTTTTATTTTTTATTTTTTATTTTTAATGGATTGTTAAGAGTTAATAATTTTTTTTTTTTTTAAGGAAACATCCGGTTTTTTTATCTGTACTTGTGTGTTTTTGCAGAACATTTTATATTTCATTTAGCTTAAAAGTGTGATTAAAGGCAGTGGGAATAAATTTGTTCCACAGTACTAGGGCTGCCTATGCAAAGCAGCTGTTTGCTTTTCCTATGTCATTTATAGGTTTAAAAAACAAATTTTTTAATTTAAAAAAGTACTGCAGTATTCTTCTTCTTCTTCTGCCTTTCTAACCCCCAGTTGAGCATGAGCCCTCGAACAACTCACGCCAAGTCGTCCTATCCATCGCTATCCCATGTAGCTCTCCCCATGTCCTCTCCATCTTTTTACTGTTGTGTCCTTGCCTGTCAGGCAGATATGCTCTGACTGAAGGAAACATCCTTAATTAGTACGACATGCTTGTTAGGGGGACAGTGGGTCTGTTCTTTCCCCCCCCCCCCCAAACTGTGGCCCCAGAACCCTTATGGGGACTTTATGTATGTACTTTGTTTTCTGCCTTGTCTTCTCAAGTCTTCCCCCCCCCCCCCCCCCCCCAGATGTTTCTGTTGTGAATGTCTTGGACATTTAGTGGTTATGTGCATCGTCAACTAACATGCAATTAAACATCTATAGTGGTATTGTTCTGAGGTTAGCATTTTCGCCGATCATTTTTTGTCAACACAACACGCCCCATTGCCATTCCTCTCCTTCACTGTTGTCTGTGTTGATGTTGATGTGGGCATTTTGATGACATCAGGAGGCACAGTTGTCGGAGATGATGACCGCAAATTCTGGGGACAGCTCAAGTCAGCTGGCCGCACTCAGTGACCAGCTAATGGACAGGACTAGGTTAGTCTGTTGCCACTAATTTTCCTGCTTTCTAACCTGGCACTGAGTTGACATATAGACGTAACCTTGGGTGTTTGTATTAGAACACTTAAAGCGGATTCTGTGCAAATGTGAAGGCAAATATTTCAGTTTAAATTCAGCTTGATAACCGTAAAGTGCCTCACCATATTGAACCTAATTATAAAGAGACTCATTATTAAGTACTCATCATAAAGATCATCACCATACATCACCTGATTATAAAGAGCCTCATGATTAAACATTCATCTTGAATACTTGTCATAAAGAGCCTCAGCATATAGAATATATTTATAAAGAGCCTCATTATTATGAACTCATCCTAAAGATGCATCATAAAGAGCCTCACCATAAAGAGCCTCAGCATAAAGACTTTATTATAAAGAATCTCATTATTATGAACTCATCCTAACATCTCACCATAAAGAGCATAACCTTAAAGAGTCTCTTTATAAATAGCCCCACTATAAAGAATCTCATTATAAAGAGCCTTATATTTTAGGAACTCAACATAAAGTCTTATCTAAAGAGCCTCATTTGAAATGTGAGTAAGAGGGACTTAAAAATGTTGTGTTAAGATGTGGATAGCTAGTGGAAAAACAATGGAGTCTGTTTAAATTTCATTGCAAAGTATTGACTGAAACACACAAACATGAGTTTAATCAATTCATGGAGGGGAAAGAGTATAATTGACCTAAAGATGAAACTTCAGTTAATTATTATCTTGTTGGACAGCTATTACTAGTTAACAAATTATGTTGATATGAGAGAAAGGGATCTGTTAAAATTGTTAACACCATAGTGAAGGAGTAGTCTATATGTCAGCACATGCAACTAACTGCAGCTTTGCTCCATTAACTCTCACTATTTCTTGGGCAAGTTTTTTTCTTCTTTTTCAGATTGTAGAGGTGGAAGGGCATCAGCCTGCTGAAATCTTTTGTTAATTCACTAACTCAGTTCGTAGTCTGCCTTTGTTTTGTTTGATTAAATGAATATTTCAGAACCACGTTATGCTCAGTACATGCAGATGTGAATATGGAAATAATAAAGAAATGTTTTTATATATTCTCCAAGTGATGACTAATGACGTTACTTGTACACAGATAAAGGTAATTAAATAATTGTGAATTCTTAAATAAAAACAGTAGGTAAACAACTCATTTTGGCATATCCTTCCAAATGATGCTTAATTTTTTTATATTTTTTTTTTTCACAACCATATAAGGTTTAATAAATTTAGTTGTGAATTGGGAAAAAAATAACAGTATGTAAATAATAAAATTAGAGTTATTCCTCTATGGTGTTTCTTCTCCTCCTCTTCCTTCTCCTTCTTCTTCTTCTTTATAAGGGTTGGTTTGCACATTGTATGTGGTTTACAGCTAGTCTGCGATATCAGCATCTTTTAGCCCCACACATCCAGTTTCAGCAAATCCATAGTTATTAATCTCTTATAACATGCTTGTTAAATAGCTGTGGGTCTATTCTTTCCTTCCGAAAAATGGGGCCCCAATTTGAATAAAATTGATCAAGTGTAATAATGAATATCTATAGAGCTGATCTTGCATTATCCATTTCCATATGTAATTATATTTGGTATTTAGAGTTAAAGTTGCATTCTTTGAATCATGACACTCACCTCAACTCCCCCCCCCCCCCCCCCCCCTTTTTTTTCCCCCCACATAAAAAAGTTTTTTACATCAAGTAATATATTAAAGAGAAGACATTTTACTGCTTTTTTTTTTTACATTACAGTTTTATTGTGCGCTCTAGATTTATAAGATACCATATTACTTTACCTCAAGTTTTTAAAAGTTGTCTTTAGGTTCTTAAAATACTTAGTTTTTCAGCATTTTTTTTTCTTAAATATTACAATTGTCTGTTCTTATGAGGTGTTTTTTTCTTCTGCCTGCTGGGCTTATCTATTTCTTGTTTTTACCCAAGATGTGTTAAGGGGTGTTATTTCACTTTTTGTTGTATGTTGTTCGTATTGATATACAGTTGATATTGACAAACTGATGGCATGGTTGGACAATGCTTGCATGTGTTTTGCTCTTCATGTGCTTTATGTGCTTTGTTGCTGAAGTGAATTGCAGAGTCATGTCTAGGTTAGGTATGACTGAGCTACAGTATTAGAGAGAGGGGGCTCAGAGTGTGCAGTGCATGCAGGTGATGGTTTAAGTCATCTACTGTTTGGCACTTAAAGGGTTTGAGAGCAGGTTCTTTTAGAGAGTGTGTTAGTCACATCAAGGCCAGGTCAATAGATCTGGCCAGATCTTGTAAGTTAGACTAAATTAAAAAATATATATAATAGCATACAAAGTTTTGTTTGATTTACATGGACACTGGTGGATCACATATCATGCATTGTTTGGGATGTTTGTAAACAAACTTTTAAAGGATATAATTATTTCGTCATGGTGAGAAAAGTTATTTTGTCTCTTCTAATGTTGATATGTTGTTCAAATGTGCAGACGTTCTTTCAGGCTTTTTTTAGTGTTAATATTATTCATTGTTTTACTGGGAATATTTGAAAATGATGACATGGACAAGGTGGATAAAGCCACTGTTCTCCTAATGAGCATTTCATAAAGGGCCTTTGATTCTTGGTTTGCTGAAATTGAATGTTAAGTTAAGAATGCGCGTCACAGCACTCAGGACACTTCTATAAGCGCTACGTCCCCATATTCAGCAGTAAACAAAGAGTTCCAGTTTCGATGGTACCAGTAAACTGACTGATTGAAACCAGGTGTGGTGGACTGAGAGGTGTGGATACTGCACACAGCCTGTCTGTATACCTCACAACACAGCATGCCAACCTCCCAGATGCAGAAGAAGGTGTAGGTTCCCAGGTGGATCTAGAAATGGAACCAGAAAAGGTACTGGTTCAGTTAGCATGGCGACTCTTCTGTGGCTACTAAGAGAAGAGATGTAGCACGTGTGAAAATGTCCCGAGTGCAGTGAGGTCAATTCATGATTTGTCCTTCACAGTCAGAGAGCATCTGCCTGAGAGTCAAGGTACAACAGTTTCTGTGAAACAAGCTAGATCTGTAAAACGGATGTGGATGCAAAACTCTTGATTCTGGAATAAGACTGAAATCCTGAAGTGGATGAACAACCAGAACTTTCTGCCTGAGTTTACAGCCGGTGAACTTGAAGAAGAAACAAATGTTTTCTTCATTTATTAATGCATTTATTCATTCCTGATGTAAACATAGTCTTTTTTTAAAACACTGTTTCCAGTTCGCATTGTTTTTTTGGGGGTTTTTTTTTTTCAAGAAATACTAAAAGTTACTGTTAGTCTCAAAGAAATGTGACACACAGAAACTGGTGTGTTCTTTTGCTTTTTTTTTTTTATTTAGTTGCTTTCATTGCTGTCATGTTTCTGCTCTTCTTTATTATTCTTGTGTAGTCCACTGATTTGTGCATGCTGTTTGCTTTCGCTTTTGTTGAACTCAGTTATAAAATAATTTATTCTTAATCAATGATTCTTTTGGTTTCATTTCCTTTTGCCTTTCTTCAAATGTTATCTTTAATAAAACACTAATACAATCTTCCAGCCACTGTAGTTCCCTGGTCGGAATCTTTGTCTTCTAGTTGTAAACAGCAGCAGGAAGTTCTGGCTGTTCATTTACTTCTTGACTTTAGTCTTGCTGCAGAACTTGAGTTTTTCATGCACATCTGTTTTACAGATCTGGCTTATTTGTTTGCAGACTGTTGGTTCCTCATTTCTGAGGTAGGTGCACTCTGACTTCAAAGGAAGCAACCCTCAAAATCTGGCCTTTTACGGCATGCTTGTTAGGGTGCCGTGGTCTGTTTTTATTTCTCCTAAAATAAGGCCCCTGGAACCCACTAGAGGAGTGGTCAGGATCAAATCTTCAATCGGACAATTTTATAACTGACCTGGTGCTCCCAGCTCGACCCAGTCAAAAAATTTTTACAAGAAAGTGTCGTGGGAAGTAAAGGTGGCTGACATGATGATGGCCACATTACTCGGCGAGTGCTGGTTGGTCTGGAAATACTAGCACCTTATGCCCGTTGTGTTAATCTGTTGTTACTACTTCATGGAGTCAGTATTTAGAAACCTGCAGCAGTCATGTGCAGGGATTTTCCCCCTGGTGGTACACGTACTGGCACCTTTTTTCCTAAGTAATAGATACAGTGCGGTAAATACCAACGCTTTTCCTAAACACTGTGTAATGTGTACCAGCATTTTTCTCTTTTTTTCTTTCTAAAAAATGCTCTGATTATGTGTATAATCTTCTTCTCAGTTTAGATGGCTGCTCTCATGTCATCTCTATTCTAATTCAGGTGAAATGAAACACAGGAACACTAGAAACTTGGGATGGTAATTTCTATTTGCCTGAAGAATGAAAAAACATTATATAATTCCTTTTGACTGAATCCTATCTTCCCTGAGTATACAGAAATATTCTATATCAACCATGTATAATCGCTGTGGACATGCACCCAATAGTATATGAGCATATATTATATCTATCTAGAAGTGTGCGTGCTACAGTAGAAGTAATGGTTTTGGTAGTGATTTCTTTCACACTGTTTTTCTTTCTCCTCCCAGCTTCACTTCCTCCTCATCTCTCAGTTTCACTTTGTCATCTCTCAACTACACTTCCTCCTCATCTCTCAGTTTCACTTTGTCATCTCTCAACTACACTTCCTCCTCATCTCTCAGCTCCACTTCCTCCTCATCTCTCAGTTTCACTTCCTCCTCATCTCTCAGCTTCACTTCCTCCTCATCTCTCTGTTTCACTTTGTCATCTCTCGACTTCACTTCCTCCTCATCTCTCAGCTCCACTTCCTCTTCATCTCATAGCTTCACTTCATCATCTCTCAGTTTCACTTCCTCCGCATCTCTCAGCTTCATTTCTTCCTCATCTCTCAGCTTCACTTCCTCATCTCTCAGTTTCATTTTGTCATCTCTCAACTACACTTCCTCCTCATCTCACAGCTTCACTTCCTCCGCATCTCTCAGCTTCAGTTCCTCCTCATCTCTCAGCTTCACTTCCTCCTCATCTCTCAGTTTCATTTTGTCATCTCTCAACTACACTTCCTCCTCATCTCTCAGCTCCACTTCGTCCTCATCTCTTAGTTTCACTTTCTCCTCATCTCTCAGCTTCACTTCGTCCTCATCTCTCAGCTTTACTTTGTCATCTCTCAACTTCACTTCCTCCTCATCTCTCAGCTTCACTTCCTTCTCATCTCTCAGCTTCACTTCCTCCTCATCTCTCAGTTTCACTTCCTACTCATCTCTCAGCATCATTTCCTCCTTATCTATCAGCTTCACTTCCTCCTCATCTTTCAGTTTCACATTGTCATCTCTCAACTTCACTTCCTCCTCATCTCACAACTTCACTTCCTCCTTATCTCTCAACTTCACTTCCTCCTCATCTCTCAGCTTCACTACCTCCTCATCTCTCAGTTTATTTTTCTCATCTCTCAGCTTTACTTTCTTATCTCTTACCTTTACTTTCTTATCTCACAGATTTACTTTCTTATCTCTCAGCTTCACTCCTTCCTCATCTAACAGTTTCACTTCATCACCTTTCAGTTTCACTTCCTCACCTCTCAGTTTCACTTCCTCACCTCTCAGTTTCACTTCCTCATCTCTCATTTTCACTTCCTCATCTCTCATTTTCACTTCCTCATCTCTCAGTTTCACTTTCTCATCTCTCAGTTTCACTTCCTCACCTCTCAGTTTCACTTCCTCACCTCTCAGTTTCACTTCCTCATCTCTCAGTTTCACCTCCTCATCTCTCAGTTTCACCTCCTCATCTCTCAGTTTCACTTTCTCATCTCTCAGTTTCACTTTCTCCTTGTCTCCCAGCTTCACTTCCTTCTCATCTCTTTAGCTATCCTCCCTTCTCACTGTGCTATACCCTAAGCATTTAGAAATATTCTTTAGAAATCACACATAATCCAGCATGATAGATGTTTGCTGCAGCAGAAAGTACTCTTGTCTGTAGAGATTCCTTTCAGACTATTCTTTCACATTTTATCACTCTCTATGTTTTCTCTCAGCTACCTTTTCTGCTCTCTATGCTACACTTTTTCCTGACTCTGCTACCCTTCCTGACCTCTCTCTTCCCAGGGTCATTTTCTCTCTGCTATCTTCTAACTTCCTTCTCTGCTATTCTTTTCTCTCTCTCTTTGATCTGTCTCTCATTTCTGTCTCTCTTTCTGCCTCTGTCTCTTTTTAACTCTCTCTCTCTCTTTCTCCCTCCCTCCATCCTCTCTCTGTCTCTCTCTCTCCATCTCTCTCTCTCTGTCTCGCTCTCTCCCTCCCTCCCTCCCCTATCTACATATTTAGATCCAAAATCTTCAGGCTAGCAGGTATCAAGCCACTTTAATATCTTGGCTGTTAGAACTTTCTTTTTGGGCCTTTTATTTCTGTTCTCTCCAAGAAATCCATCTTGGTCTTCTATTGACCCACATTTCAGTGCTTTTGCTGAAGATCAAGGGTTTGTTTTTGGGATGCATCATTCAGTTCACGGATGCAGCTTTTATGGTGATCTCTGGAGATCATTGCTAGAGCTACGGAGATTGTGCTGTGGGCAACACTTTTGGTAGATGGCTAGCCATTCCATGGAGAGAAACTGAGCTATTTAGGATCAGACCCGTTGCAGTTAAGTCAATCCTTCCGACATAAAACTTTTGCTGGGGAGTATAGAGGGATGTCTAATTAGACTGTTATCAGGTTTTCTCCTTGTTTTGTTCCTTTCTACTACCATCTTCTCCTCGCCTTGTTTGTTATTTTCTAGCATTTGTTTAATTGTCTCACTAAACATCCCACTGATGTTTTTGCCATAACATTTCATTCCTTCTGTTCTACACCAGTGTGAGTTAGTGAATGATTCTCTCATATTTTCCCCACTTTATGCAGTTCTGCATGCGCTTTTAGTGCTTCCATTTATGTGTGACAGATTTTTCTTCTTTACCTGCCTTTTTAATGTGTAATTTTTTATTTATTTTTTTCATTTTATAATGTTTTAGTTTGTGTTCTTTGAGAATTGTATAGCATGATATGTAAGGTTTTTCCCGTATTTGTTAATTTTTTTTCTTTTTTTGCTTAGGAAATTTATTTTCTGTTCTCATTAATGGTAGTTTCTTTTCTTTGAACAAGTGCTTAGCAGAAAGTGAGTTTTAAAAGTTTTTAAAGCTGCTGATGGTGATTCCTCATTGAAAAGTGTCAGTCTTATCTGAGGAATATGTGAACAGGTATGGACTGGCAATAATGGCAGAAGTCGGAGAAATATCACGTGTCCGTTTCTGATTGGGTACACGGAGGTGGTGAACAAAATGTGGTAGTGGACCAGGACGAGGGTACAAACTGGTCACAATCCGTCTTTCTAAATCTTTCTGTGGATACAAATAAGGCAGATCTGTCAAACGAGTGTGCATACAAAACTCGTCAGGTTCTGGAACAAGACTAAAGTCCAGAACCGGACCTTTCCATCGGAGTTAACAACGGGTGAACGTTTAAAAGAAGAAATTGAAGAATTTCCGATTGTCTTGTTGGCTGGTGCTACACCTCCAGGTGGTGAACTGTTGTATTCTTCTTCTGCGTTCATCCAAAGATGTAATTGTATTGTGCCCGTTTACAGCATATCTGCGATATATTTGCACCTTTTGGCCAACACATCCGACTTCTGCAGGCATTTGTTGACCGAGTTAACCTTCCCAGGATTTGATGTATGACAAGCTAGATGCTGTCAAGGACCTGTGGGAGCAAATGAACAGTTCAGAAGCATGGAACAGATCATTGCAGTAGAGAGAGAATGATAACAGCGAAGAGTGATCAGGAGGGGATCTGGCTAACACTCACTGCCCAAAGGAAAGGCGGCAAGAAGATCATACAGTCAAACTGCTACTGGTACTGTCAGAGTTGGATTCTTTGGTGACTGCTGAAGATGAGGAGGGAGTGCTTATGAAAATGTCCTCAGTGCCTCGGCGATGTCAGTTCTTAACACAGCCCAGGTTTTGCCATCAAGATTTCACCAGTGTCTGATTCTATCGGCTTCTGTGGCTTAGGCGTTGCGAACGTTATTTGTAATGCTGGGGTGCCGGGTTTGATCCCAGCCGCGGACGGTTTGTTTTGCATTGGTTTTGACAGTGGTACTGAGACTGACCGTTCAGAAAGCAGTGGCATCCTACTGAATGTGAAATGTGCTTAGAAAAACAACAACAGCAAAAAAATGTTGGGATTGGTTCTGCAACATCCTGTAAGGGATACGCAACTACCCAACCTCTTCTGATATTGTATTATCACCATATCAAAGTCTTATGTTTTTTTTATTACTTATTTTATTGGTTTATTTTGAATTAACATGCCTGTTTACTGATTTCTCACATATTCTATTATTAGTTTTTATTCTACACTTTACTGATTTCTCATATACCCTGTTATTATTTTTTAAGATAGCCTGGTTTTTTATTTCTGACGTACCTGCTTACTGATTTCTCTGCAGAAAACTCGAGGATCTACAAAAAGACTTGTTGAACTCTTCTCAAAACCTAGCTAAGGTTGAGGAGAGTTATCGGGGGTTGGTGCAGGAGAAGGACAGGGAAATTCAAGAGGTTACAAAAAATTTTAAGGTTAGGATTGTGGGACTGGAGGAGCAGATTAGTGAACTGGTGAGTGCATGTTTTCTCTGTTTACTGATTCAGTCTGTGCTAGTCTGTCTTGTTCATGTTCTTTTTCCTCTTCTTCTTCTCCTCCTTCAGCATTCAGATCCCTTGAGATTCATTGCTACAGATAACACCTGCCTCTGTTCATCTCTATATATAATTCACCTTCTCTATGCTAGCATCTGCATGATAAATAGATTATCAAATTTATTGATCGGCACTCAAAGCATTAGGGGGACACATTAGATAACATAAAAATCTAAAGCTGTAGTTACTGTGCTAGGTTTCGAACCCGTCACCTCCTAATAGTGACAGCGTCCAAGCGCAGAAACGTGTATTAATTTTGGGGCAGTTGCACTAAACATGACTGAAATGCTTAGTCTCCAGACCACACCACCACCTCCAAATGATGACCATTGGGTCTCTAGTTGGTCATGTGTAAGTACATGTTTATTCATCCCTGCTGTGGTACAAAAACCTGGATAGTGAACAAGCAGTTAGAAGATTGAAGTGAGTCGGAGATGTGGATATACAGAAGGAGATGTGGATATACAGAAGGAGATGTGGATATACAGAAGATGTGGATATACAGAAGGAGATGTGGATGTACTGAAGAGTAGCTCATATTTCTGGAAAATAGAAACAATGAAATACAGAGGTTCTGGTGAAACTGAGAATGAAAAAAAAAAGTTAGGAACAGAAATTTTTAAAAAAAGAGAGAGAGAGAGACAAATAACATATTTTGAAATGAAACTCTTATAAAAACTATACTGGTTGACAAGTTTAAGCCAAGCGGGCAAGAAGCAGGGAGTGATACAATTGGGATGCTAACGTCAAGAGATGGATAAACAGCAGTCTCAGTCGGTGTATGACCAGGGTGAGAGACAGGGAGTGTTGGAGATGGTGCCTGCCTGATTGACTGATACAACACTTGACACCATTATGAAAATATCTGCAGCACCTAAGAAGCATCATCATCATCATCATCATCCTTTTGGGCTGTTATATGTCACATAGGACTCACGGTTTATTGTTCCATTTCATTCTACAGTTGTTTCAATATCAGGGATAGAAGTCAGTCCAGCACCTTTGGCAATCTTATCAGCATTCTTCCTAAGGTTTCTTTTCAGTGTCCTTGCTTTCTCGGTTCATTTATTTCCATTTCAGTCTTTGTTTGGTGATACTGTTTGCTTTTTCTCAGGATGTACCCGAGGGAGGCTGCGTGGTCTCCAGGCATGGTGTCCGCCTCGAGTGCTAGAGGTTCTGGGTTCAATCCCCGGTAAGGGCTGGGATTTTTTCACGTGGACTTGGACTTCTAGTATTCCCCCTGGGCTCTGGGTAGTGAGATCAGACACCTGTGTGCATTGTTGCGCACGTAAAAAATCCCTTGGGAGTTGGAAATCAAAAAGTGTAACCTAATGCGGGCAAAATTTAGAGTTTAAAATCTACCCAAAGTATTTCAGGATCCCTCCCGGTGCTACAGAGCCTGTGCACTGTGTTGAGCTTCTTCGGACTCAGACTTGAGTTAGAAGAAAAAACGGAGTACTTATGAGTTACTACCCTTGTGTCATGATGTTGATCCATTGTTCAAAATCTCAAACTTCAAACTTAGGATATACCCAGTGGAGACTGTACCTCTAGTCCTCTTCTTGTTATTGTTCACACATAAAGCATTCACAGTTGATCTTCACTGCAGCCACTGCCAGTCTGAGGCTTTTGTGCCCATGGTATCCCATGTCACTTTGTATCCTTTCATTTCCCATACACATAAAGCATTCACAGTTGATCTTCACTGCAGTCACTGCCAGTCTGATGCTTTTGTTCCCATGGTATCCCATGTCACTTTGTATCCTTTCATTTCCCATACACATAAAGTATTCACAGTTCATCTTCACTGCAGTCACTGCCAGTCAGTCTGCTTTTTGTTTTGTTCCCGTGGTATCCCATGTCACTTTGTATCCTTTCATTTCCCATACACATAAAGTATTCACAGTTCATCTTCACTGCAGTCACTGCCAGTCTGTTGCTTTTTGTTCCCGTGGTATCCCATGTCACTTTGTATTCTTTCATTTCCTTTTCTGCTATCCATCTCCTGGTTTCCTTGAGAGATCACATATTCTTTCTCCATTTGCCTTCCCTAGAGACCTGTCTTTGCCAAAGTGTCACGAAGCATTCTGAAAATATGTCCGAGTCATCTCCATCTTCTAAGCTAATAATTATCTACATCAAAACCTGCTTTTCTTCTTATTTCCTCTTTTGTCTTTACGTTCATTGATGAAGTTGTTTTGTCCTGTTTGGTTCCTCAGAATTCATTAGTAGAAAAATCTAAGGCCAAGGCCAGTCAATTATCAGAAACCTTTGAAGCAGAGAAGAAAGAGGCTTTAGAACGTAGCGAGTCAGAGATTAGGGATCTGCAGCAGCAGCTTTCACACATAAACAAGGAACTCAACAAACAACAAGACAACACAGCAGCACACAAGCAATTACTCGAGAAGGTCACACTGGAGAAGGAGGCTCTACAGGTCAGTTGCTTCCATAGCTGGTTAGGTGGGAGCTTGGTTAAATGTTTAGGACAGCATTGTTTGGCTGGGTTGGTGGGTGGGAGCTTGGTTAAATGTGTAGGACAGCATTGTTTGGCTGGGTTGGTGGGTGGGAGCTTGGTTAAATGTGTAGGACAGCATTGTTTGGCTGGGTTGGTGTGTGGGAGCTTGGTTAAATGTGTAGGACAGCATTGTTTGGCTGGGTTAGTGGGTGGGAGCTTGGTTAAATGTGTAGGACAGCATTGTTTGGCTGGGTTGGTGGGTGGGAGTTTGGTTAAATGTGTAGGACAGCATTGTTTGGCTGGGTTGGTGGGTGGGAGCTTGGTTAAATGTTTAGGACAGCATTGTTTGGCTGGGTTGGTGGGTGGGAGTTTGGTTAAATGTGTAGGACAGCATTGTTTGGCTGGGTTGGTGGGTGGGAGCTTGGTTAAATGTGTAGGACAGCATTGTTTGGCTGGGTTGGTGGGTGGGAGCTTGGTTAGATGTTTAGGACAGCATTGTTTGGCTGGGTTGGTGTGTGGGAGTTTGGTTAAATGTGTAGGACAGCATTGTTTGGCTGGGTTGGTAGGTGGGAGCTTGGTTAAATGTGTAGGACAGCATTGTTTGGCTGGGTTGGTGGGTGGGAGCTTGGTTAAATGTGTAGGACAGCATTGTTTGGCTGGGTTGGTGGGTGGGAGCTTGGTTAAATGTGTAGGACAGCATTGTTTGGCTGGGTTGGTGGGTGGGAGCTTGGTTAAATGTGTAGGACAGCATTGTTTGGCTGGGTTGGTGGGTGGGAGCTTGGTTAAATGTGTAGGACAGCATTGTTTGGCTGGGTTGGTGGGTGGGAGCTTGGTTAAATGTGTAGGACAGCATTGTTTGGCTGGGTTGGTGGGTGGGAGCTTGGTTAAATGTTTAGGACAGCATTGTTTGGCTGGGTTGGTGGGTGGGAGCTTGGTTAAATGTTTAGGACAGCATTGTTTGGCTGGGTTGGTGGGTGGGGGGTGGGGAAAGCAGCTTGGGTTAAATGTTTAGGATAGCATTGTTTGGCTGGGTTGGTGGGTGGGGGGTTTGGTTAAATGTTTAGGACAGCATTGTTTGGGGGTTTGGTGGGTGGGGGGTTTGGTTAAATGTTTAGGACAGCATTGTTTGGCTGGGTTGGTGGGTGGGGAGCTTGGTTAAATGTTTAGGACAGCATTGTTTGGCTGGGTTGGTGGGTGGGAGCTTGGTTAAATGTTTAGGACAGCATTGTTTGGCTGGGTTGGTGGGTGGGGGGTTTGGTTAAATGTTTAGGACAGCATTGTTTGGCTGGGTTGGTGGGTGGGGGGTTTGGTTAAATGTTTAGGACAGCATTGTTGGGTGGGGAGCTGGGTAGGGGACAGTGCTGGGTTGGGGTGGGAGCTTGGTTAAATAGGACAGCATTGTTTGGCTGGGTTGGTGGGTGGAGCTTGGTTAAATGTTTAGGACAGCATTTGTTTGGCTGGTTAAATGTTTGGTGGGTGGGGGGTTTGGTTAAATGTTTAGGACAGCATTGTTTGGCTGGGTTGGTGGGTGGGGGGTTTGGTTAAATGTTTAGGACAGCATTGTTTGGCTGGGTTGGTGGGTGGGGAGCTTGGTTAAATGTTTAGGACAGCATTGTTTGGCTGGGTTGGTGGGTGGAAGCTTGGTTAAATGTTTAGGACAGCATTGTTTGGCTGGGTTGGTGGGTGGGAGCTTGGTTAAATGTTTAGGACAGCATTGTTTGGCTGGGTTGGTGGGTGGGAGGTTTGGTTGTTGGGTTTTTTTATTTTTTTGGTAATGGATTTAGTATGAAATTTGTTGGCTTGTTAGTTGGCTGAAAACCGCATAAATGGATGGTTGATTGGATGATAAACTTTTCTTGGCTGGTTGGTTGGTTAGTATTTTGTTGAAAAGGTTTCAAAGTATTTGATTAAGTGGCTAGTTAGTATGTGGTTAACTCTTTGAGTCCCAGAGGGTTAAGCATCACAGGCCAAAGGGGTAGTCAAAAGAGACGTACAATCGGCGCATCATGCGTTCATTGGGCTTCTAGGCAATAACCTATGAACGTATGATGCGTTCCTTGGGACTCAAAGAGTTAAGTGGCTGGTTAGTATTTGGTTGACTGGCTGGTTAGTATTTTGTTAAGTGGTTTGTTAGTATTTGATTAAGTGGCTAGTTAGTATGTGGTTAAGTGGCTGGTTAGTATTTTGTTGAGTGGTTGGTTAGTATTTTTTTTAATGGTTGGTTAAACAGTTGGGTATTTTTGGCTGGTTGCTTGCTTGGTTGGTGTGATTTGCTACGATTGGATTAGTTGGCCCAAAAGGTGCAGATATCACGACTGTCCTTTTAAATATGAATGCAAAATAAAAATTAAAAATAAAAAGATTGTTGAATCAAGAATCAACGTCACAGCCCTTGGGACACTCCCCATAAGCGCTCCATCCCTATTTTCAGCAGCAAACAGAGTTCCAATGCCGATGGCACCAGTAACTGTCTAATTGTATATCCATCTCGCCCATCCCTTGAGTGTTGAGCATCAGCCAGATCCCCTGGTAACTCCTCGCAGAGCCATTCTGCTCAGACTGTAATGATCTATCTGTGCCTTCGCACTGTTCACTGGCTTCTAGAGGGCGCTCACAACGTCTAGCTTATCATACATCAAGTCACCACCAAGTGGTGCAGAACCGGCCAGAAAATGAAAAAAGCAACAGAGTGTGTGTGTGTGTGGGAGGGGGTGTCCTGACACTGATAGTTTAGTTACAGACATGCCCTTATATCTTTCAGTTTGAGAAATGGCTGGCAGAACGACACTTAAATAGATATACAGGTCAGGAGAAGCAGTCTGACACTGGTGTTTTCTTGCTGTCCTGCCCCTTATCTTACTCTTTTATGATAAGAAACAGCTAACAGAATAACAGTTAAAATGGGCAGAAGAACTTTCACTTCTTCTTCTTCTTCTTCTGCTTTCATCCTTAACTTTTTGAGTCCCAAGGAACACATTATACGTTCATATAGAAGCCCAATGAAGCATGATGCGTCGATTTTACATCTCTCTTGACTACCCCTGTGATGCTAAACCCTCTGCGACTCAAAGAGTTAAAAGGGTGGTTGGATAGCTGTGTTGTGGTTTACAGCGAGACAGTCACATCTGTACCTTTCTACCCAACAAATCCAGTTAGAGCAAACCTTAATTATATTATGCTTGTCTGGGGCAATATAGGTTTATCCCCTACCCCCTATAAAAATGGGGCTTTGGAACCCACATGGGGAGGTTTGCAAGAGGGTCTTTAGGTGTAGACATAAGACATTATTGTCTTAATCTTTCAGTATGAAAAACAGCAGGCAGAAAAACACTTGAAACGGGCAGAGGAAGAGAAAAGCATCCTCAACACAGAATTAATCCAGGCCAGGGTGGAGGCCAGCAAACATCTGGAGGAGGTGGAGAAGTCAAAGAAGGCCAAGTTGGAGCTGGAGGACAAGGTGGAGAAGCTCAGCTTACAAGTGGAGTTTATTACAAAGGCTAGAGAAGAGGTAAGTGTGATGATGATGTTGTGGTTGTTTCTTGCCGAGTCTTAACAAAGGATCTTGTGGAGTTGTCAAAAAAGGCAGACACTAGCCTGCAATGGATTCTATCTCAGTAAGGTATCAAAGGTAATTAAAGTGCTGACGCTTTAGCCAAAAAAGACAGCAGGAAACACAAAAATCTGCCAGTCGTGATCATTTTCAAAAGTCAAAACCCTCATTAGGAGAAGATCAGAGACAGACTGGAAAAACGGACACATGATGAAAAAAAATATTTTGTTAATCACCTGAACAGAACAGACCCAAGTCACAGTTTTTTTCCACTTACACACTGGACACTGCAGACTCAACAAACACTCATTTAACTTAGTTACAGAACAAAGTCACAGTTTTCCACTTACACACTGGACAATGCAGACTGAAGAAACACTCATATAAATTAGGTACGAGCCAAACAGCTCTCTGCCAGTGTCTTCATGCTGAACAGACCCCAGAACATGTCTTGCAAGGCTGTCCTCTTCTGGAGGAGCTGCAAAGCAGCTTATGGCCACACCCAGTAGACCTGACAACTAAGCTTTGGGGAAACCTAAGAGACCTTGAGATGACATCCCAGTCTATGGCCCACAGTGGATTAAACGCATGACCGGGGAACACTGGAGAAGAAGAAGAAGAAGAAGATCTATACAATTATGACTGCAACATCACAGCATTCGGGAAACTCCCATAAGTGCTCTGTCTCCATCTTCAGCAGTAAGTGAAGAGTTCCAATTCCAATAGCACCAGTAACTGATCATATATCTGTCTTGCCTTTCCCTTGAGTGTTGCATGTCTGCCAGATCCACTGGGAAATCCTTGCAGCGCCATTCTCCTAAGATCGTATTGATTTATTTGTGCCTCTGCACTGTTCGTTGCTCCTAAAGAGCTCTCATAACATCTAGCTGAATTTTGACTGTAGCATTAAATGCCCGATGTCCCCCGGCATGAAAGGGAGAGCCCTTTACTACCTTTCTGCCAGTGTCTTCTTTACCTTTGCTTGTTGAAACTATCTTGCTACAGTACTTCTTCTTTTTCTTCTGACATTTACCAGCTGTCAATTCTGGATATCAGTCTTGTTCCAGAACTTGAGTTTTATGTGCACATCCATTTTACATGTATGGTTTGTTTGTATGTATGCAGACTGTTGGTTCCCCGCCTCTCAGTAAGATGCACTCTGACTTCAAGGGAAACGTCCCTAATTAGTTGCCTTTTATGACATGCTTGCTGGATGGGGGCAGTGGGACCCCTGCTGAGATTTTACAGTGCAGTCTTTTACAGTTACTGTGAACATATAGTTTTGTAGTTATGTTTTGTTTATTCTTTCCAAGGCTGAAAAATCAACATATAGTTTTGTAGTCATGTTTTCTTATTTTTTCCAAGGCTGAAAAAGCAACATATATTTTTTTAGTCATGTTTTCTTATTCTTTCTAAGACTGAAAAAATTAACATAGAGCCTTGTAGTCACGTTTTGTTTATTCTTTCCAAGGCTGAACAATCAAGGGAGGAAGTCAAATCTCAGAAGACAGAACTGGTTCAAGAATGCAGATTACTGAAAGATGAGTTGGGTAGCCTCAGAGAGGAAGTCCACAAGAAGGATAGTGAACTTGGGGAGATACAGAAGAAGGTGAGGGCTGTAATGTTTATTGTCTTTGTCCTGCCAGTTTTATTTTGATAATGTAGATATATTTCTTCTTCTTCCTCTTTTGATAAGGGTGTGTAGTATGTAGTTACGCATCTAGGACCAGACTTTCCTTCTGCATTCATTTGTTTGTAATCTGAGGCTACTCTGTATGACAGTGGGGACTGTGTCGACTTTGGTCAGCAAGCCGTGAGAGGTAGCCTGCGGTGGTCTGTGTCATAACGTGTGTATCACAGCTTATCTTCTTTTTCGCATTCACTGGCTGTAAACTCAGGCAGAAAGATCTGGTTGTTCATTCACTTGAGGACCTTTAACTGATCTGCCTTATTTGAATGCAGACTATTTGTTTCTCGTCTCTCATTAAGATGCACTTCGACTTCAAAGGAGTCATCCCTAATTAGTCCACTGGTACAACATTCCCCTACCCCCTCCCCCCGCTCACAAATGGGGCACTAGAACCGACACTGAGAGAACTGCATTTTGTTATTGTTAGTGTATCTCCAAAGTCTATCAAGTAGGTACCTAGGCGCGGGCGCAAGGCTTAATGACGTCGGTCGACCGACCTGCCCTCTGGTGAACAAAAAAGTGGCGGGGTGGGGGGGGGGGGGGCTGAATAGTCTCGGGGCATGGCATCCCACTTGAGTGCTGGAGGTCATGGGTTCAAACCCCGGTGAAGGCTGGGATTCTTTTTCACTTGGACTTCTAATAATTTCCCCTGGTCTTTGGGTAGTAAGATCGGACGCTCGTGTGTATTGTTGCACATGTAAACAATTCCTTGGCAGCTGGAAATCGAAAAGAGTTGCTTAATGGCGCTGCCCAGCAAAATCTGGAGTTTAAAATCTACCGAAAGTATTTTCAGGATCCTCGCCGGTGCTATAGAGTTTCTGCACTGCGCTGAGATTCTTCGGACTCAGGCTTGAGTTAGAAGTAGAACGAAGCACTTATGCCATGAAGTTAATCGGTTGTTTAAACTTAAATCTATCAAGTAAGTAAATTAAAGGACCCTTTTCCCCACCTTCAGGCATATAGAGCATAAAGTGTTGGACCTATATTGTATAGACCAGTTGGCACACGGTGGGGTAGTGTGTGTAGTCAGCATCACACTTGTCGCTCTTCCTTCCCTCTACTTTAGCTGGTACCCATTTTAAGCTGGGTCGACGTAGGAGCCAAGGTCATTGTTTGGGGAGCTCTCAGTCTGTTGGGCAAACTGCCAGTAATTTCTGAAATGAAAAGCAGCCAAATAGGTTGGCCAATATGAATGAACAAACGAAGAGACTGTTTTTTTTCAAAGGGGTAAGAAATGAGCATGCATGGCCATCTAACATTCTGTCATGTCAGTACTCTTATATAAGATCTTTTCTTGTGTTGTGAGCTTAGATATGTTAACTAAGTATGGTGTCTTGTGATTGCAGGTTGAAAAACTGCAGACAGAGGCATCCAGGAAGGTTGAAGATCTGATGTACAAATCACAGACAGAGGCGGACCATTTAACGCAAGAGCTGTACGTCTTATCTTATTTGGTCATCACGAGTGTAATATGGTTTAATGGTTCTTGTCTCCAATATGGTGTCTGTTATTTTGTGTGGTTTGTAAGTTTATCTTTTCCATGTGGTGTCAGTAAACATGAGGTTTATTTGTTCATGTTTCCAACATATGTGTCCCATATGGTGTCCGTTATTTTATGTGATTAATAAGTTCATCTTTCCCATGTGGTGTCAGTAAACATGAGGTTTATTTGTTCATGTTTCCAACATATGTGTCCCATATGGTGTCCGTTATTTCATGTGATTAATAAGCTCATCTTTCCCATGTGGTGTCAGTAAACATGTGGTTTACTCGTTCATATTTCCCACACGTAGGTAACCATGTGGTTTATGTGTTCATTAGTTTTGTGTGGTTTATATGTTCATGTCTCTCATGTGGTTTAAGTAACCATGTCTCCCATATATGTCTCTTGTGTGGTGTAATATATAAGTCATGTAATTTACTTCATGTAATTTCTTAAATAGTGTCATTTACTTTAGATGGTTCTTAGATGGTGTCGTTTACTTAACATGGTCTGCAATTGGTGCCTTTTTACATCATGTGGTTTGAATAGTTTTCGTCCCTATATTGAACTCAATTTTTCGTTAGCTCCACTCCAACTGGTATCGGGGACCCTAATATAACGTTGAACGGGGTTTCTGAGTCTTGGCCCAGTTAATTCTCATCCGAATGGTGGCACTTTGTGTCACCGGGTGTTTATCGCTCGTTGTGCAGTCTTGGTAGGGTTGAACTTCATTCATCATGTGGTTTACAAAATGAGTCGTTAACTTTATATGGTTTATAAATGGTGTCACTGTGTATTGTGTTCTCACACTTTTTTACATTTGGTCTAATCATATTAAAGAAATCTGTCTTGGCCTGTATTTAGCATTGAAGCTATAACACCTATGATTTTTGTTAGTTAGTTATTAATCTTAATGGTTTGCCCACTTAGAGAGAATGCCTTGTGACACCATACCATACAAAGCATACATGGAAAGAGAAGAAGGACGTAGAGCACGAGGTAGACCAAGAACAAGATGGAAGGATAACATCAGAGAAACTCTACAACAGCACGATGTGCCTATGGTCGAGGCGGCCAGAAGAGCTAGAAACAGAACCTTATATCTCCCTCGACACCCACAGTGGTAAAAGAGGGAAGTGAAGAAGAAGAAGAAGAAGTTATTAATCTTGACTACAGGCGTCTTATTATAATACCTTGTAATAATCAGAGGTAAAGGATGGTATGGAAAATACTTGAAGCTAAAACATTAACAAGATTACTTCTCTTCTTCTTCTTTGCGTTCACCAGCTGTAAACTCCAGCGGAAAGTTCTGGTTGTTCGTCCACTTCTGGACTATAGTCCTGTACCAGAACCTGAGTGTTGCATTCGCATCCCTTTTACAATCTGACTTATCTGCTTCCAGGGACTCAGTGAAATCTCTTCTACGAGAAACACAGGATCAGTTACGGTTGAAAGATATTCAGCTATCGGAGCTTCAGTCACAGCTGGACAACAACCAAGTACTGGTACAAGAGAGAGAGTCGGTACGTTAGTTGTATCTGTTAACCCAGAGATTTCCAAATTGTGTGTTGCAACATCTTAGTTTGTTGGTAGCCGTGTGAAGGTGAGGCATGCAAACATAAGGCATTAAACAGAATAACGGTTTATAAGTGTTAATCAGGTTGTTTTATTATTTTTCTCATAAATTATAACAATGACTAATCTTAAAAATATTTAATTTTTAATATAAATGAAAGGTTTTCATGAAATAGGTGTTTCCTGAAACATTTCGTTATATCCATATTTCTTATAGGGGTTAGTTTACCTCTGCTAGAAGTCTGAATTACTGTTTCTGGCAAATATATTTGTCTAAAAGATGTGTCCCCAACATGAACAGTTTGGAAAGCTCTTGTTGTCCCTTTCAGTCCTATGGGGCTATTATTTCAGCTCATTACATCCCAAACATTTGTTCTGCATCATGAAAAAAATTGGCCACAGAAACTTTAACAAACAAAAGCAAACTAAATAAAAGCTTATAAAAGAAAAAAAAGCATATCGTGTAAGGATATCATGTAAACAAGCATGTCAGTTTAGCATATCATGTCCATTTGATCAAATACCTGTCATGAAAGCATATCATAAAAACATGAGGAACGTGGTAAAAAATGTTGACAGATATTAACATTGACGGGAAAGATCTCAGAATAATTAGGAATATTTACTGGAAGCAAATGGCAGCTATTAAAATGGGAAATAGAATGGGCATATATAAACAGATCAAAGAAAGAGTAAGTATTGTGGCATTTGCTAAAAAATGTTTACATTCTGCCATGACGCTTGTATGGCCAAAATATTTCAGTTTCTGAGACAAGATGCTGTTTACCAGTCAATCTTCCTTGATGTTCAGATCTTCTAAGATGTCAGTGGTTCTTTTCTTCTTGGTTGATGGTTTCCTATCTTTCTGTGGTATTTCAGTTCAAAGGTCAGCATCAGTGGTCTAGTGGGATAATACTTGCCTGCCCACTGGTGACCTGGGTTCAGTTTCCTGTTGATGCAATAGAGGTGAAGTGGTCAAGCCATTTCTTCTTCTTCTTCGCGTTCACCAGCTGTACACTCTGGCGGAAAGTTCTGGTTGTTCGTCCACTACTGAACTGCAGTCCTGCTCCAGAAGCTGAGTGTTGCGTGTGCATCAGTTTTACAGATCTCATTCTCTTGAATACAGACTGTTGGTTCCTTGCCTCTCCGGCAGATGCACTCCGACTTCAAAGGAAGCTCCCCAATTAGTCGACTCTTACGACATGCTTTTGGGGAGGCAGTGGGTCTATTCTTGTTTCCCCACAATGGGGCCCCGGAACCCACACGGGGGGTCAAGCCATTTGCCTCACACTCTGAAGGGTTGTGGGTTCATTTCACGGCTGCATCATTTGGCTCACAAGTGCAGTTTTTACAGATATCCCTAGGGAATTTTGCCGAAGCTAGAGTTTGTGCTTTGGGAGATGACTGTCTGTTCTGCTGAGAGAGACCGAGCCATATGAGATAAAACCCGTTGCACTTAAATCAGTCCTCTCGACTTTAACTTTAATATGATCACGCAAGTATGCACCATCATATTATTGTACTTGTATTTAGAACACAGCGGCATCCGTGGCTAAGACGTTGCGAGTCTGACTCGTAATCCAGCGTACCGCGATCGAAACCCACTGCGGGCTGCGTGAATTTTTATCGTGGTATGGGACGTCGCAGGTCGACCCAGCCTCAAATGGGTTACAGGATGGGCTGTCCTTGGAAAGTAAAGACGGCCGGCGTAATGCTGACCACATTACCCACCGAGTGCCAATTGGTCTGTAAAAATATGGGTTCTCTTCCCATATACCCGATGCGCCTAAGGGCATGTAAAGGGATCTTTACTTTTTTAACTTTTATTTAGAACACTACAGACAATGGTTTCAGTGTGCTGTTATATTATTTTTTGTTTGTTTTTCTACATCTCAGCTGGAAAAAGAAAAGGCAGAATTGTTGCACGAGAAGGAGGCTTCAGAAGACAAGTTAGCCTGGTTTTATCATTTCCTTACTGTTTTACAACTGATAAACTAATTCTCTCTCTCTCTCTCTCTCTCTCTCTCTCTCTATATATATATATATATATATATATATATATATATATATATATATATATATATATATATATATATATATATATATATATATATATATATATATATATATATATATATATTACACACAGACACTCTCTCTTTTTTCTGTTACCCTCAGGTCTCTCTCTCTCTTTCTTCCAGTCTGTCCTTCTCTCTATAATCCCATCTCGCTCTTTCACCATCTGTCTTTATCACCCCTCCCTCACTTTCTCTCTCTCTCTCTCTCCCTCCCTCTCTCTCTCTCTCTCTCTCTCTCTCTCTCTCTCTTGTGCCCAGTTCTTAACCCTTTGAAAATAAAGTTTGTTTGTTTTCTCTTTTTCACACTCTTTCTTTTTTTCTCACCCTGTTTTTTTTTTCTTTCTTTAATCCTCATTTCTTTCCTGCCTCCTCTCCCTCTCTTTCTGTCCTAAGCTTTCTCTTCTCCTTTTTAATATATTGTTTGACATTATATTTTTTCTGATGTAAATACTTTAAATTGTGTTAAAGTCATTATAAATGGATTGATAATTGTCCTTCTCCTCCTTGCCCTTGTCCTCCTCTGCCCAACTTCCATTGAAGATAAGGCCCTCAATCAACTAATGCTAGGTCCTGTGTAGATTTGTTGATGATTGGTCCAGAACCGGATGAACAACCAGAACCTTCCGTCAGAGTTTACAGTGGGTGAACACTAAGAAGAAGAAGAAGAAGACCAATGTTGTTTATGCCACCTTCAAGGTTGAAACTTCACACATTGTAGACATCTTCTCATGGTAGCTTGCTTTATTTTGTCGATATCTTTTTTGTTCGCCTAGAGGTTGCAGTTTAACAGATGATAGGTAACCCAGCCAGGGCATGCTCAGCTGTGATATTGTGCTGTCTGAAGCTGTCAGTGACTACAAAATCCGTCTCCTATGAGGTCTTCCTCTGTCTTTTGGTGTCTTTAGTTTCACTTTGTACACTCACTGATGGCTGAGGATAGAAACAGCATCATAGTTTTGATTATACATGAGAATACCTAATATGCATTGATTGTCCTGACATAACACAACACTGCCACAGTCCCTTTATCCTATTAAAAAAACATTTTAAAGAAACTGAACACAAATGGTAAGATGGGTTGCATTGATTTCCTTTTCTTTTTCCTCTCTCTCTCTTTCTCAGGTGCAGAAGCTTTTTGAAGGAAGTAGAGAAACAGTCTCTCAGGGTATGTAGATCATGGCTTTACTGCTGTGTAAGGCGGTACTCAGTTGTTGTTGTTTGAGCGCCACCTGTGGATACTAATGTAGAGATTAAAACTTAATGAAATTTAACAGCTGAGCTTGTTTGCTGTCTGAGCCACATTTTGATATTTGTTCTCTTTTTTTTCCCCTGCACTCTATTCCCCTCTCCTCTTTCCCCAATAGAGTATAGGCCCTCAGCGAAGTTTCGGAGGGAGATGTAACTTTCGTTGATGAGCTCTGTCAAAAGCACTATTAAGATTGATGTTCATTTCTGTAATGCTGCTCTTGATGCCATCACTCCATGTTTTTTTAAAGGTATTCCACACGCTCTCTACCAGTTGTAATGTTTTAGTGTGGCTTGCTGTGGTAGATAATACCAGGACATTCTTGTTAGGTGTCCAAACCACTTCGTATTCTGTCTTTCCTTGAAACTCCTGAAGCTCTTCTAAGGCATTTCATCTCTGTTGTCACAATTTTACGTTCATTAGAGGATGTAAGTGTCCATGTTTGGCACTGATAGCATAGTGATGGCCAAAAAATAGTTACTGAAATATGAAAACTGAAAACCATTTATGTTTGCAAATCTGAGAAAACTATTAAATATAAAATATATGTAAGTGGCAATATGAGAAAGATATGAAAGATTAAATATATCTGTGTGCAGAGATGAGAAAAGCATAAAAAAAATAAATGTGTTTGTATGCAAAGATGAGAAGAGCAGGAAAATTCTAATAAATTTGTTTGCAAAGATAAGAGTAAGAAAGTTGCAATATATGTCTATGTAAAGTTTAGAAAGACTAATTAAGGTAAGCAGTGACTGTTGCCTTTTTGAAAGCAATGCATTCATTATTTTTCATACTATTAGTGTGTAGTCATTTAAACTTCTTATTAAAATCCATGTCGTAAGGCATTGGTAGTCATGTCTATCCACAACCTTCTGTCTCATGTACTTTTAATCAACTCTGACACAGATGATCCTCCCATGCCATGATGTGAGACTGTCCACCAGCAACTTTCTCTTGGTCCAGTCACAGTGTACACCAGTTTTCTCTTTCTCATCACATGTCCAAAGAATGTAAATTGTCTCTTTCTGATGTGGACAATCATTTCTCTTCATGTATCATTTTCTTTTCAAGACATCTTCAACAGTGTCTACAACCAAAAACAGTTAAGACTTTCTCCTCATGTAATGATGCTTTCAGGCAACTGAGCTGCAGTCAGAGGTACAGTCTTTACAATTATCCCAAGAAGCTCTGCAGCAACAGAAGTCAGCTCTGGAAGGCAAGGTGCTGCAGCTGGAGAGTGAGCTGGACAAAGCCAGGAAAAGTGCAGTGGAGGCTCACAGTACAGCAAAAGCAGCCGCAGTTGAACAGTCAGGTTAGTACAGAGTCTCTTCGACTGATGACCCAGTTTTGTTCTGGCTAACAGGTCGTAAGTTGAACAGTTAAGTTAGTACAGAGTCAGTTCTGTTGACTGATGTAAGTTGAACAATTAAGTTAGTAGAGAGTCTCTGATTTGACCCGATTAACAGGTCGTAAGTTGAACAGTCAGGTTAGTATAAATTAGTACATGAAGTTCTGTTCTAACAGGTCGTAAGTTGATTAAGTTAGTGACCCGATTTCTGTTCCGACTAACAGGTCGTAAGTTGAACAGTCAGGTTAGTACAAAGTCTCTTCGACTGATGACCCAGTTCTGTTCCGACTAACAGGTCATAAGTTGAACAGTACAAAGTCTCTTCGATTGATGACCCAGTTCTGTTCCGGCTAACAGGTCTTAAGTTGAACAGTTAAGTTAGTACAGAGTCTCTTTGACTGATGACCTAGTTCTGTTCCGACTAAAAGGTCGTAAGTTGAACTGGTCATAAGTCAAATTTCAATTTTTCAACACTGTTTTTAGTCACAGGGATTTCAGACCTGACATTTTTCAAGTTAATCAATATATACTCTACCTCCAAGTCACTTTGACTTTCCCTTCTTTTTTTCCGTTTTTTTTTTCAAGGTGAAAACCATTACTGTGCTGGCTTTTGGGCAGCTGTGTTACTGGAGCAGTAAGAAAAGCAATGTATAAAAGTTTTTAAAATATGTGGTTAATATTTTTTTTTATATGTAGGTTAACAGTAGGCTATGTAGGCAGTCCCAGAGGGTTTAGCATCACAGGCCCAAGGGGTATTCAATAGAAATGTAAAATCAGTGCATCTTGCATTCATTGGGCTTCTAGGTAGGAATCTATGAACGTATGATGTTTTCCTTGGGACTCAAAGAGTAAATAAAGCCCTAATATTTTAACCTGCCATGCATGTCATAAGAAACAACTAAGTGTAGTTGGCATGAGCCTGGACCACTTCATCCCATTTAAAATGTTTGTGGCAAAATCCGTTCTATAATCAAAAGTCTACACACGGCTTGGCATGAGTTAGTTCAGGATTTCTGTTCTGTCAGAGCATATCATTGATTTTCTGCACAGGACATTCAGGTGCTGAGGTAAATATCAGGCTGATTGACTGGATGCTGCTGCTACTCTAGGTGGCTAGCTGTTTTATAAAAAGGTAAAAGTTGGGAGATGTGAACCAGCGTCATTGCACACGGTTATAAACCATAAGTGCTGTGCCACCAGTGCTGACAGCTGATAAGAAACTGAAACTGTCCGCCTATGTCGTCATCCACGCGCAACTCAGTAGCTACAGCAATGTTCCTCCATTTAAACCAGAGTGTTAACTCTGGTACCGATTACCTAGAGGCTGGGTAAACTCCGGAAACCGCCCAGTTTTGAACACCGGCCGTGGGCTGCAGCGAGTCACCCCCAAAAGATCTGCTTTATAATAAAGCAGATGTCCTGGAGGGAGGCTCTCTGGATCAGATGGACAGTGCAACAGAGCAGTGAATCCACACCTGGGAGGACTGATTCACCTCCGGGTGAAGAGAGGGTCTGGAGGATTTTCATCATGCTAGGATAAAAAGAAAGCTTAAATGCCACCGTAAATATGAAACCTGTTTGTTGGGTCATGGGGAAAAGGCTGGAACAAATTCAGGGCTGTCCTGACTGCAGTGTCACAAATTTTTGTTTATTCATGAATTTATTGCTTTCTGTTCTCCACAGGCAGTTCAGCTTCTTTGCAGCTGAAAGAAGAGGCAGAATTTGCCCAGCAGCAGGTAGATTTCCTCAACTCTGTCATTGTGGAACTGCAGAAGAAGAACCAGGAGCTCCAGACCCGCCTTGTCTGTGATGGAAGACTCAGGGGTCCACACCAACGGGGCGCTCAGTGATGTTGTAGAGTAAGTGCTTGTATTTATTAGTGACCTCATTTGTCATTTCTTTGTTTAGAACAGCTTTCTTCTTTTTATAGTTCTCTCTCTCTCTCTCTCTCTCTCTCTCTCTCTCTCTCTCTCTCTCTCTCTCTCTCTCTCTCTCTCTCTCTCTCTCTCTCTCTCTCTCTCTCTCACTCTCACACACACACACACACACACACACACACACAAGAGAGAGAGAATTGCATTGATTTCCAGTGCTGCTTTCCTGTTCAAAATAAAAAAGGTATAGTTATTTAGTGGCACGTTTTTATTAGTCAATAGGACAACCTGTGCACCTAAAAAATTTAAATGACCCGGATGCAGAAGAACTGTCAGCTGATTCGTTGGATCCTAAGTTATTCATTTGTGCAATTTGAACAGTTTCACTCTTTAAATTTGAAAGATTTTTATGTCAAAATTATTTTCCTTTTAGTAGCGATGTTGTTGTTTTTTTTTTTTTTTTTAAATAGGAAAGCTACATTGGAAATCTATGTTTTTTTTTTTGTTTGTTGGTAATGTATAGTATTGAATTATGCAGGCTTAACTACCATGTGTGTAAAATAACAGACTGTAAGTCCCCACAATGTGTATGTCAGAAGAGACAAGCCACAAACACCTGAGCACATTATGTAGGCCTGCCCACTATACTTATACTTAACAAAGAGAAGCCAGGCCCCAGGTGCAAAAGTGTGCACAGCAGGCTCAGGGAACCATCACCTGCAACTGATGTGCAAGTTCACAGAGGCAGCCCACCTGACAGTCTGACATGAGCATACTAAAAGTTCACAGAGGCAGCCCACCTGACAGTCTGACATGAGCATACTAAAAGTTCACAGAGGCAGCCCACCTGACAGTCTGACATGAGCATACTAAAAGTTCACAGAGGCAGCCCACCTGACAGTCTGACATGAGCATACTAAAAGTTCACAGAGGCAGCCCACCTGACAGTCAGACATGAGCATACTAAAAGTTCACAGAGGCAGCCCACCTGTCAGTCTGACATGAGCTTACTAAACCCAAACTCCAAAACAGAAAAAGAATTATGGAACAATTATGGGCTGACAGATTTGCAGAAAAGTTTGACGTATTGAAAATAGGGGTTGCATTGAAGCTGGTGTCAAGAAAGAATTCTTTTTGTATGTGGCATTGCCATTTGGAACTGAAGCTTTAGATTTTTTTTTTTCTTTTTTAATCGTTGATAAAGATTTTGATTGGATAAAGACTTTGATCGAAGCTTATTTCAGCCCCCCCCCCCCCCAATCATTTTCTGCTTTTCAGTGTAGGCTTTGAAGAAGCATTCAGCTTTAGGCTTTGGAAAGGCATTCAGCATTAGGCTTTGGAAAGGCATTCAGCATTAGGCTTTGGAAAGGCATTCAGCATTAGGCTTTGGAAAAGCATTCAGCATTAGGCTTTGGAAAGGCATTCAGCATTAGGCTTTGGAAAGGCATTCAGCATTAGGCTTTGGAAAGGCCTTCAGCATCAGGCTTTGAAGAAGCATTCAGCATTAGGCTTTGGAAAGGCATCAGCTACAAGTTTTAGTTTATGCTCTCTGTATGCTGGTATTCACGGCCTTGGATATTCCATTTGTCCATAGAGACAGCTAGATCTACTTCCATTGTGTCTAAATAATAGGGCTCCCTGTGGTAACTGTCTAATGGCAGTCTTGACTCCCCCTGTGGGTTCTGGGACCCATTATAGGAAAAACAAGAATAGACCCACCGCCTCCCCACTGCATATCTTAAGAGTCAACTAAGTGGGAGCTTTTTTTGAAGTTGGAGTGCATCTGCCTGAGAGACAAGAAACCAACAATCTGCACACAGGTAAGTCAGATCTGTAAAATGGATGTGTACGCAACACTCAGGTTCTGGAACAAGACTAATGGTGACAGAGGTGGATGAACGACCTGAACTTTCCAGCAGAAGTTACAGCTGGCGAACGCAGAGAAGAAGTAGAAGAAAGTCTTGAAGCATGGTTTGAGAAGTTAATTGTGTCTCTGCCTGATCCCCCGCTCTTGTCTGAGTTTAGTCAAATGTAAATAAAAAGGATCATATTTCGATCTGAAGATCTTGAAAGCAGATGTTAGTCACGGTTCTGTCTTCACAGCAAATGTGTCAGCCAGTAGCTACTTCGTGAGCAAGGGAAAAATGACACTCAGTAGCTTTCAGTGTTCTGTTTGAAAACTTGTGGTACATCAGAACCCAGGAGCTCATGTGAAAAAGCAGTTAACTCTCAGAGAATACTAATTCATCATCATCTTGTGCTGTGCCAATAAACGTAGGCTATGTTAGGACACCCCACATGATCACCAGAATCATGGATCAGGTTAGTGTGCTAGTCTCACCCCATCCATATGGCCAAACCATCAGGGTTATTTATTTTATTGCCTTCCCCTTGCACATTTTTCCATCCCTGTTGCTAGTCTAGTCATCTCTCTTCTGATTTCTTCTTATTCTTCCTGTGACTACTGATGCTCTATGTTCTGTTGCAGCGCGGCGACAGCGACTCCCAAACGTGTACCACCCCGTATGTTGTGTGATATCTGTGATACATTTGACCTCCACGACACCGAGGACTGCCCCAGGCAAGCGACCTCCAGCAGCCCTGAGCCTACACGTCACCATGGTGACCGCAAGAGCACGCGACCTTACTGTGACATTTGTGAAGGTGGGTGTGTGTTTTGTGTGTTGGAAGTTGTCTTTTTCAGTCAGTAAGTGTGTCTTTTACAGAATGTTGCTCTCTCTTCATGGCACACCTTCAGTTTCAGCTTCCTCTTTAGAGTTTCTAGGGATATATAATGTTATAGTTTCCCCTGGATTTCCACACCCACATGACTGAGCATCTCTGCATTCAGAAATCTTTTAAATTGCTGGGCAAATAACCTTGCTTTGGGATGTTGTTGCTAACCGCAAACAACACCACAGAGGTATCTGCTTATCCCGGCAGATATTCGGTCCCCAGGACTGCGTTAGCCGCACCTAGGTCCATTTCCATCCTCCACCGCGAGGTTTGTCTCTTCATGAGGAGGTGAATGTTGATCAAATGGAGACCCAGAGAGAAGATACTGGTCAGTGTGGCATCATGGCATTGAAGAACGTCTGTCTCAGAAAGGATTGACAGTTTGTGAGATCGTGGGCTGTGGTAAAAAAATACCCTTCCTTGCCAGTGACACATCGGTTGTATGGTTAAACAATGAAAAACAAAAAGACAGTTTGCTGCATATCCTTTACAGGACATTGCAGAACCAACCGTAGCACTTTTTTGTTTAAAGCTGTTTATGATTTCACTGGGCAGTGTTTACATTCTGAGTTCGCTGTTGCTTTCTGAACGGTCAGCTCTTGCGACCACTGTCAACCCAACACAAGGCAGTCTGCTACCAAATCAGCCACAGCTGGGAACAAACCCAGTACCTCAGAATTACGAATTATGAATCCGAACTCCTTGGCCACAGTCGCCAACATAAGGTTAAATAAAAGTCAACTAATTAGATAGTTGCTAAAATTAGTTGTGTTGGGTCGAAAGGTGTAGATAGCGCTGCCTAGCTGAAAAAGAACAACAACAAAATGCACCAGGTGTGCTGTTAAGGGTGACCACAGAAAAAAGAAAAAAAAAACTAGCTAGTTGTTTGCTTGTCTCTGAGATAAAAGGCAGACTTTCATTGTTTCTTACAGTAGCTAAGGAAAGTCAGGGATACTATGACATTCAGTTAGATAACTAACTTACCTTAAAAAGTTTTTTGCTTCTATTCTGAAAGCATGTTACCTTGAGTGCTGTGTGTGTTCCCCTTATATACTGTTTTTCTTTTTTTTGGCACAAGAATTCTGTTTGAACAAGAATGTTAACGGTTATTTGTGCATGTCACTTATTTTGTAGTTCTTGTTTACCTGTGCTGTTCTTGTTCAACTGTTCCTGTCTGTTCGACTAAATTGTTCTTGTTCGCCTCTGTTGTACTTATGGATGTTTTTCTTGATTAAATTTTCTGTTCTTGTTCATATATTCTGTTCATCTTTATATTGTCTGTTCATATTTATGTTTCATGTTTATATTTTCAGTTCTTGTTTATATTTTTGGTTTCTCTTTTTATAGTTTCTGTTCTTTTTTATATTTTCTATTCATGTTTGTACTTGTTTTCTAGTCTACTCTTTACATTTTTGTTAGCTGTTGTTTTTGGTTCACTCTTCGCATTTATTTGTTGGTTAACCTCTATTGTTATTTGTTTCTCTTTTCCTATTCTTGTTTTATTCTTTCTTTGCTGTTTTTGTTTCTCTTACTTGTTCTAGCCTCCTCTGCTGGTCTTTTTTTTTTTTTTTTTTTTATCTCTGTTCTTGCTTCTGTTTTTTTTTTTTTGATTATTTTATTTTTGCTTACTTTGCTTTTCCTGTCAGTGTTTATGGATTATTTTTCTTTGATTGTTCTTCTTCTTCATTATTATATTCTTTGCTTTTGTTTTTGTTTTTTTGTTGTTTACTTTGCTTTTTTTTTTTTACTCTTCATCTTGGATGTTCTGTTCACATTATATTAATGTTGTACTGTTGCTGGTTTTTTTTTTTTTTTAATGTGTGCAGTCTTTGGTTTACCTGTCCAGTTCTTGTACATTTTTGCTGATTTTATTGACCATTGCTGTTCTTGTTGGCCATTGCTGTTATTGTTCATCTTTTCTGCTCTGACTCACCTATGCTGTTCTTGTTTGCCTTTCTACAGCCTTTGGGCATTGGACTGAGCAGTGTGACGATGAAGAGACTTTCTAACCTTCACTCCAACATGTGCCCCTTAACTCACCCACAGGCAGTCTTGTGTTTGCCAGCTATATACACTGTTGACATTGGTGATTTGTGTGTGCAAGTGAGCAATGAAGCCAGCACTTAAACCATACCACTGCATGCCTGTGATATTTGCTTCCTCTCCTTGTGTGCAACGGCCGCTGACATTCACAAGCACACCCAACACTCAGGAATGTGTTTAGATGATTTTTGTGACGTCATTGTTGACTTGGTCGAAGGGTTGAAATGTTATGAACATAACACATTAGAGATTAAGAACTCCATGGTGGACTTAGCACAACAGTAGGCTTCAGATTATCGAAAGAGGTCTCCTTCCCATGAATGTTTCTACCTTTTCAGTCCTCAAGTGAACAGGCCAAAATGTTTGTGGAGGGGAGGTTCTTCTGAGAATCTGAGGTCTCTTCCAGAGTGCTAATAAACAAACAAAATTAATTGTGTATATGATTCGTTTAACTAGACAGACTCCAAGTATTTAGGAGGTGAGTAAATGATGCTGGCACTGGATAATTCACATTCTGAGAAAACCTATCAGTAGTATAGCTAGAAAGCAATTTCTCTTTTGAATTTGTGGGACAGGAGAGTTAAAGACGACATAAGGACAAATGGAGAAGATAGTGTGAGAGAGATTAATAATCTGGGTAGAACATGGAGAGAGATGTGAGAGGGGAACATCTGCCACTGTGGATTTAAACTATAGATTTCTGAGCCACCTGCTATGCTACTGCGGCTCCTAGGACATGTGTATCAATGTATGAAGACTCAGCATTGGTTTGGGTTTATAGCCAGATATTGTTTGCAAGCTGCATGGTTTTGAGGTGATTTTAAATCAACCTCATGAAGTATGACTGGCACTGTAGCAGGGGGTATAGACAGGAGTGGCAGAGAGGACGAATTCTGGGCTTTTATGCAGGGGAACCCAGATTAAATGTTGCAGTCCCAAAAGATCGTAGCTTCAGCCTGACTGAAACAATAATGATGACAATGGAAACATAGGCATACTACATCCACAGGGTCCAAATACGCAGCACATTGTGAGTGACTTGTGTTGCTAGATTCATTTAGCTTGCCTGACTAAACTGAAGATGTACAAAGATACATAACATGTTCACTGGCACACATGAGTAATATCTAGTATATGTGATGCCTCGTTTGTGACTGAGAGAGTTCAGATATCCGGTTTTTTACTGCCTGCATTTACCACTTTTTAGAGGGGTGTCCTTGAGCTGCGGCAGGTGCCATGAACTATACAGGCTAGTATTCAATGTTTGCCCCTGACAGAACAAGATCTGTAACTTTACTGAGAATTTTAACCTGATTCTCTCCAACAAAAGCCAAGGTTTCTTAACCACACTGAGATTTTCTGTCTTCTTCTTCTGCATTCTAGCTCCCAACGGACCATAGGCCCTCAGCCAACTCAAGCCAGGTCGTTCTATTCTTTGCTGTTGCATGCAGTTCACCTGATTTTTCTGTCCAACTTTTTAACTTCAATCTTTAACTGCCTTCTCCACGTATATTTTTTGTCTGCCTTTATTTCTATGCCCCTGGGGGTTCCAGTGCAAAGACATATTGTTCTCAGGTTTTCTCAGCGTGTGTCCTATCCAGTATCAGTGTAAGATTTTCTTCTTCTTTTGTTCGCTTGAAATAGATTATCTATGTCTGCAGTGTTGTCTAGATTATCTATGTCTGCAGTGTTGTCTAGATTATCTATATCTGCAGTGTTGTCTAGATTATCTATATCTGCAGTGTTGTCTAGATTATCTATATCTGCAGTGTTGTCTAGATTATCTATATCTGCAGTGTTGTCTAGATTATCTATATCTGCAGTGTTGTCTACATTATCTATATCTGCAGTGTTGTCTACATTATCTATATCTGCAGTGTTGTCTACATTATCTATATCTGCAGTGCTGTCTCTAGTATGAACTTCAGTGTCTGTTGTAATTCACTCAGCGACCTGTAAGGTTTGACTTGCACCGATGTTTCTCTTGGCCAACAGTTTTGGAAAAAATCCTGTTTACAAATTATCTATTGTTACCACACAAGAGATTGAACTTCTCACAACTGTTATCTCTAACCCCAACCCCCCCCCCCTTCCCCCCCCCCCCCCTAATTTACAAACTCCAGTCAGTACACTACAATTTGTATAGCATGCTATTTCAAGGGTTCCCCAGCTATTTATTTCTATTACTCCCACAGCAGCAGATTATGAATATAAAAATGACCATTCCAGCACTACTTTTGTTTTATGATGGTGAATGTTTTTCTTCACCACAAGTACAGAGACGTACAAGTACCACTATTATCCAGAGGGGATTTTACTATTGGTTTTTTCATGTGTGTTAATTTTGTATGTTTTTTTTTTTTTAAACTGGTTTTACCGTTGTGAATTTACATAATGAGGACATAAACATTATATTGCACACTTTATTGCCTGGTATATTTTGCTGTATCGCATCAGACTCATTTTCTTGAAGTTTTCGTCAACTTATAAGACACACAAAACATGAATGGTCATTGAGGGGTAAACTAAAACACTTAAGTAAGTAAATAAAGGACCCCTTTCACTCATTTGGCACATAGGGCATATGGTGCTAGACCTATATGTATGTAGCCCTCTGTACATTTTCATCAGGTTTTTATCAGCGTGTAATAAACAACAAAACATAAATGATAAGGATCGTGTGGTTAACTTTGGACTTCCATAGTAATCACGTAGTTAGTCTTAGACTTCTATTAGTAGAATGTACAGTGTAACAAAGAGTCACTGTAATTGATTTTTTCAGTTGAAAGGTTTTATTTTTGTTGGGTGCTTTCTTATAAGTTAACAGGGATATTTACTGATTTAACTCTTTGAGTCCCAGTGGTTTTAGCATCACAGGCCCAGTGGGTAGTAAAAAGAGACTAAAATCAACACATCATGCGTTCATTGGGCTTCTAGGTAAGAACCTATGAACGTATGATGCGTTCCCTGGGACTCAAAGAGTTAAGAATCAACATCACAGCACACCAAACTTACCCATAGATGCTCTGTCTCCCGCAGCAAGTGTCTAAAGGTGTAGATGCTAACTGTTCCCATAGCACTTTGTATATATATATATATATATATATATATATATTTTATATATAATCAGCAAAACATATGTGGTGATGTTAACTGTAGTAAGGCATCTGACAAGATACAGCAAAATATGCCTGGCAGTCAGATGTGCAATACACTGTCTCCTGTTTTATAATTGATCTGGTTTGTTCTGTTGCTGATACTGTGTGTTGTGTTTTTGATACGCTTTTGATGCTGTAACTAAAAGTAAAGATAACTAATTTATGATGATAGTATAATATTATTGTTTTTATGACATTTGCTGCTACTGCTAATATTGCTAATACTACCTCCACTAGTATTACAGTTGTTTACTGTTTCTGCTGTTAAAGCCACAACCATCACCATTACTACTACTATCAGTACTACTACTGCCTCTACTAATACCTCTGTTGTTACTACTTCTAATATTACTATTACTATCAGTACTACTACTGCCTCCACTAATACCACTGTTGTTACTACTTCTACTTTTACTACCATCACCGTCAACACTAGTACTACTACTACCACCACCACCACCTTCACTAGTACTACAACTATTACTACTACTATTACAATACTACCTCCACTAGTACTACAGTTATAACTACTGCTATTACTTGTACAGCTATTATTACTACTACCACTAACTCCACTAGTATTACAGTTACTACTACTATCATCACCAGTACTACCTCCGCTAGAAGTACAGTTACTTACTACTTCTACGATCATTACTATTGCTACCACCATCAGCAGTATTACTACTGCCACCTCCACTAGCACTACATTTATTACTACATCTACTGTTACTATCACCGACATCAACATTAGTACTACTGCTGCTACTACCACCACCTCCACTAGTACATTTGTAAAGGCGGCCGGCGTGATGCTGACCACATCACCCATCTTGTGCCGATTGGTCTATAAAAATATAGGTCTAGCCCTATATGCCTTATACGCCTAAAGGCGTGGAAAAGGGTCCTTTACTTTACTTACTATTACTACTAGTATTGTTACTGCTACCATTAAAAACTGTCTTCACTACCACTGCCATTAATACTGCTATAACAACAACTATACTGCTACCACTTCTACTACTACTACTACTACTACTACTACTACTACTACTACTACTACTACTACTACTACTACTACTACTACTACTACCACTACCACTACCACTACCACTACTACTACTACTACTACTACTACTACTACTACTACTACTACTACTACTACTACTACTACTACTATATTATTGCAGCTAACATTTCTACTACTATTATCTCCACCGTCACATTTTGATACAGTGGTAAATTTTTTTTTTTTTTTTGGGGTACATAGTTTATATTATGTAAAACTGAAGATAGCTAAGTTATTATTATTTCATATTGTTTTTAAATATAGTTATTACTTGTAAATTAAATACTAATATCATTTTTCATTGCCTTTAGTATCATCATTAGAGTTTGTATTTTTCGTTCTTGTTTACTTTCTGGATTCACACCAGTATAGTGACTCCAGCATGCGTCACAGTCTTTCAGGCTGAAATCCCAGTGGGGAAACATTTTTTCTTTTAGCTTTCACTTTGAGTTGCTGATATATCACCTAGGGGCACTTTTACAATTAATTAAAATCAAACTTATCATCAAAAAATGTAAATATACATTTTTCTTAATTTTGACCTTAGTTTGTTGGTTAGTTCAACATTAGTCTTCCCAGACCCCACCCATATACACACTAGCTCACTTCTGATTGGTACTTCCTGAGCCCTGTGACCTTCGCACACGGTTACAGGGGTGTTCCGCAATGCCATTGATATCGCGTGTTGTATATTTCAGCACGTCAGCGCTTTTAACACTCCAGAAACATGGAGAAACTTGGGTCTAACACAATCCCTGTAGAGAGTGCGGCAACCTATGTCACAGGCATTCTCTTTCTTGGAATGAAAACGTAAATGCAGGTCATCGCAGAAAGCAAACAACAGAGCGGAACACACCCATAACCCTCAGGAAAGTTGACCAACCCAACAAACTTGTGAATGAAAAGTGACCTACTCTATTTGGGGAGACTAACGTCGAACTAACCCTCTTGTTACTATAACACTTTCAATCCCATGGTTTATGTACGCTACTACTACTTGTTCACACTCATTGACTGTATACTCCGGCAGAAGGTTCTGGTTGTTTGCTCATGTCTGGACTTTGGCCTTGTTCCAGGACATGCATGCACATCTATTTTACAGATCTGGTCGTGTGCAGACCATTAGTTCCTCTGCTCTCAGATAGATGCATCAAACAGGGATCCTATCTATGTTGGCCTGGCTGGAGTATGGGAACCTGCTTCTGAGATGGCAGCTGAGAGATGTAGATACTGGTCCTGACCAGTACGAGTCTTGGTCCTGGTGTGTCACCAAAGAGTTCCCCATACTGATGGTAACAGTTGCAGCTTGAATACTAGTTTGTCTGTTTTTCCCCTGTGGGCAGAAACATGTCCAGACTGTCTGCTCACTGTCAGCTGTATCAGGCTCTCCAGATATGGATGCTGTGTCTGTTCTGTTGCACTGTTTACTTGATCCCAGAGAGCCGTCAACATGTTGGCCTTAGTATAAGTAAGCAGGTGGGGGGAATGGCAGCAGCTGATCTATTAACCTACTCATTTCCATGCACAGCTGAATTTCCTGAGCAGAAAATTCATGATATGCTTCTTATCTGAATTGTATCAATGCAAGCCACTTTGAGCACAAGTCACTCGTAGAGATAAAGCAGAATAGACCCACTGGCCCCCTAATAAGCATGTCCTAAGAGTCAACTAATTATGGGAGGGGGGTTTTCTCCGAAGTCAGAGTACATCTGCCCGAAAGGCGAGGAACCAGCAGTGTGCAAACAGATCAGCCAGATTTGTAAAACTGATGTGTACATGCAGGAGTATGGAACAAGACTGAAGTCCAGAAGTGGGTGAAAACCAGAACTTTCCATTGGAGCATACAGCTGGTGAATGCGAAGTAGAAGAAGAAAAGACATTATGTTGTGGTTTACAGCCAGAGATGTCTCACCTTTTGACCCTACACATCTGATTTCAACACACTCCTAATTAGTTTCCTTATACAACATACTTGTTAGAGAGGCAGTAGGTCTGTTCTTTTTTTCCCCTCACAAAATGGGGCCTCTGACCCCCCCCCCCCCCTTCCCCTGTGGGGTCCCCTGAACCCCCCCCTCCCAATTAGGCCACTGATTTTTCCTCACAAAATTAGACCACTGATTATTCCTCACAAATTTGGACACTTATTTTTCCTAACAAAATTTAGACCCTGATGTCACCCCCCCCCCCCCCCCCCCCCCCCCACAATTGGGCCACCTATTTTTCCTACCAAAATTGTGATCCTGATTTTAACCCCCAAAATTGGGCCCTGGAGTTATTCCCCAAAATGAAAGTCCTGATTTTTTTTCTCAACGTGGGGCGTATGATTTTCGCTCTAAAATGGTGCTCCCGGACCTGCGCAGGGAGTTTTTTTTTTTTTTTTTTTAAACAGAATAATTATGATCATGATGATTTGTACTACCAGTTTCATTTTTTTTAAATCATCATCATTAGGTCTTTTATTGTTGTTATTATTATTTTTGTTATTCTTATGATCACCATCAGTTTCATTGATTTTTTGGTTATTTGGTTATTTTTATAATTACTTTTATCTTCAAGACTGCTATTATTGTTCAGCAGTGAGTGTTTTTGCTCTTATCGATGCCAAACACGGAATCACAGTGCTCATACGTGGTTGTTAAATGGTTTTGTTATGACCTTCATATGTGTATGTCAGTACATATGTGCCCAGTTGTGCACATCTGTGTGTGTGTGTGTGTGTATATGTGAGAGAGAGAGAGAGAGAGAGAGGGCAATGGGAGGGAATTCTAGATATACCCACCCACATTACTGTGCTAGACAGTTAAACAGGGTTTCTGGGACATTGGAACATATTGTCACCACTAGAAAGATGGAAGGAGAGATAAAGGAAGACAACGCGAAAAAATTCTTAGTTGCCTTTTTGTTGTGTCATGGAGGGGTAAGTGTCATCACATGAGCTGATGAATGTTGTTCGAGATCGCAGGTTGTGGAGAGGCGTGATTGCCCATGCCATTCAACAAGGCACTTGGTGATGATGATGATTAAATGTAAAAAAATATATATATATATATATATATGATTATGTATGTGTTTGTGGGTGTGTGTGTGTGTTTATATATATATTTGTGTGTGTGTGTACACACACACACACACACACAATGCACTCAACTGTCTGCCTGTATGTATGTTCTTATTTAACAGTTTGAAAGGAACTGCAGAGTGTCAGATTTACAAATTTACTTGAGCGCCTCACTCTGTCGCCCTATTGTCAATAAGCCTCTGCTTAACGTCAGTGACAAACCTTTATTGGTTATCAACAACAACAAAATATTAACCTGGAAAGTGATTGTGTCAGACTAACAGTTGTGGCAGCTTTGGTGTGAGCCAGGCCTCGGCCAGGTCTTGTAGCTGTTTTTTGTCAGTGGTTCCCAAACTGTTTAATTCTGTTTAAGCAACAGATTGACATCATGGCACAAGGGTGATAACCCATAAGGGCTCCATTCTACTTCTAACTCAAGCCTGAGTTCAAAGAACCTCAGCGCAGTGCATAAACTCCGTAGCACTGGCCAGAATCCTGAAATACTTTGTGTAGACTTTTAACTCCAAATTTGGCCGAGGAATTTTTGTGTGTGTGTGCGTGTGTTAAGCAATACACACGGGTGTCTAATCTTACTACCCAGAGACAAAATCCCAACCTGAACCAGGGACCTCCAGCACTTGAGGACGCCAGGCCTTGAGACCATTCAGCCCCGCAAAGGTTCCCAAACTAAATAAGAATCACGTGACCTGGCAACCACACTTGATTTGTAGTTGTCATGAGGATAAGGATTTCTGTCTGACTGACCCTGATGAGAAGTCTAGATATACTGATTGCTTAGTTAAACAGTAAGTCACCAGATCACCCTCATTGCACATAAAAGCATTCAGTCCATAAGTGCTCATATCCGCTCCTCAGTAAATCCCACAGCGTGTAGTGGTAAATGTCCCCGGTTCTGTGTTGGTTCACCATTCTTCTTTTATAGCAGTGATTCCCAAACTGTGCGCCATGCGCCCCGTGGAGCCGCGACCTCTTCACAGGGATGCTGCGAAATATTCGAAGATACACGAGTTTTATTATCTCTTACATACAAATAGTCATACTTTTACTTTGGTTAGAGCGCCGTGGAAAATTTTATATTTAAAAAAAGGTGCCGCGACTAAGACAAGTTTGGGAAACACTGTTTTATAGTGCTCCTGTCTGGCCGCACCCCTTTTAACTGGCTATTTTTTGCAGTCTGATCATATGTTGTGCTTCCCGTCTTTTTTAGGATGATATTTTTCGTTATTTGAAGCCCTACTCTGGCTCTTGCCAGGGGCCGCAATATAGCCATGCCATAAATATGGACTAATGGCTGAACGCAGTTTCTGGGACCTCTCCACGGGTGATCCTCATCCACAAGGTGGCACATTGTGTCATCGGGTGTTTATCGCTTGTGTGATGTCCTGGTGGGGTAGAAAGTCAGTCAGTCTGATAATGTTTGGAAATTCAGAGTCATGACTTGGTTTTCATAGAGCATTCAGTATATCAACTTGGCCCATGGCTCATGCTCCCTCCACCGTAGCTTTTTCGGCAAGCCTGTCAGCTTGCTTATTTCCTTGTACACATTCATTCCTTAGCATGGAAATGAAACTCTTCTTTGTCAGCTGTGACCGCCTCATAGACACCAGCCACTGTCTTCCAGTCCAGCCTCCCTTTGTCTTCGGAAGCATACTTATTGTAAAGTAAACTAAAGGACCTGTTTGTCATGCCTTCAGATGTATATGGCGTATGGGGCAGGACTTGTATTTTACAGACCAGCCAGCACTTGGTGGGTGATATGTTCAGCATCAAACTGATCAGACTCATTGAATTACTGGGAAACACTGCCTGAGTGAAGGTCTTTATCTCCAGTCATGTTATTGCCTTAGTTACCGCCATGACCGCCATCGTCAGACCACTTGTAGTCAAGACAAAAGAACCAGGCACCTCCTTCACAGTTCTCCCCCAAACCTGAGCGATAACAGTCTTGAGCTTCTCACATGTCAAATGAAACAGCCATCTGTATAAATGACAGCATCAGCCTCTATAAAAATATCACACAAATCAGTGCCTGATATACTCATTAGGTTATACATGCAAGAGCTTACAGTTGCGACATAAACCAATACAGAACAGGAATCATCAGCACTGATTCAGTAAGAAACATGCTTAGGAGAAGATTGAAGTACTTATGCCTGGATGTAAAATTGCCTAGTAAAGCCCCAGGAGTGCCGTGGTGTAGCGGCCAGACACTCGCATGCGGATCTGAAGGTCATGAATGGAGGTGCTGATGGAGCTGGACTTTTGTTTTTGTTTTTTGTAAAGACCTTGGCTCCCAGCTCGACCCAGCTGGGTACCAGGTTTCAGACCTGGGAGGTAAAGGTGGGTGGCATGATGTTGGCCACTTCACCCGCAGAATGCTGATTGGTCTATAAAATTTCGGTCTAGCCCTATATGCCCAATACACCTGAATGTGTGGAAAAAATGCTTTACTTGACTTTCTGAATGCCGCTTGCACATATTATTTCAGGTCTAATGGAGTAAATTAGACAATGACTTTCAAAAGTTATTTTGGCGAAAGAAATTTTTGTTACCGCCAAAATCCTTGATATCTGTTATATCTTCCCCCACCACACTTATTCCCTGTCTCCCCCACCCCCCAGCACAAGTGTATGGGAACCACTGCGTTATGTATATAGTTCATTGTTTGTCAGCCTTTTTTTTTGACTTCAATAACAGAAATTAAATATTTTAAACACTGTTTATTTGTGTGTGTGTGTGTTATTTTTTATATATTGTTTTCCTTATAGCAAAAACAAATTTTGAACATTAAAATTCCCCATATAGGTTCCAGAGCCCTTGGGGGGGGGGGGGGGATAGAACGACTGCCTCTTTCTTAACAAGCATTTCATCAGAGTCGATTAGTTAGTTTCCTTTTGAAGTCTCATTACATCTGCCTGAGAGGTGAGCAATCAACAGTATGTTTTCCTTCAAAGTCAGAGTGCATCTGCCTGAGAGGTGAGCAACCAACAGTATGTTTTCCTTCAAAGTCAGAGTGCATCTGACTGAGAGGCAAGAAACCAGCAGTATGTTTTCCTTCAAAGTCAGAGTGCATCTGCCTGAGAGGTGAGCAATCAACAGTATGTTTTCCTTCAAAGTCAGAGTGCATCTGCCTGAGAGGTGAGCAATCAACAGTATGTTTTCCTTCAAAGTCAGAGTGCATCTGCCTGAGAGGTGAGCAATCAACAGTATGTTTTCCTTCAAAGTCAGAGTGCATCTGCCTGAGAGGTGAGCAATCAACAGTATGTTTTCCTTCAAAGTCAGAGTGCATCTGCCTGAGAGGTGAGCAATCAACAGTATGTTTTCCTTCAAAGTCAGAGTGCATCTGCCTGAGAGGTGAGCAATCAACAGTATGTTTTCCTTCAAAGTCAGAGTGCATCTGCCTGAGAGGTGAGCAATCAACAGTATGTTTTCCTTCAAAGTCAGAGTGCATCTGCCTGAGAGGTGAGCAATCAACAGTATGTTTTCCTTCAAAGTCAGAGTGCATCTGCCTGAGAGGTGAGCAATCAACAGTATGTTTTCCTTCAAAGTCAGAGTGCATCTGCCTGAGAGGCAAGAAACCAGCAGTCTGCATACAAATGAGTCAGATCTGTAAAACAGATTCACATGCAACACTCAGGTTCTGGAACAGGACTGCAGTCCAGAAGTGGATGAAAACCAGACCTTTCCCACGGGACTTTACAGCTGGTGAATGTGAAGAAGAAGAAGAAGAACAGTATGCTTACAAAAAAAGCCAGGTCTGTAAAACAGATGTGCATCAGCCAGATCTGTAGAACAGATGTGCACAGAAATGTGCAAAATTTAAAATCAGTGAATCAGCCATGTATGCGTATGGATTGGCACATGAGACAACAGATCATGTCCTCCAAGACTGTCCCAAATACAACATATCAAGGCAAAACTTTTGGCCAAGAGAAACACTGGTGCAGGCCAAACTTCACACGGTCACTGAGTGAATTACAACAGACAGTAAAGTTCATACTAGAGACAACACTGCAGATTTAGATAATCTATTTCAAGCCAATGAAAGAAGAAGAAGGTTTACACACAAAACCCAAGTTCTGGAGCAAGTCTCAAGAGTCTAGAAGTGGACCAACAACCAGGACTTCCTGCCAGAGTTTACAGCTGGGGAACACTAAGAAGATGAAGATATGGGTTTGGGTGTTCTGAGCCCAGCAACGGTCAGTGTTCTGAGCCCAGCAGCGGTCAGTGTTCTGAGCCCAGCAGCGGTCAGTGTTCTGAGCCCAGCAGTGGTCAGTGTTCTGAGCCCAGCAGCGGTCAGTGTTTTGAGCCCAGCAGGGGTCAGTGTTCTGAGCCCAGCAGCGGTCAGTGTTCTGAGCCCAGCAGTGGTCAGTGTTCTGAGCCCAGCAGGGGTCAGTGTTCTGAGCCCAGCAGCGGTCAGTGATTTGAGCCCAGCAGGGGCCAGTGATCAGTACACCATCTAAATATTATTTTAATTTCTGTTTTGCCTTTTACGATTATTATTATTATTATTATTTAAAGTTCCGGTACTAACCACAATATGTTTTTTTTTTAAAGAGTGCTGGCACTCACCATAAAGTTTCTAGTACAGTAGTACTGTGCTGATTGGTCTATAAAATAAGGATCTAGCCCTGTATGCCCAATATGCCTAAAGGCGTAGTAAAGGGCCCTTAACTTTACTTCACTATATGGTTGAACAGGGGTTTCTGTGATTTCTACCTGTTTTGATCTCATCTTTGAGATGTTAATCCTACAGAATATACATATGGAGAGGTAAGGCTTTTTGTGTGTGTTATTTGGGGGGGGGGGGGGGTTAAAAACTTTTTTGAATTTAGGGTTTTTTCCCTAGGATTATAGACTGATAGTGGCTTCAAGATAGGATAATACATGAACCATACAATGACTTCAAGACCTTTAGCTAGGGTTAAAAGGTTATGAAATATTGATCTGGTGTGTTGTGTGGCTTCATCTGTCGTCTTGCACATGCATGGTTAAGAAGCATGATCTACTCCTGCTAATATTTTGTCCCATCGATCACTCATCATTTCAGGTAAGCCATTTTTGAGTTACTGTTATTTTATAATCAATTAAGGACATCCTCTAAGGTGAATTAAAAGTGGATAAGAGCTGTCTAGGCCGACCTCTTCTATTTTATAAAGAATATAAAGATGTGTGCAAGTGGGACATGAATGATACAGGTATTGAGGTAGACTCAGAACCAAATGTCATGGACCATGTTGTGTGGAGGGAATGAGAATGAAGAAATGATTGCAGAAAGGATGAGAGCTGAGCATCTGAGAAGAAACAAACTGAACACAGATGTTGACAACAATGGTCCTAAAATCCTATGTTCTACTTTTCTTAGCGCAGACAGGTCTTGCTAGTCACACTCTCCATCACCATGGGCTGTGAGTCTCATGCCTTCTCGTAGCGCAATATAATGCTATTATCTGGAAAGGTGTCAATCATATTTCATAATCATTCATGATATTTTTCCATTTAGATGTTTAAAGCTAGATATGGAAGGAGACTATCTACATTCTTTGGTCATGTCATCAGAATTAGAAAACTGGAGGAAATTGTGATGGTGGGAAATTTGCAGGGGAAAAGAGGCAGAGGGATCCGAGAGAGAGAGAGAAGATGCTGGACAGTCTGACATCATGACATGGAGGTTCATCAGTGTCAGAACTGACTGACATGGAAAGGTGTCAAGACATGAACTGATACATGGTTTATGAAATGTTGGTGAAGCATGATTATAAGCATTCTGTGCTTGCATCAGTTGACAGGACCCAGATCAGGAACATTTAAAGTATTTTCTGTCCTGGACTTTCAGGTGTGCAGAGCAATAAACAGACTGATAGACTGGCTGCTGCAGCTTGTCTGAGTAAGTAAAAAAAGTAAAGGGCCTTTTTCCACGCCTTTAGGCGTAAAGGGCATATAGACCTATATTTTTATACACCAATCGGCACAAGATGGGTGATGTGGGCAGCATCACGCCATCCGCCTTTACTTCCCGCGACTGCAACCGGTACCCACTCGAGGCTGGGTCGACCTGGGAGCCAAGGCTTGTCTAAGTGGTGAGCTACTTAATGATAAAGTGGATGTGGTGCAGCCTCTGTAGGATCAAGTGGACAGTGCAATGGAGCAGACAGAGAATCTATTTATCAAAAGACTAATTCAACAGGGGGTAATTAGAGGTTCTAGAAGATATTCAACACTAAAGGGGAAACAGGCAGGATGTTGCAGCTGGTACTTTTAGCGTGTCAGCTCTACGTTGGTTACTGAGGAAGGAAAGGAGACTGAGCTCATGTGGTAATGTCCTGAGTGCATGATGTCAGTTTTTGATTTATTCGTTTATTCAACAAAGCACTTGCTAATGATGATGAATTGTAATATCTAAATTCTTCTTTTTCTGCGGTTACCTCGTTGAAGTTTCTAATCTCTATATTGTTCCCTTTTTCACTTACCTCAGTGAAGTTTCTAATGAGCTGGTATAATCTCTATATTCTTCTCTTCTTTCAGTTACCTCAGTAAATTTCTAATGTGCTGTTATTATCTCTATATTTTTCTCTTCTTTCAGTTACCTCAGTAAATTTTCTAATGAGTTGTTATAAACTCTATATTTGTCTCTTCTTTCAGTTACCTCAGTGAAGTTTCTAATGAGTTGTTATAATCTCTATATTCTTCTCTTCTTTCAGTTACCTCAATAAATTTTCTAATAAGTTGTTATAATCTCTATATTCTTCTATTCTTTTAGTTACCTCAGTAAATTTTCTAATGAATTGTTAAAATCTCTATATTCTTCTCTTCTTTCAGTTACTTTACTAAATTTTCTAATAAGTTGTTATAATCTCTATATTTTTCTATTCTTTCAGTTACCTTTTTGAAGTGTTGAGGGCAGATGTAATGTTTGTCTGCGTGTTCTTTGTCATATTTTGTTGTGATCTCTATCATCCATGTCTTTTATATATTTTTTTTTTATTTCAGTGTTCTCAGAGCTTTGTGAATGTGGAACCTTTTCGTCTCGAACTAAATCAGAGAGTGGCAACAATGACATCAGTTTGAGAATCAGTGTGCTGACTTCTGAGGACAAGTCTTATCAACCACCAGAAGGCAAAAGCAGAAAAGGAACACAGAATTATAGTGAACACTTGTTCCCAGTGGTTGAATCTTTGGAATTATTGGTAGCTGATTCTTCATATGCCAACCATGGTAGGTCAGAAGTCCTGAGTGAAAACCCTGATGATTGTATAGGATGCGGAGGTCATCACAAGGGTAATCCCACAGGAGTGCCTGATGATTTTCAGGGATGCAGAGATCATCAGAAGAGAAATCCCACAGAAGTGTTATCCTCGTTAACTGACTCATATTTTCCTGAAAAAATCCTTACATTGTCTAATTATACAGAGATTATACTGGCAGAAGTGGATTGCCATTCAAAATCCCAGCAACCTGATCTCTTGCGGGACTGTGACAGAACTTCAGCTTGTTCAAGTGCTGATTCATTTCAGGTAGATTCCTCAGTAGAAAACGGACAGACTGTAAATACAATGTTGCAAGATTGTCACAAAACTCTGCCAGATTTTTATCAGAATAGCTTTGGTGAGTCATTTCAGCCAGATCCATCAGCAGAAAACAAACAGGAGATGGCTACACTGCTGCAAAACTCAGATAAAATTAGGGCAGAATTATTTCAGATAAGTAATGATGAGTCAGCGTCCTTAGCAGAAAACAAACAGGAGATGGCTACACTGCTGCAAAACTCAGATAAAATTAAGACACATTTATATCAGATAAGTAATGATGAGTCAGCGTCCTTAGCAGAAAACAAACAGGAGATGGCTACACTGCTGCAAAACTCAGATAAAATTAAGGCAAATTTATATCAGATAAGTAATGATGAGTCAGCGTCCTCAGCAAAAAGCAAACAGACTGTCAAAACAGTTTTTCAAGATTGTAACAAAACTCTGACACATTTAGTTCAGATAAGTGGTTACAAGTCAGTTCATGTTGATTCCTCAGCAGAAAACAAACAGTATGACAAAAAACTGTTGCAAGACTATGACAGAACACGGACAGTCTTGTATCAGGGAAGCAGTGTTGAGTCTTTTCAACCAAATCCCTCACTGGAGAATAGACAGGAGATCTCTGCACTACCACACAGCTCTGACAAAACTTTGACAAATGTGTGCGGCAATAGCAGAGATGAGTCAATTCCATCAGATTCCTCAGTAGAAAGTGTAGAATTGGCTACACTGCGACAAGACTCAAACATACGTTTGTCAAATCTATATTGGATAAGCAGTGATGATTCATTTTGGCCAGATTCCTCAGCAAAAAACAAACAGGACATCAGTACGCCAGACACCGGGTTTTTTGATGATTTCAGTGGGGAAACTGATTTACAGTTAACATCTGAGGCTCGATGTTTTGATAATGTGGGAAAGGATACATCTGACAAGAATGTAAATATACCCAAGTATGTGGTGGATACATGTGAGAATGTAGACCTCTTAGGTTCTGACATTGTAGATGGTGTGATTTTGGGAATGAACAGAGATATCCCGGAACATTCTTTTTGTGCTTCAGAAGGAAATATGGGGATAGACAACAGTAGTGATGCTGGTTATGACAAGCGTGGATGTTTTTCTGATTCTTTTTATGATGACTCTTTGATTCATTCTCCAGGAAGTTGTGATCTTGGATCTTTTTTACAGGAGTCTCAGTCTGGCTCAGTGGTTGATGTTTCAGAAAATTATGATACTAGTTTAGTGCTTGAGGCTACAGAAAGTTACAGTCCTAGCTCAGTGGTTGAGGCTCCAGAAAGTTACAGTCCTAGCTCAGTGGTTGAAGCTACAGAAAGTTACAGTCCTGGTTCAGTGGTTGAGGCTCCAGAAAGTTACAGTCCTAGCTCGGTGGTTGAGGCTCCAGAAAGTTACAGTACTAGCTCAGTGCTGGAGGCTCCAGAAAGTTACAGTCCTAGCTCAGTGACTGAGGCTTCAGAAAATTACATTCCTAGCTCAGTGATTGAGGCTTCAGAAAGTTACAGTCCTAGCTCAGTGATTAAAGATCCAGAAAGTTACAGTCCTAGCTCAGTGATTGAGGCTCCAGAAAGTTACAGTCCTTGCTCAGTGATTGAGGCTCCAGAAAGTTACGGTTCTAGCTCAGTGATTGAGGCTCCAGAAAGTTACGGTCCTAGCTCAGTGGTTGAAGATCCAAAAAGTTACAGTCCTAGCTCAGTGGTTGAAGATCCAGAATGTTACAGTCCTGCCTCAGTGATTAAGGCTCCAAAATGTTACAGTCCTAGCTCAGTGATTAAGGCTCCAGAATGTTACAGTCCTAGCTCAGTGATTGAGGCTCTAGAAAGTTACAGTTCTAGCTCAGTGGTTGAGGCTCCAGAAAGTTACAGTCTACAGAAAGTTGCTTCTGAAGATGCAGAAGGTTATGTACCTGCCTCTTTGGTTGATGCTTCTGATAGTTATGATCCAGATGTAACATCTTTGGTTGATGATCCAGAAGTTTTTTACCCTGACTGTTTTATTGATTCTCCTAAAGGCTGTGAACCTTGCCTATCAGCTGATATTCCAAAAGACACTGGTCCTAGGGGTTGGTTTGATATCCGGGACAGTTGCAATCCTCGCTGTTTAGTTAATGCCCCTGCAGGCTATGGTCCTGACTGTTTGACCGATGCCCTCGTTGGCTGTGATACTGGCTCTTTGTTTCATGACCCAGAAGTTACTGATTCTGACTGTTTGGCTGGTTCTCCGGTAGGTTTTGATGGCTGTTCTTTGTTTGACTTCCCTAACGGTCATGATCTTGAGGTTGTGTCTGGTGTTCCAGGATGTTCTGGTTTAGGCTGTTTGTTTGATATCCCAGAAGAACCTGATTCTGTCTCTTTGATTCATTCAGAGGGAAGGTGACTCTGTCTCTTTGATTCATGCAGAAGAAGGGGATTCTCTCTCTTTGATCCATGCAGGAGAGGGTGATTGTATCTCTTCACTTTGTGCAGCAGAAGGTAATTCTGTATCTTGGATTCATGCAGGGAAAGGTGATTCTGTCTCTTTGATTCACACAGAAGGATCTAATCATGAAAATTTGATTCGTACAGAAGGATCTGATTCTGACAGTTTGGTTTGTCCAGAAGGATCTGATCCTGACAATTTGATTCATGCAATAGAATCTGATCCTGACAGTTTGGTTTGTCCACAACTATCTGATCCTGACAATTTGATTCAAGCAATAGGATTTGATCAGGACAATTTGATTCCTGCAGAAGGATCTGATCCCTGACAGTTCAGTCCATGCAGAAGGATCTGATCCTGACAATTTGATTCATACAGAAGGATCTGATCCTGACAGTTTGATTCATGCAGAAGGATCTGATCCTGACAGTTCAATCCATGCAGAAGGATCTGATCCTGACAGTTTGATCCATGCAGACAGATCTGATCCTGACAGTTTGATTCATGCAGAAGGATCTGATCCTGACAGTTTGATCCATGCAGAAGGATCTGATCCTGAAAATTTGATTCGTGCAGAAGGATCTGATCCTGACAGTTTGGTTTGTCCAGAAGGATCTGATCCTGACATTTTGGTTTGTCCAGAAGGATCTGATCCTGACAGTTTGGTTTGTCCAGAAGGATCTGATCCTGACAGTTTGGTTTGTCCAGAAGGATCTGATCCTGACAGTTTGGTTTGTCCAGAAGGATCTGATCCTGACAGTTTGATTCATGCAGAAGGATCTGATCATGAAAATGTGATTCATGCAGAAGGATCTGATCCTGACAATTTGGTTTGTCCAGAAGGATCTGATCCTGACAATTTGATTCATGCAATAGGATCTGATCCTGACAGTTTGGTTTGTCCACAACTATCTGATCCTGACAATTTGATTCAAGCAATAGGATTTGATCAGGACAATTTGATTCCTGCAGAAGGATCTGATCCTGACAGTTCAATCCATGCAGAAGGATCTGATCCTGACAATTTGATTCATACAGAAGGATCTGATCCTGACAATTTGATTCATGCAGAAGGATCTGATCCTGACAATTTGATTCATGCAGAAAGATTTGATCCTGACAAATTGATTCATGTAGAAGGATCTGATCCTGACAGTTTGATCCATGCAGAAGGATCTGATCCTAGCAACTTAGTTGATTCTCTGTACAGCTGTGGACTTGAATCACTGCCTGACATGCCAGAAGCTTGGGATTTGATCAATATTGAGATAGAAAATGTAAATCAGCTTACATTTGAGAAGAACGCTGATTGTTTTGAAGACTTAGTGCTTGAATCATTTGACCAGATTTCAATGTATGAAAGCCCCAGGGATGTTAAGCAGACCACTTTAGATATTCTTGATTCTGCAGTAGACACAGTGGATGATGTTTCAATACGTCATACAACAGACAGAGCAGATCAGGAGACAGCAGTTCAGGAATTTGCTAGAGATACAAGGAGTGGTGTTTCAAGATATCTTTTCAACAGACAAAGCAGATCAGGAGACAGCATTCAGGATTTTACTGAAGAAACTTTGAGTAGCATATCAAAATTGTTTGTAGAAGACAAGGCAGATCTTGAGATAGATGTTCGGGAATTTGCGGGGGACACGGCTAGAGATGTATCCAAATATCTTTTAACAGAAAGTGCAGATCATAAGACAGAAATTCAAGATTTCCCTGGAGACTCTGATTGTGATGTTTTAAGAAATCTTATAACAGACATAGTCGATACTGATACAAGAATTGCAGTTACAGTTGATGAGAAGAGGAATGTGTCTGGAGTCTTTATAGATGAATCCACAGGCTCAGACACTAGGATTCTGGATCCGCAGAGTATAAATCAAGCCTCCTCTGGAAAAGACAGTGCTTGTGAATCTTCAGTCGATACCTCAGAAGGTCATTGCCTTGAAAATGCAATCCATAATAAAGAAAAGGAATCACTTTTTAAAAGGTATTTCAGTTTTGCAAAAGATTTACTGGGTGCTTCAGGAAAACAAGGCAGTAAGATTTCAGAACAGCATAAAGTTGATGAATGTCAGCTTGTGTCTGGGGACTTATCTGTGTCTGGGGACTTATCTGTGTCTGGGGACTTATCTGTGTCTGGGGACTTAATTGTTTCTGGGGACTTGCTAGATTCATCTAGTGAAAGTTTGGATGCTGAAAGGAGAATTCAGATTATGACAGAAAGTAGAGACGTTTACTATGGTTTTGTGGATGTGTCCAGTGGGAAGACTGTGGAAAGTGCAACTGAATTTCAGATTTCAGAAGAGCGGAACAGGGGTGAGACTCATTCCATGAATGCTGTAAGAGATGATTTAACAGAAAGTTCCAATCCTAAAACTGAATTCCAGATTTCAGCAGAGGGGAATTTGAATGTAACTGGTTTTGTTGATGCTTTAAGAGATACTGTAACAGAAACTACAAACGCGGAACCTGAAATCCAGATTACAGTAGAAGGGAACAGGGATCTAACTGACTCAGTGGATGAGGAAAGATGCAAACAGGATACATTTCAGACAAATCATCTAGACTTTAATAAACACTTGATGGATGCTTTCAGAGGTAATGAGTTTGGCGGTGAGAATGAAAAACCAAGATTTGGAGAGACTGCACGTGAATCAAAGTCTTTCACTTGTGTGGAACATCTTAAGGGTGTAAGAAAGCATTACACAATGCATTGTGTAGATAGTGATCTTCATTCAGATATTCTTCCTTGCATTTCCTGGAAACAAGAAGACCCCACAGATGATGAAGTTGACGGTGCAGCTCTAGAAAATGCCAAAGCTAGGTGTCATCATGAATGCAAGAATGTTTATCCTAGATTTGAGGAAGCGGACAACCAGTTTGCAGACTGGTCTCAAGCAGGCTCTAGCTTCTCAAACTTGACTTTATCAGATTTATATTCAGTTAACAGTGCCCGTTCTGATTCAGCTCACAACGGGCTTAATGAAAATGATGGCTCCTGTCAAGCTGACAGTGGTGGGTCTACCTCGGTTGGGACTGAGCAGAACAGGGAAAACACTGTTGCCCTTAAACCATCACCATGCTACCGATTTGTACAAGGCTAGTCACATAAACTTTGCTATCTCTGAAGACATTAAAGGTGCCATTCTCCACAGTGATGGTTATAATTATGACTCAGATAGTGGTACTTCAGTGTGAAACACACTTAAGTGTACCTAGTAGTGTTTATTTTAAGTAGATGAGTACTTTATTTGTGTATCTTTTTCCATTTTTATATTTGATATTGTTTGATCTTCCCTCATTGTGTACATCAAATACTGTGATCTCCTACCAACCTACAGCACAGCATACTGTTGCGATTTATCCTCCTCTTTACACATATCTCTTATATTCTTCTCCTGCTTAGAGTCATGTTTATATTTTGTAACTCCCCTTCCCATGTAGCACACGTCTTGTATATGAAGTGACTTTATTCCCCATGTAGAGCACATCTTGTATATGAATTGACTTTCCTCTCCATGTAGCACACATCTTATATGTGAAGTGACTTTCCTTCCCATGTAGCACACATCTTGTATGTGAAGTGACTTTCCTTCCCATGTAGCACACATCTTGTATGTGAAGTGACTTTCCTCCCATGTAGCACACATCTTGTATATGAAGTGACTTTCCTCCCCATGTAGAGCACATCTTGTATATGAAGTGACTTTCCTCCCCATGTAGCACACATCTTATATATGAAGTGACTTTCCTCCCCATGTAGCACACATCTTATATATGAAGTGACTTTCCTCCCCATGTAGCACACATCTTGTATGTGCAGTGACTTTCCTCCCCATGTAGCAGACATCTTATATATGAAGTGACTTTCCTTCCTAACTAGCACACATCTTGTATAAACAGTGACTTTTCCTCCATATGAAGGACTTTCTTCCAATGTAGCACACATTTTATATACAAAGTGACTTCCCTGCCCATCTAGCACACATCTTAAATTTTAACATATTTTCTTTCTCCCCATGCAAAACACATCTCATATATATGTAATTATTTTGCCTAGTGGCACTGACACAAAGAAAATATTGGGAGTTTGGGGTTCTTAGACCCCTTATAGTTTTCTAGTGCCTGGCACTAGGGGTGTATACACCTTGTTTAAGTTTGCATTAATAATAAGTATTATTATGTGATGAGTGGCCAGTAAATGTATTATTATATTTGAAATAATATGAAACATGTCGACCGAGCCGCCAGGTGACCTACATTTCTGATCTAAAAATACAAATAAGATCAAAGAGAGAGGTGTTCCACCACTCGATTGGAAGGTTATATAGCGAGCCGCCTCCTTAGAATATATGGATTATATATCTGGATATATATGGATTAATATAATAACGTACCTACTAAAATGAGAAAAAAGGTCGTGAATAGACATGACTACCAACGGCATATGGCCTGGGCTATAAGAAGAAACAATTTTCTTTATGAAGAGCAGATGCCCCCGTGGCCGCCTCTAAGTCTGACAGACCCAGAGACTCAGAAAGTCTCACCCTGAATGGGAGACCAACAGAGCGCCAAGACATCCCGTTCAATCTATGAGAACGTTATACTTATTTCACCCGCAACAACCACAGAAAGTAACCACTCGGTCAATGCACGACCGTCTCCAACTGGCAGCAGGAGCAGGTTGTGGTCATTGCCTTCTCCATAGAATGTTTCCCACATACTGCATTGGTTTTCCCAGGTGTCCAATTTTTCCTCAGAATTAATTTTAACCATCTTTCTCTCTGAAGAAAATTTAAACACACTCACATATCCACTGAAAGGATCATAATTCGAGCCACACACAGGTACAGAACATTTCGCAGGCATAGTTAATAACACTCGACATTTCACAACAGCGTATTCCGAAAATGTGAATACAAAAAGCAAGGTAACTAACCAGAGTTTGACTTATCACTGCCATACCAAAACTACACACGTGCGGTAGCCATTCTGTACGTACTTCATAGATGTGGATTTCAAGCTGTACGATAGATATTGCCAATGACGACACCTTTTTGGGGGGTTCCTAGTTGGTCATGTTCTTAGTGCACTTGTTTAAATATCGAGGCGCACGCGCCAACTGGAGGGGGCAGGTTCGATTTCCGGCACGGTAACAACGATTTCTATGTTGTCTAGTGTGTTCTTCTATCTCCCTACCTCTTTCTGTGCGTGCCGATCGACACATTGTCTGTTTGTTTATTACATTTAATCTAGAGAACCATTAAGAACAGCCTTACAGAAATGAACATCAGTCTTGATAGTGCTCTAGACAGAGCTCAACAACGAATGCCCCCCCCCCCCCCCCCCCCCCCCCCCCCCCCCCCCCCCATTTTTTTCCCAGACACTTTGCTGAGGTACAACGTGGAAAAGAAGAAGAAAAAGAATATGAAAAAGGCGTTGTCTCGATACACCCTGGCGTTCGCAGCGATAAGTATAGAGCCACTGACCAAAGCTTTGTCCAGATATCTAGAGAAAGTTTTGCACTGCCCTATCCCCTACAAGCATGTCGTAAAAGTCAAATAATTATGCGTGTTTCTTCGACGTCGGAGTGGATCTGTCTGAGAGGCTCGCGCAAACAACAGTCTCCATACAAATGAGCCTAGATCTGTAAAACGGATGCGCACCCCAGAAGTCCAGAAGTGGACGTACAATCAGAACTTTCTGCCAGAGTTTACAGCTAGGGAACACACACAAAAAACGGAACAAGAAAATTTTTTTTTTTTTTTTGAATTGAATTTTATTGTGCTTGGAGACATTTTTCGTCTGTGTGTGATTTGTGCGTATTTGTCATTCAGAAATACACTAAAAGTTTCTTTCTATTATATTCTTTGTTTTGTTTCGTTTTTTTTTTTTTTTTTTATGTGAGTTTCCCTTCTTCCGAGGAGCAGTTGGCCGAATGGTTAAGAAATCTACGCTCTCATGCGGGAGCCCGCAGGTTCGAATCCCATGTAAGGTCGTGAATTTCTTTTCTGTCGGGAGCAAAAATAAAATCTTTACCTGCACAGTCTGTGGCGACAGCATTAGCCATGCGGCCCTACCTTCCTTACGCTCATAACCACAGGCAAACACAGGCAGTAATGTTCCAGATCGACCCAGCCTTTATGGGTACAAGGTAAAGTCACGGAAGTGAAGGCGGCCACCGTGATGTTCACAACATCACCCACTGATTTGTTTATTAGTCTTTAAAATATAGATCTAACCAAATGTGGACTAAAGGCGGGGGAAACTGGTTCTTGACTTTGGGTGTATTTTTCATTTAGACACTTTGTTACGGTTTATACCATTGTTTCCCAAACTTTTCTTAGTCACAGCGCCTTTTTTTTTTTTTTTTAATTAAAATGTTTCTGCGACTCCCTAATCTAAGTAAAAGTATGACTATTCGTATGCTAGAGAGAAGATTAAAAAAAAAAAAAACTTTTGTATCTTCGAATATTTGGCGGCGCCCCTGTGAAGAGGTGGCGGCTCCCCGGCACCCAGTTTGAATCACTGGGGGTTTTTTTTTTTATTCAACCCTGGAGCGCAGGGCTAGAAGCTTTCCTAATGGCCCTTAAGTTTTTGAGCGTAGTCTGCAAACAAAGAACTAATATCTACAAAACGGCTGCACACGTAAAACCCGGGTCCCGTGAACAAAACTAAAACCCAGAAATGGACGAACAACCAGCACTTTCCGCTGGAATTTTCAGCTAGTGAACGCAACAAACAATAATCTAACATACTCAGTCAAGTATATTATGAATGTTATTTTAGTGGTCTTAAACGCCTCGTGTACTGCCAAATAATTTCTGATTCAGATAGTCATACAATGTAGACCTGGTAAGAAAAACTTACCGGGACCCAAGAAATTGTTCTTCATATCAGAAATTCCTCTTATCCAGATAACTTTAGAAAAAAAATTTCAGAAGATAAACAAATTGTTCTTCACAACAGAAATTCGCCACATCCGACATCGCTTTAAGCAGTCCACGCTGTCTAAATCTTGATGTTAAACTAAAACCTGTCTCGGTCCTCCCCTTGATTCACTTCACCCCCATGTAGACAATGTCAGTATTGCTATCATGCGTTATGCATATAAATATCAGTTTCATATGGGAACTACCCGTGTGGGTTCCGAGGAACCATAAAAAAGGGGATGGGGTATACCTACCGCTCCCTAACATCAAGCATGTCATAAAATTCGACAAAATAGGAGTGTTTCCTTTACAGTTTTCCTTTAGTCTGCATAAAAATATGCAATATCTGTACAACGGGCAACACACAAGTTCTGGACAAGACTATAAGTCCATAAATGAAGTATTGGAACAATTAGTACAGTCAGGTGTTTTCTATTAAAGATAGTATCTAAAAAGTTTTTAGGCTGCATATGCCTTACATGCGACGAAGCATCAGTCTGCATCAAAATATGCAATATCTGTAAAATGTGCAATACTCAAAGTTTTAGGACAAGACAAAAAGCCCATAAGTGAACGAACAACCAGAACTTTCTGCCAGAATTTACAGCCGCTGAACTCGAAGACAAAAAAAAAAAAAAAGATCAGAAGTTTGGGAACAATCATTACAGTCCAGTTTTTTTTCTATTTAAAAAAAAAGTATCCTAAAATTTGCTGGCACTCACCACAAAAGAATTTTTTGCAGCAGTTAGTTAGTTAGTCGACAGATTATCCTCATTGCACGTCGAAGCACTCAGTCCATAAGATCTCAGATCCCCTCCTCGGTAAATTTCGCAGCAAGTAGCGGCTGACGACACCAGTTCGGTGTTGGTGTATTTTTCTTCTTCGATCACCCGCGTAGTGTTCTTGTTTGGCGACACCCCGTTTAACATGCTGCTCTTGCAGTCTAACCATGGTTGCAGATTCACAGTTCTCATTTGGTTCACGCAAACGTCTTAACTCTCTTAGAGCATTCAGTTTATCAGCCTGGCCCACGGCTTGTCCGTCTTTCACAGAAGCCTTATCTGTAAGTTTAACAGCGTGCTCAATTCCTTGTACCCTTACATACCCTGGCACGAAAATGAAACTAATATTACAGCAGTGCCAAAACAAGGCAGCAAGACCATCTGTATGTTCATTTGTTTGTTTTGCTTTTCCCCCATCAAGTTTGCAATTTTTCCTGTCACGTTTTCGGGTTTATTCATTTTCCCAACACGTTAAAAGATCGCGACGGTCAACTTTTTGATCTTTTCCTTCAAAGTCGGACCGCATCTGCATAAAAGGGAAGGAAACTACCGACTCGGGGGAAAAAACGCCAGTTGTGCAGGATGGATGCGCATGCAAAACTCAAGTCTTGAGACAAAGCCAAAGTCCATAAATGGACGTACAACCAGAACGTTCCCCTGGAGTTTACAGTCGGTGAATTCAAATACACAACTCGTTTAGTCATTAGTCAGTTTACTCTTTTCATCTATCTCCTGGCGGAGTTACCAGGTAACTCTTCTTTTTCTTTGCGTTCGGTTTCGTAAACTCGGATCAGACCATCAGGTGGGTTGCCTCTCTGAACTCGCATGTCAGTAGCAGGTCATTCATGGTTCCCCATAGCTTGCTCTGCATACTTTGCTAACCCCCCTCCCCCAGGTTAACTCAAACCAGGAAAATACTGAATAGTTTTCAATCAGTCAGTCAGCCTGTCCTTTGTAGAACCTTGCTCTCATAACAACCCTCCGGAAAACATCTCGATCACAAGCAGGATGTGCCACATCTGATACACCCATCTAGAGATCATCCGCCACATCCTGCACCCATCTTCTCTTAGGCCTTCTTCTTAATCTCTTCTCAGTCAGGCCTATACCCCTCCATTATTATTTTCTCTAAACTTTCGTGACGTTTCAAGTGACCAAAATATGTCAATTTTCTGTGTTTTATCGTCTTTAATAGCCATCCTTCTTCAATATTCAGTTCTTGAAGTATGGATACATTTGTTTTGTCTTCTTTACTTTTCTTAGAATCCGTCTATAACATTTGAATTCAAAGGCATTTATGCGCTGTTCAGCTTGCTTTAGTTTAGTTTTTAGTTCAGTTTCTATCAGTGTATGATATTCTTTGCATTTTGGTGACACGACACACTATATATCTTGGCATCTGTGAAAGAAAAGTACAAAGTAAGGCTTTATATATCTTCGATTAGGAAACTGGAGGAATAGAGGAAGGAGAAGAAAGATAAGAGGCATCGGGCAATAGCAGCAGCAGAAGAAGAAAGAGGAAGGAAAAGAAGCATGGAGATGATAGGGAGAAGAAATATGAGTAGGAGGAGACAAGAAGAAAGTGGAGAAGATGAAGGAGGAGAAAAGAAGAAGGTTGAACTGAAGGAATAAGAAGATCTTTGAAGAGGTCGTTTAGCATCTCATACAAAGCAAATTCATTCCCACCGTATGCTACCAGTGCTAGACCTAGTCACTCACAACAAAACATAACAGAAAATTAGTAACCATGGAAAGGAGGTGTCTGAGAAAGACTGTAGGAGTGACCATGAGAGATAAAATCAGGAATGAGGTCAAACGAGATAATGTCGGCACAGAACCAATTCTAAATTACATACAAAGACAGCAAATCAAATGGTTGGCCTACTTGGAGAGAATGCATGCTGATGCTATACCATACAAGGTATATACCAAAAGAGGAGAGGGACGTAGAGCGAGAGGTAGACCGAAAACATAATGGAAAGATTACATCAGAGAAACTCCACAGCACCACGATGTGTCTATGGTTGAAGCAGCCAGAATAGCACGAAGCAGGACTTTATATCTCTCTCGACACCCAAAGCGGTAAAAGAGGACGTACAGAAGAAGAAAAGGTTTGATACTATTATTATCATCATCATCATCATGTAGCAGGTCCTTTGCAGCACGTCACTCTCATCACAGTCTGCCTGAAAGAAACTCGGTCTCTCGTCAGTTCTCCCGCCTTATGCACTTTCACATTCAAGCAGTCACTTATATCCTGTGCCCATCTCGTGTCGGTCGGCCCCTGCCCCTCCTTCCTGGTACCATGCCTTCTGCTATAATTTTTTTTTTCCAATTCGTCGTGGCGCTTGATATGACCATAATATTTCAGCTTTCGAGAAAGGATGCTGTTCATTAGCCAATCTTTCTTGATGTTCAGATCTTTTAAGATGTCAATATTTCTCATCTTCTTTGTCCAAGATATTCTGAGAATCTGTCTATAACATTTTAACTCAAAAGCCCCTATTCTTTTTCTTAAGGACTGAGAGATAGTCCACGACTCACATCCGTATGTAGCCACACGGAAGATGCATGCTTTCAAAATTCAAATTTTGATCTTCTTGCTGGTGATTAATATACTTCTTCTTCTTCTTCTGCCTTTCTATTCCCCAATGGAGCATAGGCCCTCAACCAACTCACGCCAAGTCGTTCTATCCTTCGCCATTGCATGGAGCTCTCTCCATGTCCTCCCCATCTTTATAACTTCATTCTCCAGCTCTCGTCTCCATGTGTTTTTTTTTTGTTGCCTTCCTTTATTCCTATGGACCTGTGGGTTTCAATGCAAAGACATTCTAGTTATGCTGTTCTCCTGTTTTCTCAGTGTGTGTCCTATCCAACGCCAGCGTCTTTTCCGCACCTCTTGGTCCACTGGAGCCTGTTTAGTTCTCTCCCAAAGTTCTACATTAGTTATTCTATCATACCATTTAATTCCCTCTATTCTGCGCAGGCACTAGTTAATGAATGTCTGTAATTTATTAGTAATTGCCTTGCTTGTTCTCCATGTTTCCGCCCTATACAATAGTTCTGATTTGACATTAGAATTAAAAATTCTTAGTTTAGTATTTCTTTTAATTTCTTTTGACCTCCACAAATTTCCTAGTGCTATGAAAGCCCCTCTTGCCTTTTGTATTCTTATTTTAATATCTCTATCAGTTTCTCCATCTTTATCTACATTACTGCCTAAATAGGTGTAGGCCTACGACTCCATGTCTTTGAGTTGGGTGCCATTAAGAGAAACCACACTACCATTTGCCTGATTTATTCTGATTTTCTTTGTCTTTCCTTTATGGATTTTCAGACCAAGCTGTTGTGATCTCGCATCAAGTATATTTAATTTATCTTGCATCTGATTCCGTGAATGGGTCAGAAGAGCAATATCATCAGCGAAGTCCAGATCATCAAGCTGTTTTGTAGGGGTCCACTGAATTCTATTCTTGGTGTTAGCAGATACTGTTTTCATAGTCAAGTCTATAGCCAGTAAAAATAAGAGAGGCGACAAAAGACATCCCTGTCGCACACCTGTTTTTATTTCAAATGCATCTGTTAGCTTTTCGATTATTATACTAATATACTATTAATATACAAATAGAAAATTAGCTCTCCCTTAAAAAACTAAATTCGGTACAACCGGAAATGACGACATATGTAGTGGTTTTACCAGCGCGGCATCTTTGAAAACATCGACTGTACTAACGATTTCGTCAGTACCGAAGTAAATAATTCATCTGTTAGACCCACTTATTTACATGTGAGTATTGTTATTGTTCTTAATATAAATATTTTGTATCTGCTGTACACTCTAAATCATCTTTAATCACTAATAATAATAATTAACTGTTTACTGCAACACGACAAAGCTAAAAGTTTTAGCTTTGTCGTGTTGCAGTTAAACAATTAATTATTATTACTAAAACCTTCCTGAAGAAAAAGTATTGAATGTATTGGGACATATATCAAATTAAAGATAACTGAGTGCAGAATAAATCTAAACTATTAAATTGTCAGTATTACAACAAAATGTTATTAAATATTAAAATCGCACAACATTCAATGATTCAAAGATGTCCATATGTCCATATGAGAAAATTATCTGCATAAAAAAATGGTTTGCTTACCTTACTTTTTTTACTTGTTCAGCAACACTGCTATCAAATTCTAAGAATTCACATGCCTTCTCTGTTCAATTATGTATCAGCTAGTCTTTATTTGAAACAGTTAATTTAAATTCTTTGGATGTTATGATCACAAACAAAAGGACATCCTGTTGTAAATCCTTATTTTTTTCAAAATCTTGTTCATAAAAGTTTGTTTTCCCCACAATGAATTAATATGAGATAAATGAACTAACATATTTCTTTTAACTGACCAAGCAGCATAAAACATGAATTTCGGAGAGGGAGCCTTATATTTAAATATAAAGTTTCTCCAGTGGCAAAAAGACGGAGCCTTCACTCAGGGGGAGATTTTCTTAATTTACACCTCCCAAAAACTAAAGCGTTTAATTAACACACACATATATCATCATCAATCAGCAGGTCCTTTACACTTTACAAAACGTCGCTCTGTTCACGGCACGCCTGAAAGTGTCCCTTTTCCTAGCTTGCTCTCCAACCCCATGTGCTTTAATTTCAATGCTTCTTCAGTGTCCTGTATCCATGTTCATGGAGGTCGACCCCGGCCCCGCCTTCCCCAAATTGCACCTTCCAACACTTATCTTTTCCAAGCCACCATAACATTTGATGTGGCCAAAATACTTACTTTTGAGTCAGGACGCTGTTTATGAGCCAGTTCTCCTTGATGTTAAACCCGTGTAGAATGTCAATCTTCTCCAGGGTACATTTCAAATTCTAATACTGATTTTCCTAAATACAGTAGTACACTGTCAGTATAGTAACAAATGATGATCATATTAAATATATTTGAATAAAAACGTCCCTGTATGGGTTCCGGGCGCACTATTATAGGGAAGACAAGAATAGACCCACTGCCTACCCGAAAGCATGTCGCAAGGGTCGACTAATTGGGAGCTTCCTTCAAAGTCAGAGTGCACCTGCCTGAGAGGCAAAGAACCAACAGTCTGCACACAGATGAGTCTGATCTGTCAAATGGATGCGCATGCAACACTCAGGTTCTAAAACAGGACTGCAGTTCAGAAGTGGACGAACAACTAGAACTTTCCGCCAGAGTTTACTACCGGTGAACACAAAGAAGTAGAAGAATAAAAACATAAATAAATAGCGTCACTAGGAAAGAAGTTCCTTGTATTAATGACCAAGGAGTAAACCGGTTTCCAGGAATTTTTAAATAAAACACCAGAATTACCCAATCTACAGTTGCAAGTTTGAAAATGAAGATATATCAAAGCAACAAGAGGGTCCAGAAATGACTATTTTACCAGATAAAGGTATAGATCAATATTAGGGACTATATACCTTTCCAGACGGGTCTAAGTTTGAAATTCTGCTGAGCTCGAGGGATATCAAGTCCCGACTCGTCCACTGTGTATGGTGGCTGTTCATTCCATGACACCCATAGATGCCGTCTCCCACATCAAACCTCTTAAGGTGTAGATGTTAACTCTTCCTGTAGCACACTGATTATACACATGCTGTTCTCTTCTTCTTGTACGCTCATCCTTGACCGATTCATTCCTAATTCTTCTTTCCCACATTCTTACACATTATATAATCTAATCTTATGTCTTCCGTCAACATGCGTTCATCCCTGTGTGGGTTTCCAGGCCCCATTTGTGGGGAAAGCTAGAATAGACCCACTGCCTCCCCAACAAGCATGTCGTAAGAGTGTGCTAATTGGGGGCTTCCTTCAAAATTGGAGTGCATCTGTCTGAGAGGCAAGGAACCAACAATCTGCACACAAATACAAGTAGGTCAGATCTGTAAAACTAATGTGCATGCGACCCTCATGCTCTGGAACAAGACTAATGTCCGGCGGTGGGCGAACAACCAGACCTTTCAGCCGGAGTTTACAGCCAGTGAACGCAAAGAAGAAGAAAAATATTCATTTATGTATGGTCTTCAGAATGTCTCGCTTGTCCAGTACGAGTGTTCCCTTAGCTATTGCTTTTGTAGCCAGAAAATCCGCTGTTTGATTCCCTCCCACTCTGACATATCCTGGGCAGTATACCCACATGGTTTCCTGCAATGTTGACGTCCTGAAGCTTGGTATCCACTCATGCCCTATTTGTCCATTCTGAACCTTCCTCAGTGTCGACTGAGAACCAGACAAATCCTCTGGTAACTTTATTTTTTGCTGTCTACTTCAGAGCTGCAGTGATTACCTCCACCTCCATCCTCATGCTTGAAGTTGTAGATACAAAAGCTCTGTTTGTTCTGCCACAATTTTTCCCTTCATTCTGGCTGAAAATCCCCTGCCAGATCTTACCTAATGAACAGAACCTTGCGTAACTTTTAATAGACTGGCATGTTTGGGGGAAAAAAATGACAAAAGTTACATTCATGCTAAGGATAAATGCCTGGTTCTGTCTACAGGACAATGGCAAGTCTGCCACTGGACTGTGTGGACATATTTGATGATTTTGAGGATGCAGATTCTATGGAGGTGACGTACTGTAAGCTGGTTTCTGATGAACAGTTTGAAGCAGACACAAGGTCGGAGACAGACAAGGCTCTTGGTGTGAGTGATAATGTGTTTTTAACAAAAAAGCAATAAAGATAGTTGGGAAACTTCATATTATTCTTCTTTTTCTTTATCTTCTTTTTCTTCTTCTTCTTTTTCTTCTGCTTCTTCTTCTTCTTTTTCTTCTGCTTCTTCTTCTTCTTTTTCTTCTCCTCCTGCTGCTGCTTCTTTGTTTTTACCGGTTCTAAACTCCGGCAGAAGTATAGGAGGATTTTAATGGACCAGTTTTTAAGATCCTTCAGATTCTACTAGGTCAGATAAGATTGTTGTGAAACTTTATCTTATTCTTGTAATTCTTCTTCTTCTGCTTTCTCCCTTAAAAAGGGCAATCATTATGCTGTGTTGTGGTTTACAGCTAGACTGTGTTCTTCTCTAATCCTTCTATCAGAAAAGTATACCAGGAGGCAAGTAGATTTGATAAAAACTATCCCTGTATTGGTTGCAAGTCCCCATTATGGGGAAATCAAGAATAGACCCCACTGCCTTCCCAACAAGCATGTCGTAAGTGTTAACTAATTGGGGGCTTCCTTCAACGTCAAGAGTGCATCTGCCTGAGAGGCAAGGAACCAGTAATCAGCATACAGCTAAGTCAGATCTGTAAAACGAATGTGCACACAACACTGAGGTTCACTGGAACAAGACTTAAGTCTAAAGGTGGACAGACAGTCAGAACTTTCTGCCGGAGTTTACAGCCGCTGAAGACGAAGAAAGAAAGAAAGAAAGAATAGGAAAAAGATAAAAACTATTGTGCAGTTCAAATCTCCCAGTGAACCAGACAGCACTGTCTTGGTGAAAGTTGGACAAGCCAGGTTGCTTCTCTGTTTGCAGCAAACATTTGGCTGTGCTGGAGGACCTGCTCAGCATTGTCTGGTGCCAAGTTGCAGGAATACTTTCCGTGTCTTCTACATTGAAAAACTTCAACATATATTAGGGAAGTTAGCTGTCTCTTGTCCTTAGTCTAAATATCTTCTTCTTTTCGCTTATCCAAAGGATGTAAGTGAGTTGTGCCTGTTAACAGCAGAGAGGCGTTATTTGCGACTTTCATCTGATACATCCAACTTCATTGAGCATTTGTTAACCGGGTTAACTTACTGAATGGTTTGAAGGGACATGGTGTATCCTTATTTGTGTGGTAATCTCTCTCAAAGTAAAAAAAAAATCTAATTTGTTTGGGTATCCAGTCGCCTTTTGGTGGGTTTGAAGGTCTGTTACTGCCGCTTTTTGTCAGTCTCCGCTTTCATTGCTCCCCAAGCCTCAGTGACTTGGAATCCACTGCAAGACAGATTGTTCTACTGAAGAGCCTATTTGAATCAGCTCTCATTGTTCATGTTTGCAATGACTGTCAGCATGGGCTAAAGTTTCACACTTGCTGTCTGTTTCCTCTGGTGCCTTTTGTACAGTTTGATTGACACCAGAGCACTAGCACAATATAAAGAATGTGCGTCTGTGAGACTAAAATACCCTTTTTATGCATTAAAATGTGTTTATAAGGGATGCTGAATCCATGTTTTGTTTATCAGTTAACATTTAATGAACAATGCTTTATATACCAGTTGACATTAAATGAAAGATGCGATAAATATCATATCTTTACTTCCTCGGACATTTCCATGTACCCATTTTAGGCTGGGTCAGCTTTATAAGATAATTTAATCCTCAGAAAGGATTTGATCAGGTGACCACGATGGACAGAAAGGCAAGCTGACTAACTCCTGTTCCACTGCTCTCTCTATATATATACTCCTATTTTGTTTCCTATTGTTTAAATGCCAGTTGGCACACCATGGAAGATGGGATAGAGTGCAAACTGCTTAATTTGATCTTAGATGTGGCCACATTTCTGTTGCGAAGAACAATTTTTTGATCCCCGGCAATGTTTCTTGCTCAAATTTTTGTCAGGATAGGAGGAATTTCTGGTAAGAAGAAGATTTCTTGGGTTCCCGGTGAGTACTTCTGATCAACTTTGCACTGTATAACACTGGGGGCCTTTACTTCCTAGAACATTTCCTGGCACCCATTTTAGACTGGGTCAGCTTTTAAATGTACACACACACACTAAGTAAATCCTCAACCTGAATTACAAGGGGTCAAAAAGGCTCAGTCAGTCACATTCCAAGAAAATATAGAATATATTATAAAGCATGCCTCATTCTAATTCTCGATGAATGAAACAGAAAATTCTACTTATCTGTCATTCTCCAGGAGCTGTGTATGTATTTAGATCAGAATCCGGAACTGTATGCTCGAGTACTTCGCAAGAGAAAACAGGAGGAAATGGAAAGTTCTGGTGTGTTCTCCTATGTCAAGGTTGTATGTTTTTTCTTTTCTTTAAAAAAAAATTTATTAGATGTTTTTTGTAATCTTTATGTGGTACTTGGCTCAATAGAGATTGTCTTTATGCTTTTACTTTCTCTTATTTTTTTTTTTACCTTTTATTCCCCAGTGTAACATAGACCCTCAAGCAACTCGAAAATTTGTCCTGTCCTTTGCAGTTTCATGCAGCTTACCCTGCGTCCTTCCGATCTTTTTAACTTTAATCTTTAGTTCCCTTCTCCACATTTTTTTTGGGGTTGGTCTGCCTTTAGTTCTATGCCACTGGGTTCCAGTGTATGTAGGTTGCTCAAAAAAAATAATTTTTGTTGTTTTTAAATCAGTGTTGAACCAGTATCTTAGAAGGGGAAGCTTTAGATTATAATTGAGAATAGGTTATGTACCATATAAAATGGTTTAGCATTGCGCGCAACCATGAGTCCTGAAAAGAACTCCTGCAGTGTTGAAAGGACCAAAGGAGACAGACCTAAATACTGTCCTGACCGGCAACAAAGTTATCTATCGGCAAACCAGTGGGTGAGCCCGTCGCCGATGTGAGCTTCCAATGTAGGCACTTTCTAGTTACGTTGCACTCAGGCTTTCTCAACACCTATCCTGTCAAATGCCAGCATCGTTTCTTCATCTCCTGATTCAGTGGTATTAGTTTACTGTTGTGGTTGTATTTTTATTGTGATTATTTGTGCAGTACTTGTTTTTGTGGTCTTAATTTGCAGTGAGCACTCTGAGAAGTTATTTTTGTTTATACATGTGATATAGCCATTTGAATATCACATTTTAAAAAAAAGTTCTCATCTCCATGGTTGCAGTCTATAAGATTAACATCACAAGGATGAGAATCACACAGGTACCAATCAAAGTTCAGCAATATAGCACAGTTATGTTGGGGCACCGCGGCGTCCGTGGCTTAGGCGTTGCGAGTCTGACTCGTAATTGCAACGTACCAAGATCGGAACCCACTGCTGGCATGCATGGATTTTTATTATGGTGTGGGGCGTCACAGGTCGACCCAACCTAAAATGGATACCAGGATGTATGTCCTGGGGAAGTAAAGACGGCTGGTGTAATGCTGACCACATTACCCATCTAGTGCCGAGTGGCCTGTAAAAATATGGGTGCTCTTTCCAAATGCCTGATGCGCCTCAAGGCGTGAAAAGGGATCTTTACTTTATTACTTTTATATTAGGACACCACAAAACGGTTATAGAGTAACCTGTAGTCAAATGTGGGCAGGTCTTGTTGTGGTGATGTATGACCTTATGGCAGAAAGTACACACTGAACTCCTTGAAAGTGGTTTAAAATACAACCCTGGTTGCAGTTGACCCCCCCCCCCCCCCCCCCCAAAAAAAAAAACACGTCTTCATGTAGGTTGGCCCCTGTCCTTCCTTCCTAGTAGTACCAAGCCTTCTGGTATTATTTTTCTCTCCAATCTTCCATCAAAAGTGTACAGTTAATATTGGGTCTTTCGGTCACAGGAATGTGTGTGTGTTATTTATTTTTGTAATTTTATCTTTTTCTGTGAAGCTAGTTTTAGTAATAAGGGGTCCTAACGAAGCAGTGATGTGCATTACTAGAATCTTCTCGCCATAAATCAAGTGGAAGATTGGGGTCTCAGCGCCTCCCCCCCCCCCCCCCCCCCCCCCCACCTAATTTTATCTGTAACCATTTGCTCTTAGGAATAGAAAATGTAATGTTGCTGACAAACTCCTATCTACAGTTTGTTTTTATGGTTTCCTCTGACCTTCCGCAGAGTAAAATGATGAGCCTGTTACATGGGGAGCAGTACCCACACTGCCTGGTCAGTGCCAGCGAGTGTGTCCAGCAAACGAATGCCCTCAAGTCTGGCATGTGTAAAACGTTCCAGCTGTCACAGGGTGAGTAGTCTGCCCAACATCATCATGAGCTGTGCCTTCTTCTTCTTCTTCATGATCACCAGCTGTAAACTCTGATGGAAAGTTCTAGTTGTTCATCCATCTCTAGACTTTGTCTTGTTTGAGACCCTGAGTCCGTGTGCACATCTGTTTTTACAAATCTTGCTTATTTGTAAGCAGACTGTTGGTTCTCTGCCGCTTGGGCAGATGCTCTCCGTCTTCGAAGGAAGCCCCCCTGTTAGTTGACTCATATTGCATCCTTTTTTAGGGTGGAGGAAGGCAGTGGGTCTGTTCTTGTTTTCTTCCACAATGAGGCCCCAGAACCCACATGGAGAAGGATCTAGGCTGATAAACATAAGCTCACCAGAATCACAGGTCAGGTCAGTGTTCTTATCTCGCCCCCATCCATAGAGATGAACCATCCAGCTGTTAATCTCTTTGCTTTCCCTTTATTCTCTCCCCGTCAGTCTTACCCATTGTTACGAAGTTCTTTAGTTCTTTTCATAACATGTCTGAAAAACACACTGTCTCTGTTTGTCTGAAAAACACAAACTGTCTCCGTCTAATTGTCTGAAAAACACAGTCTCCTTCTAATTGAAAAACACAAACTGTCTCCGTCTAACTGTTCTACTCAGTTTACAACTTTCATCTATCTCAAGGACGACTGCCTCAGTTATTTTTGCATCGTTCCACAATATTTTTTGCATTCTTCCCCAAAACCACATCTCTGCTTCTAGTAAATGTTTTTCAACTTGTTGCTGATGACTCACTTGCACATAACAACAGTTTATATTTTTAGCACTTCAACATTCCTTTTTAATTGTAAATCTTTTTTTTTTTTTTAATAGTCCATGCCGTGTGGTGTTGTAAGTCATATTTATCTACAGCCTTCTGTTTTGTGTAGTTTCAGTCAATTCTGACACAGATGGTCTGCCATGCCATGCCATGATGATGACCACATAATCAACCAAGTGCGTATCAGTCTATAAAATTGTGGGTCTAGCAACATATGTATTACACGAATGGCATAAGAAGGGTCTTTTACTTATTGTTACCTTATTTACGGGGGGTTTAAAAATGAGACTAATTAGATAATTTTAAACAGCTTTTTAAATCCTATCTCGACACACGATGGATAGCTGGCCGACACATGTACCATGGCGCCCCAGACAGCCACAACCTCTTCACAGGGGGGCGCTATGAAATATTTGAAGCTACACAATTTTTATTTGTCTCGATCTCTCACATATGGACAGTCATACTTTTATTTAGGTTAGGGTGCTGTGGACACATTTTAATTGAAAAAAAAGGCGCTGAATCAAGAAACCTTTGGGAAACAATGCTTAATCAATTACCTTAAGGACACTGGGTCTATTCCTTTTTTTTTTCTCCAAACTTGAAGTTTAATGTTTTTCCCTCTCCTTTACAGAGCTGAAAGGAAATGTGACCAGGTGTTCGGCTAGACTAGCAGCCAAAAAGCAAGCCAAGATATCCAACAAAACAAACCATGACCAGTCTCTTCTTTTGAGTGGAAAAGAATCTCAAGGGAACCCCAGTAACATATTGATGAGTCCTGGCAAGCAGGCGTCTTCTGACGGTGCGGTCACTGGAAAAGAGTCAAAAATAGATACATTTTCTGTGAACCACACTACAGTCAGTTCACCCAAATCTCTGGTGGCCGCTGTTCCTGCCATAGTTCTTTCTCAAGTACATGAGGGTAGTAACAGCTCAAAAAAGAAAATGATGATTGTCAAAATGGGACTGTTGGTATTCAGAAGGTTCCCCAGCCGAAATCTCCAGATCTTGAAGCCATCAGCTCACGCCAGGCTCTTTTAGGAGTTTCTTCAACCATAGTGCTGACTCCTCCTCCGGCCCCACCGCTTCCAGGAAACTTCCTTGCTTCAGCAGTCTCCAGGCAGTCATATCAGGCCACTCAGCAGACACCTGCTAGTGTTAGAAAGAGTCAGTCTCCAAAGTCTTGCAGGAAGACTCAATCACCAAAGTCCCACAGAAAAACACAGCTTCCAAGGCTTCACACCCCAAAGAGCGCTGGGCTGCCTTTGGCTAAGGAACGACGCAGCAGCCCCAGGGTCAGCATCTACAGGGTGCGCCTTGGTGAGGTGCCTGCTAGAGCCAGCAGTCTGCAGAATCTGTCAACTCTGTCAAGCAGTTCATCCGTGTCCAGTCCAGTAAGTAAGTTGCGCATGTAACTCTTCACTTTAAAGTCATTTTTGGGTGCTTTATTAATATTCTACCCCAAACTTGGGAATCCACAGGTCACGGGACAGTCTAATATTTCAGGGGGTGGTAGATAGGCTGCATGCAGTTGTGGGACCTAGGCTGCACTTTTTCGTGGGGCGTATGTGGGTTGGGGCTGGGGCCAGTTCTAGATGTTTTGGAGGTTGTTACAAGCATTAGAAAGCCGGGAAACCCAGTCTTACCACCCTCTAAAATATTAGACTGCCCTGTGACATCATCTGGGTTAGGATACTAATAAAGCACCTTATTTTGTTTTTAAATGAAAACAGCTTTTTTTACGTTCAGAAGAATCGATCGTATTTCATAGACATAAAATCAAATGCAGAGGCTCTATTAAAACTAACACTAAACTTGCAATTTTTTTAATTTAATGTCAAATCAGTCACTGTTGTATGGAGCAGAAACATGGAGAACAACTAAGGCATTTACTAATAAACTACAGGCATTTATTAACTGGTGCCTGCTCAGAATAGAGGGAATTAAATGGAATAATAGAATCACGAATGTAGAGCTTTAGAAGAGAATTAAACAAGTTCCAGTGGACCGAGAGGTGAAGATAAGATGCCGGCTTTGGATAGGACACACGTTGAGAAAACCTGAGAACACTATAACTAGAATGTCTTTGCAGTGGAACCCATAGGGGCTTACAAATAACGGAAGACCAAAAATTACACGGAGAAGGGAGTTAGACAGTGAAGAGATGAGCAGGACGTAGAGAGAGAGAGAACAACTTTGTGTGAGTTGGTTGATGGCCTATGCTCCATTGGGGGGTTAGAAAGGCAGAAGAACAGTCGCTGAAGAGACTGGGAATGAAGAGAGAGTTGCTGAATAAAACGAACAGCTGAAATATTTTGGCTACATTCTCTTGAGGGCTGATCAGCATTACATAGATGCTCTGGGTCACCTTGATAGAGAGAGATCGGTGACAGGGTCAGGACACGACACACAAGGTCATCTTAGTGGCCCTGACATGTTCTCACTCCCTGATAGCTGAATAGGCTTTATCACATTTCTTGATCTTTCCTTTCTCTTCTCATTGTGATCATCATCATCATCATCATCATCTTCATCATGTAGCAGGTCCTTTGCAGGCCGTCACTCTCTTCCAGGTCTGCCTGAAAGAAACTCGGATCTCTCGCCAGCTCTCCCGCCTCGTGTACTTCATACTCAAGGAGTCACTTATTTCCTGTGCCCATCTTCTTGTTGGTCTGCCCCTGCCCCTCCTTTCTGGTACCATGCCGTCTGCTTTTTTTTTTTTTTTAATCCGACCAAAATATTTCACTTTCTGAGACACAAAGATGTTTACTTTCAGTCTTCTTGATGTTCAGATCAAATAAGATGTTCTACTAGCCATAGTATTCTGAGAATTTTCTATAGCATTTCAGCTCAAAAGCTCCTGTTTTCTTTCTCAAAGTCTGAGAGATAGCCCACAACTCTTTTAATGCTCACAGTGTTATGGCATAATAATCTGGACTACTGATCCATGCTAAAGTGGGATGAGTCTTTGATTTAACTTGAAGTGAACTTTGGTTTACACCGGCTTTAACGTCTAGGGTTGACAACACAAATGCCAATCAGCTCCTTTGTACATGCTGTCAGTTTATTCATTTATGTTTATTCCACAGCTTCCACAATTATTTACACTTCTATCGCTCACGACATATTCAAATACTAGTCATTCTCGTGACATAAAGACTACATCTTCAAATAACTGTAACCGTCTTCCACAACTTCTGTTGATCAACTGACCACGAGGCTAGCTCAGGCTTCCCCTCGCTTATTCGACTAGGCACAAGTATCTCGTGCTGTCCCTTGTTGCACGGACTTTCTGCTTGCCACAATGTAATCGTGGAGACCATGCAAAGCACCTCATCACATAAAGCTTAGTTACTGCAGCAACTTCTCATAGTCACGGGACCACCGGACATCCACGGAACAGGCTAGCTCATGACACTGCAAAAGTTGCTTGGACTAACAAACACAGACCCAATTCTTTTGCCACCATCTAATTCTGTTTGATTCTTCTTCTTCCTCTTTGCGTTCGGTTTACGGATGCTCAGAACAGTCCATCAGGTGGGTTGCCACTATGAACTCACATGTCAGCAGCAGGTCTTTCATGTTTCCCCATAGCTTGCTCTGCACACTTTGCTCTTGAGACCAGATGTATTTTCGAAGTTGCAGGTATAGCGGGCAGGTCTGCAGAATGTACTCAAGTGTTTGTGGTCCTGTTTGACAGGCACAATGTGAATGCTGCATGGTCTTTATTTTATGCATGTGGTAGTTAAGCCTGCAGTGTCCTGTAGACACAAAAATTGTTGTATGTGGCTTTCTGTTGAGTCTGCTGATGAGGTCTTGTGGATGTTTACTGTTGGTTTGTGCTCTCCACAATTTCTTGTATTTTTCCTTGATAAGTATTCTTATTTCTGGTAATGACAATGAATGGGTGTGCTGTTTCTCCTTTATTCCATTTTTTTGCAAGTTTTTCTGCTAACTCATTTCCTGGTTTGCTGCAGTGAGGCGGGATCCATTGGAGAACGATCACAACCTGAGCTCATTTCCCTAACCTTTGGTAGTTCACATGGCCTCTGTGGCTTGTGTGCACACCATGACAATCTCATGCTTTGCTGGCAGTCCCACAGTCACCCGATCTCAACCCTTACCAGGATCATGACACCCGCCTGATGGATGGTGCCACCTGTTTACTGGGGGGGGGGGGGGGAGAAAGACGACCACACAAAGGTGACCAAACAAAAAGATGATCACACAAAGGTCACCAAACAGAAAGATGACCAAACAGAAAGATGACATCACAAAAAGATTTCCACACACAAAGGTGACCACACAAAAAAAATGACCACACAAAAAGATTCCCACACACAAAGGTGACCACACAAAAAGATTTCCACATACAAAGATTCCCACATACAAAGGTGACCACGCAAAAAAGGTGATCACGCAAAAAAAGATGACCACGCAAAAAAGATTTACACACAAAAAGGTGACCACACACAAAGGTGACCACACAAAAAGATGACCACAGCAGTGTTTCTCCAGTGTCCCATGAAACTAACCGGGCAGCAAACTGAGCAACAAATGCTGGCAGAGGTCAGCTGTGTCAGGCGGAAGGCGCAGATATCGCATCCGGGACTAAGGCACCCCAAGCTGCTGAAGATTCCAACCGAACTGAGAAAACAGCTTGAGTAAGCATTGCAAGTCCAAGTCATACAGCTGGCCATACCAATCGTGATTGCAAATGAGTTGGGAAAAAAAAAAACAGATTTGTCTGTCATAACCACTTAGAGTGTTAATTAAATGGACTTTTTTTCATGCTGTTATGCTCAAGGTAAAGTAATTATACTTCTTAACTTAGAATCTGTGAAAGAAAATGGTTAAAACTTGTATAATTATTACTTTCAGTTCTTGACACCGGAAATTCCTTCCAAATACAGAACCCACAAGCGGACACAGTAAGTGTATTCACATTTAGTATTAGCATAGGTACAGGAAAATTAAGCGCATGCACCTCTTGGCCGTGCAGGTTAGGTAGGTATTACTTTTGCCACAGACAGAAAAACAGTGCCCATTAGCTCCACTCAATATTCTTCTGAATAAGAGCCCAAGATTCTGACCACTTGGCCAGCCACTTCTCTGTGAGAATACATACATGTAAACTGGAATATCTCTTGTGTCTCAAAGGGTAGTGAAATCCTTTCACAATCCAGTCCTCTGCATACTAGGATTTGATTGTTAAGTCGGGGGGTTTACGTGGGGGGGGGGGGGGGGGTCACTCCTGCAGCTTTCAGACAATGGTAGTCTTTTTTTTTTTTTTCACTGGCTGTAAACTCCGGAGGAAAGGTCTGATTGTTCGCCCACTTCCAGACTTTAATCTTGTTCCAAATCTTGATTGTGGCATTCACATAAGTTTTACAGATTTTGCTTATTTGTATGCAAACTGTTGGTTCCTTGTCTATCAGGCAGATGCACTCCATCTTCAAAGGAAACATTGGTGGTTAGAGAGATCATTTCACATTTCAGTCCTCTACATACTCAGGTTTGATTGCTACGGCGGTTGATTTAGAGGAACAAAATTGTTCTTACGGCTTTTAGTGGAGTGGCTCTAAGATCAGGGTCTGAGTTGAGCTGATTCAGGAACCAGCATCACAGCACTCGAGGCATTCCCTTAAGCGCTCCGTCCCCATCGTTAGCAGCAAGCGCAGAGTTCCAATACCAATAGCGTTAGTAGCATTCTGATTATATGTCTGTCTTGCCTTTTCTCTGAGCATCGGGTATCGGCCAGATCCCCTCATAACTCCCCTCTGCCTCATTCTCATCATATCCTGAGGAAGGTGAGGATTGACATGCATGTGCAGAGTGGCATGCTTTGCTGTCATGACAGAAGGCCGTCAAGAATCTTCTCACGCTGTCTTCCTCTGTCTCTCTTTCCACAGATCTTTGCAGTGGTTACAACAAGTTCCATTTTCCCTCTTCTCGTAAAATGACCAAAAAATGATGACTGTCTCCTTCTGATGTTTGTTATAAGTTTGTCTCCGAGCACTTGCCTCTTTCAAAACATCTGGGTTGCTCTTCCTAGCTGTACAAGGAATTCTAATGATTCTTCTGTAAAACTACATCTCCGAGGCCTCAAGATATTGTTCGGCTCGTTTATTAATTGTCCAGGATTCACAGCCGTATGTTAAAACTGGCTTTATATAGCATGCGAGAATTATTTTTCTAACCTCCAGATGGACCACCTAAGAAAACCAGGAGGACAGTAGAAAGCAGAAGTGGAGGAATTAAAAGTTTATGTTTAGACAACGGATCAACATCATGGCACAAGGGTAGTAACCCATAAGTGCTCCATTCTAAAGCCTGAATCTGAATAATCTCAGCGCAGTGCACAAACTTTGTAGCACTGGAAAGGATCCTGAAATACTTTGGGTAGACTTTTAACTCCAAATTTTTTCCGGGCAGCATGGCTAGGCTACTATTTTTCTATTTCCAACTGCCAAGGGAAATTTTCACGTGCGCAACAATACATGCAGGCGTCAGATCTTACTACCTAGAGATCAGGGGGAATTAGGTCCATGTGAAAAAAAATCCCAGTTTTCACCGGGGCTTGAACCTGGGACCTCCAGCACTCTAGGCGGTCGCCATGCCTCGAGACCACGCAGCCCCCAAGCTAGGAATGTAAAGTGATGTGGGATACCACAGGCAGAAAAGCAACAAGACAGACAGACAGTCAGCTATTCAGACAGACAGATTTGCTCCATGCGTTATTTAAAAAAAAAAATTCGTATTTTCTAATTCCATTTATCGACTTCCACAGGTCAAACTCCTCCCTCAGCTCACAGTCCAGCTATGGGTCGTGCTCCAGTATCAATTCTGAAATTCTCATGTCTAACCCCATCTCTAGACTAAAGGCAACACCGGTCATCAGGTAAAGTGAACAAATTTGCTTATCCTGCGTAATATTGGCTACAATACCTTTTTCCCCAGCTCAACCCGTATACACTGGGTTCAAGGAGGTGTCTTGGGAAGTAAAAGTGGCTGGCTGCGTGTTGACCACATGATCCTCCGAGTGCAAGTTGGTCTATAAAAAAGGGTATCTTTTGATAGGACAACAACTGCGATGTCCGAGCCGAAAACGATGTGGAAGCGCAAAATTGGCATAGCAGTAAAGATCGGTGTATACATATCACTGGTATTGTCTGTCTTCTTATAATTATTCTTGCAGTAATAATAATAATTAATACTTGCACCACTTGGTGGTGAACTGGTGTATGACAAGCTAGATGTTGTGAAGGCCCTCTGGAAGCGAGTGAACAGTGCCGAAGCGCAAATAGATCTTTACGGTTTAAGGAGAGTGGCGCTGCAAGACGAAAAGGATATGTACACGGTATTATGTATCTGGCAGGTAGCTCAACACTCATAGATACTTCTCCATTCTATGGAAAGACAGTAAAAGGACTATACATACAATCAAACAGTTACTGGTGCATCGGAATTATAACTCTGTTTGCTGCTGAAGATTGCTTATGGGAGTGTCCTGAGTGCTATAATGTAAATTCCTTATTCAGTATTTAACATTCTACGGATGTGACAATTGTAAAAAGTAAAGTAAAGGAAGGACCCTTTTCCACGCCTTCAGGCTTACTGGGCATATAGGGCTAGACCTATATTTTATAGACCAATCGACACTTAAGGAAGATGTGGTCAACATCATGCCGGCCGCCTCTACTTTCCAGGACTGCGCCTTGTACCCACTCAAGGCTGGGTGGACCTGAGAGCCAAGGTCATTGTTGAAAAAAGTCAGGCCCTGGAAGGGCTCGAACCTTCTGATCCGCAGACGAGCGTCTAGCGGCTACACCACGGGGACTCCCGATGTGAGAGTTGGAGAGGATTGAATTTTTATACACTTGTTCAAGTGAAAGACAAAGATGGTGGGTTAGGATATACCTCGACGACCTTGACAGGTCAAGGGTTATGTTACCTGATGTGCCAGCGGCATGTGAATGGTTCTTCACTTTAGCATGTTAACTAATTCTTTGGGTACCAAGAAATCCATCATGCGTTGGTTTTATATCCAACTGTCCTCTGGTATCCTGAGTGTTAAGCTATCGACACTCTCACCTACCCTGAACTGCAGGCTACTTCATAACTGACTGTGGTACCCCTGTATAACTGCTATACGGCTGAACAGGGGGTTTCTGGGACTTGTACCTGTGTGATTCTCATCCTTGAGATGTTAATTCTGCAAACCGCAATCCTGAGGATAAAACTTAAAACTATAATACATGTGATTATCCATACACAGATTCTCTGTGTTGAGTGGCAGAAGAAGTGCGTCTCAGTTCAAAGCAAAAACGAATAGCAGTTGTTTAGTGAGATAAAGCCTATCACATGATACCATAACATCTAGTTTGAGAATGGAGGCGGAGGCAGTCACTGCAGCTTTCCGCTGGCTTGAGAGCCAGACATTGTAACAGACTCACACAACATGCTGATATAGGTGGAGACAGGTATGCTCCGTGCAGTGTGGCAAGCATCACTTCATATGTCCCAGGTAGTTAGCATTCTTTGGATCTGTTCTGCGGGGTTTACATATGTTTTTTTAACTCTCAAATGTTTGGTCTCATTACTCTTGAGTGTAAGTTCTGTTAGTTTCAAGTGTTTGGTCTTGTGGCTCTTCAGTGATGATTTTGCTTCTTTCAAATATTTGGTCTCGTTGCTCTCCAGTGTTGGTTCTAATACTTTCAAATGTTTCTCATTGCTCGTTAGTGTTGGTTTCATTATGCTCAGATTTTTGGTTTCGTTGCTCCAATATTGGTATTGTTACATTCAAATGTTTTTTTTTGTTTTTGTTTGTTAATCTCTAAGGTTAGTTTTGTTTTTCTTAGATGTTGGTTTTTTGTTAATCTCTAGTTTTGGTTTATTATTCTCAAATGTTTGGTCTCCTTACTCTTCAGTGTTGGTTTGTTGTTACTCTTGAATGTTTGTTCTCATTATGCTACAATGTTGGTATTGCTTTTTTTCCCCCTCATTACTCTCTAATGTTGGTATTGCTACACTTATTTTTTTTTTTTTTTTTCAATATGCAAGGATGGTTTGTTATTTTGAAATATGTGATCCTGTTACTTCTAAATGTTGGTGTTGTTAACACTCAAATGTTGGTTTTTTTTTTTTTTTAAATCTCTAAGGATGTTTTGGTACTCTGAAATGTTTGGACTCATTACTCTCCAGTGTTGGTTTGTTACTCTGAAATGTTTGGACTCATTACTCTCCAGTGTTGGTTTGTTACTCAATGTTTATCCTTGTTTCAGATCTCCTGGAGGCACCCCCCTCAGACAACCCAAAGAGACAGTTCTGTCTGAGCCCCTTCACCGGGCCCTGTACACGGCCATCAGGTCTCGGTTCAGGAACGTCAACACCCCAAGTCCTCGCAGTGGCAATGCCTCCATCAATGCCAGCAACACTTCAGGACTCAACAATACATTCTCTCCCTAGATATGTGCTAGATTTCTGGGGCGAAAATGTTTGCATGGTAGAATAAATCACATGTCACTATCTGCAGAACAAACATGTGACAGTTAACTTTAGAACAGCAGTGTTCAGTACAGAATTCTCACCAACACTGAGCCAAATGTGGACATTAACAACAGAAGATGAAAAAATTTGAAACACCAGAATTGAAACGCTAACAACAAATTCTAAGTCTAACAAGAAGCTGGTATGGAACCAGTGCTAAACTATATCAAGACTACCACCACACAGTGCCCCACAGAGAGCCTCCTCACCACGACACTGGAATTGTCTAGAGGCCGACCACGCAAGTGATGAATAGATTTAATTTCTGAGGTCATGAATACCCGCATCTATGTCGCACACAGCAAGGCTCGCACCTGGTGCTTTTGCAAAACCTGACGCTGAAAGGCAGAACAGGGATTAGAGACAAGTGGAAGAAGTTTAAATCAGGATAGCCTGAACATGCAGGACAATTAAATTATCCGTTAAGCTGGGATATTAATGGTGGCTATAATAATTTTTTAAAAAATTACAAACATTCAATAATACATCGGACTGAAGAATGTGACAGAATCGCTAATGTGTAGGGAGAGAACTAAACAAATTCCAGCGTATCAAGGGATGAGAAAAAAATGCCGGCACTGGATGGGACGCACTCTGAGAAAAAATAGAATAACAGGAATGTCTTTGCAAGGGAACTGCGAATTAATTTCATTTGTTTTTGTTTTTTTTAAACACTTGTAGAATGTTTTTAAAAATCAAAATTTATCGTTTTATTCAAGGTCACATTTTAAATACCTAGATTTGTTTTCAGTGAATTTTATAAAAACATTTTTAAAATTGTTCTTTACAGAGATGATTTACTTTGTTTTGTGTTAACTGGTCTTTTATCGTAATTTTCAGCTTTGTATATTTGTGTTTGCCGAGTCATTAAATGCTGCATTTGGTTAGAAAGAACAGTAATGCAGTGGTCATCATCATCAATTTCCATTTCTGCCATTAAGGGTTGTGGGGAGAAACAGTTTGCGATCCATTGTTTGATGGGCAGCAATGGCTATTGCCATTCCATATCGATATAGAAGCTCTTTAATGTCATCAATCCATATTCTCCTAGGATGGCCTCTCGCTTTTACTCCAGTTCCTTCCATGTGTTGCTTCAGACAAGTACCATTCAACCTGATATGAAGCCAGACAAGTACCATTCAACCTGATATGAAGCCAGACAAGTACCATTCAACCTGATATGAAGCCAGACAAGTACCATTCAACCTGATATGAAGCCAGACAAGTACCATTCAACCTGATATGAAGCCAGACAAGTACCATTCAACCTGATATGAAGCAAAGTAGAAATTCTGCTGACCTGCATTACTTCAGTATTAGTAGTATTTATTTTCATGTTATATTTTCTGCATGTTGAACTTAGCCTGTTCAAATGTTCTTGCAATGGTAGAATACAGTAGTACTCCAGTATGTGTCCTTAATCTGTTCCAGATCCTTGGACCTATACAGGGCGCATACAAAGTGAATTTCTCCTTGAGAAATAAAGGGAGAATTATTAATCCATACTCATGGGAAAAGAATCCTATTGTTATTGGCTTATTATGCATTGATAGGGTTGTATATAAAATAACCTGATCCTATTTACAGAGTTCGGCCCAGGATGAGAGTGACTTCTCTTGTCATTCACAAATCGCTGTGTCACAAGGCTTGTTTTATCTTGCCGGGGTGTCGTGAATGTTGTGTATTCTAGGATGTGAGTGCTTTTAACGGTCCCAAAACATGCAGAACTGGCCCTAACCCCAACTCCCCTATGTCTCAGGAGAAGTGCAGCTTAGGCCGCACGATTGTATACATCGTATATGATAGGCTGCATGCAGTCGTCATACTTAAGCTCATGGGAAGTTAGGTTTAGGGCCAGTTCTGCACGTTTTGGGACTATCGCTGGCCGGTGACAAAGTGCGACACCCCGGCAACATAAGACAAGCCCTGTGACACAGTGATTTATGAATAGCAAGGGAAGTCACTCTCATCCTGGGCTAGACTCCATAAATAGGAGCAATAACCCAAACATTGCTTAATACTAAAATACATTAATTTTGTTTCTTCTTCGTGTTCACTGGCTGTAAACTCGGACAGAAAGTTATGGTTGTTTCTCCGATTGTAAACTTCTTCTGCGATTACCTACTTGACAGACATGTTCTTTGGTAAACCTGCCTTTTTTGTTGTTCACCCTTTAGAGACGGAGCTTATTTTTGTGGGGAGTTTCAGTGCCATAAAGATAGAGCCTTCAGGGAACAATTCTCTTAGTTTACACACTCAAAAATTATAAAAAATAAAGCGATGATTAACATGTACAAAACTGTATATTTTGGGGGAGAAAAATGAATGAACTAACAGAATATGTATGAATCAAATTGAAATTTAAACATTTATTAAGACCAACTGTTATGATTAAAATAATTTATGCAGGCATTATTTCTTTCCAACTCTACATCAAACTTCACTTACCTGAAAAATGTGGGTGAATTTTATTTTATGGATACAGCCTGAATAAGTCCTAAGACTTGTGTATTTGGGAAATAAGGCCCAAGGAGGCCGTTCATACACTTCTGACACATGATTATACTCATTTTTCATGCTGTCTGCTACCTTTCAGTTGCTATGACGCAACAGGCCTTTTCGCCATTGTTGGGCACAAGTAGGCCTACCCAAAAAAAATCGAAGTAAAATTACAGAACACGTCAATCTTTCTCGAAAGCTATCATTGAACACCCCTCATATGCAAGAAATGCGGGAAGCAATCTGTGTATATATTTAGACACACATACATGTATGTAGTGTGTGTATATATACATTCAACATCATCAGGTGCCTTGCCGACTGGTGTGGACAATCATGCCTCTCCACAATCTGCGATCTCCTGCAGCATGTATCAGTTCGTGTGCTGACACACCTTCATGCCATGCAACAAGACTGTCAAGCATCTTCTCTTGTCTTCCTCTATCCCTCCTTCCACTGATCTTTCCACTGGTCACATGTTTCATTTTCCCTCATCTCATAGCATGGCCGAAAAATGATGACTTTCCTTCTGATGTCTGTGATAAGTTGTCTTCGGGCTCCCACCTCTTTCAAAACCTCTTGGTTGTTCCTTTTTGCTATCCAGGGTATTTTAAGCATTCTTCTGTAAAACCACATCTCTGAGGCCTCACAAAATGTTTGGCCTGTCTACCGATTGTCCATGACTCACAGCCATATGTTAAAACTGGATGTATGTAGCAAGCAAGAAAACATATATATTACATATACACATATATATATCTAAACACACACACACACATTTATATATATAAACATTCACACACACATATATATTACATACACACACACACATATATATTACATACACACACACATATATATTACATACACACACACATATATATTACATACACACACACACGCATATGTATATACATTCATAGAAACATATATTTATATGTAACTGACATAAACCTCCCCATTTGGGTTCTAGGACCCTTTTTTGGGAGAAACAAGATTAGACGGGGGGGGGGGGGGGGGGGGGGGGGGGGGGGGGGTTGGGGGGGGGTCCTCCCCCGTCTGAGCTCATCTGCCTGAGAGGCAAGAAGCAGTCTGCGTATAAATAAGCTATTTCAATAAAACAGATGTGCACGCATTACTTAGGTTCTGGAATAATACTAAAGTGCAGTGGTGGACGAACCAGAACTTTCTGACAGAGTTGACAGAAGCCTGTGAATGTAAAGAAGAAGATGTCACGGACCCCACTATACATTTTTTTCTGTCGACATACCAAATGGAAACAGACTGCTATATCTTGTTCACTTCCTGTAAGTTTGTAACAATGCATATTTTTAATAGCATGTGTATTTGGAGACATTTTTCTTTTGTAAGATCTTGGATAATCTTCGGCATGGAAATAGGCATACAGGCCGATTTGTTTCATGACCTCCACAATTTTATTTTCATTATAGAAAAGATTTTCAGCTTTGAATATTTAATATATGAAATCTTCACGTTCAGCGGCTGTTAACTCCGGCAGAAAGCTCTGGTTGTTCATCCCCCTCTGGACTTTAGTCTTCTCCAGAACTTGAGTTTTGCATGCACATCCGTTTTACAGATCTGGGGTGCATGGAGTTATCTTTATCTTGTTCCAGGGCACTCTGTGTTGGCAATGAAAGAGCTGATATACTGGCCGGTTCCAGCTTAGGTGCAGATGGTCAGACTTTAGAGCATGCTGACCTATTAAATGCCCTTAGAGAGATAAAACGGTCCAGGATTTGGGAAGTTGAGCCAATACATGCGATAATTGGGACTATTCTTGTTTTCCCTCACCCTGGGACCCACACAAGGATTTTATATGAAATGTATTTGATCACACATGATGTCTTCAGTTTTTGTTTTCTGCGTGTAAATGTCATTGCTTCTGGATGAATTCTTTCTCTTCATCTTCACCAGCTGTAAATGCCCAAGGCTACTCCTGTCTAGTCCCTATACTACAGCCAGTCTCTGAATATTTTTTGTCCCGGCCGTTATGAGAAGGGATTGGAACTTGTGACGTCTGGAAAGATTTCTAGAGAAATAATTGGGGTGAGGTCATGAGTGGATTCTTTGGCAGCTTTTGCCAGGCGTGGAAAAGTGTCAGCAAATAAACTGGTACATGCTTTTCTTTTTCTACATGCGCTATTAACTCTTTGAGACCTGAGCAACGCTGTGTGGGTTGATTGAGAAGTTCCGATTTGCCCACACAACACAGTCTCTGCGTCGATCGTGTGTCCTGTACATATTGATTCACAGGCAGCTATATGTTCATTACTAATGTTTGGAACTACAATTAGAGTATTCAGGGAAGGTTACTCTAACATTTTTCTTTATAAACAAGTCTATGTTCCCACACATATGGGTGAAAACTGTTCTGATTCATTGCTAGCGTGATTTTTCAGACAACACATTTTCCGATTTGATATTTAAGTGGCCATGGTCACTAATGTTCTGAACACAAGTACATTCCGAAAAATGCGCCTTTCTGTGGCTCAAGCTCTGAAATTGTTTCAGTCAGATGTTTTCTTATAATGAAACACTTACATTTTTCAGAAAATGATATAGACGGTAAAGGAGGACCCATTTAATTTACGATGGATGTGATATCACTCACATTTGCATCAGAAAGACTTTTAGACAATACCGTACTCATACTATGGCTAAGCTGCATTGAATCATTGCAACTACAGTCTGTATATAACTACAAAGTTAATATTTTGTGAGTATAGGACTGTAGGTCAAATTTTCTGCCAATTTTTTTTTCTTTAAAATTTTGTTCAGCACTCTATGAGAACCTGGAGCAACTAAGTGAAAAATTAACCCACCAATGTATCATAACTTTTGAATTTGTTAGGAAAATGAACAATGTGAGGGAAGCCTGTCAAAATTCATGGGCCTCAAAGGGTTAATAGGGCGGTGGCTTGTAGTTTACCGGTAGGCTTGAGTGTAGTGATGGGGCAGTCCACTCATCCAATTTTAGCATAGCCTACACTTAATTATTTGTTTTTTTTTTTACAAACTGCTTATTGGCGGGCACTGGAACTGTTTCGTGTATCAGCCAAAAAAAAGGAACTCAGGAATATATGCTATTGAGATCGTAGATAGGTGCTTTGCTGGAGGAAAAAAAATCATGTTCAACCAGCATCCCCGAAGGAGGAGCTTGAGGTTATAATTGTGACCAGGTTATGTATGCCATGTAAAATGGCTTAGTGTACGCCGCCACGAGCACTGTAAAGGACTCCTGCAGTGTTGATGCGATCAAAGGAGAACGATCCAAATACGGTCCTGACCGCAGACAAAGTCGTCCTATGGCGAGCCAATAGGCGACTCGGTCACCGGTGGGTGAGTGTACTGAGATCTGTGACCTCCAACAAAAGCTTAAGTGGGTCGTTTTGAGATTGTACGTTTCGGAGATGTGTTGTGTACAAAGGAATATCGCTGCTCAGTCACACTGGGAAAATGTGTGCTAAGATCATCGAAAGAAGACTAAGACCAATGACATAGTATCAACTTTCAGAAGCAAAGATGGGTTTTTGACGCAACAGAAGTTGCACATTGAGACAACTATCAGATGGAACAATAGAACAAAAGACCTGTTTTGTGACATTCAAAGACCAGGAAAAAGCCGCTGACAGGAATATGTTATAGGAATGTATGAGTAAAGGGAAAATCAGCAATCATCTTATTAATATTTGCAAAAGCCTTGACACACGTAGTTAATGCTGCATAAGATCAAAGGCAGGATTGTCAAGAACTTTTATAGTGCACTCTGGCATGCGTCGGGTCTGTGTACTATTGCCACTTCTTTTATCACATGCACGGATACTACATGTAAGGAAACGAATTTTGATCAGGATGAAGATATTACAGAATTACTATTCGCCGCCGACCACGTACTTATTGCAGAAAGTACGGAATGCCTACAGAATGCCTACAGAATCACCTAAATCAAATTAATACCAAAAGAGAGGGATATCATAAGATGATAATAAACACTTCGAAAAAAAAAAAGATAATAGTGATAGGGAGACAGAAAGACAATATAGAAATGAAATTAAAAACCACCTTAAGATAAACAGAGGGATTCAAGTATTTGGGAGCAATTTTACATCCGATGGAAAACTGGACAGAGAAATTAGCGCGCGATGTACCAAAGCTAATCAACTATCTCCCCTGTTGTTACACAAGGAGATACCCTGAAGAACATAAAGTGAATCTTATCAGAACTATTTTGTCGTTAAAACTATGCTATCAGTGTCAAACGTGGTCACATGTCCTATTATGAGCGTAAAATTGTGACAACAGAGATGAAATGCTGTAGAAAAGCTGCAGGAGTTTCAGGGTAAGACAGAATACGAAATCATACGAATGGTAGGAATAAAACCAGTCTTATAGGTCATCAAAGAACAACAATGAAGTGGTTTAGACATCTAACAAGAATGCCTTGGTACTATCTACCACAGCAAGCCACATTGAAACGTTACAACGGAAGACCTCCAAAAACATGGAGTGATGACATAAAGAAAAGCCTTACTGAAATGAACATCATTTTAAATAGTGCTCTTGGCAGAGCTCATCAAGGAACATTACATCTCCCCCCAACACTTTACTGAGGTACAAGGTGGAAGAGAAGAAGAAAAATTGTCCCACACGACATTATGCCAAGACCGTCTCTATCTGATGGAGACGGTCTTGATTAGGCAAAGCTCCCCGTGTGGATTCTGGGACCCTATTATAGATAAAACAAGAAAAGATCCACTGTCTACCCTAAAGCATGGCGTAACAGTCGACTAACTGGGATCTTCCTTCAAAGTTGGAGTGCATCTGCTTGAGAGGCAAGGAACCAACAGTCTGCACGCAAATGAGTCATATCTGTCAAACGAACGCACGCGCAACACTCAGGTTCTGAAACAGGACTGCAGTCCAGAAGTGGACGAACAACCAAAACTTTCCGCCGGAGTTTACAGCCGGTGAACGCAAAGAGTAAGCAAAGCACTTGATGATGATGAGAATCGAGGAGGGATAACTCTCCCGGTTTCATTGTCAGCAGCCGTGAAACCAAATACAAACAGGGACGGTGGCGTGATCTTTCCATTACCGGCTAATACATTGTCACCGCTGTCCGTTCCGCGTCAGGGGAAGATTGATTTCTAGAGACACATCTTCACACGCTTCATAAATATTAACAGTAAAAGTCCTAGTGTTTGTTTTGGTAGTTGGAAAATGGAGATTAGAGTGTCGAGTCCGGGTAAAGTCATTCTGCATGGAGAACATGCAGTTGTGTATGGAAAGGTAAGACGGTGGTTGAGGATGTAGCTTTCTTGTCTTCGTCTTCTTCGTTCGCCCTTAAAAAGACGGTGGGCACTTTGTGTTGGGGTTTACAGTTAGGCTGCGATAACTGCGCATTTTAGCCTAAGATCCGATCGCAGCAAATCCATAATCGCCTTTAAGGAAATGCTTGGGGGGGGAATGTAATGGGTTTATCCCCCTCAATATGTGTTGCCCTGGAGCCCACACAGGCAAAAATGTAGTGTGTATAGCTGTTCTGAGAAGAGAGACATTGGAGAACATCATGACAACTGGAAAGATCAGTGGAAAAAGAGGTAAAGGCAGACCAAGATAGAGGATGCTAGATGGGGTGAAACGATGGCATGAAGGTATATCATCAAGAGAGCTGTTCCAGGCAAACAGGAATCGGGATCTGGGGAGACGCATGAGTGCCTACGCCAGTTGACAGGGCACATGATGATGATGATGTTAGACAACTGTTTAAGCATACATAATCTTTCTGTTTTCCTCCATTTCTTTCCTGCTGTCTCCCTCCCCCCCCCCTCCCCCAGTATAAAATATATTTCTCTATTCCACCTATGTGTTGTTAGGACCAGAGAATTTTTCTGTACACAGTGGTGTGTAGTACCGGCACTATGAATATTGTTTTAGACAGCATTTATTTTAGTGTTACTGTAACAGACACTTCCCCTCTCATGTGTCTCCACCTTGTAGTGGTAGAGGGGCTTGGTGTTCCATTGACCCTGAAAGCTATGCTGACGTTAGCTTAGCTACTAGTAGGATCTCCCTTGTCAGACAGGTTGACGGAGAGGAACCACACGAAGAGAGACAGAAGTATATCGATATGGTGCTTATCTTGTGGAGCCCTCGCCAGGTGGAGATAGTGCCACCCAACGCTACTGGTGGGCACCTACCCCTGTGCTGTGGAGTCAAGGCACAGGGCATTAAGGTAAAGACTATTGACCAAACATCCAGGACACTCAACATACTACAGTGGAATGCTGAAGGAGTCTTAAATAATAAAAACGGTCTCTAACAAACCATCTTTATGAAGACAAAATTTATGTGGCATGCATCCAAGAGACACCTCAGTGCTGATCATAGATTTTCTGTCAAAGGATATCAAGCTGTATTTTTGTTTTGTTTTATATTTTTAGGCATCATTTTTTAGCGTCACTGTAATGACACTTTGTGGTAAGTACCAGCACTTTTTATTCTAGAAATAAGCTTGTTGAGGGCTCTGATATGATGACAGTAAAACACTTTCTAGGATAAACTGTTAAATTATATCTGCTTGGAACTGAAAGAGTTAACATGTCATTCATCTGATGTCACATGTCATTCTGCTGGTGTCACAGTCATTCACCTGATGTCACATGTCATTCGCCTGATGTCACATGTAATTTATCTGGTGTCACGTGTCATTCACCTGATGTCACATTCAATTGATCTGATGTAACATGCCATTCAGTTGATGTCATGTGTCATTCACCTGGTGTCATGTGTCATTCACCTTATGTCATTTGACATGTAAATGGTCTTTATTTGTAATTGTATTACTTCTGTTTTCTAAAAAAATCAGGCTGCAGTTGCTGCATCCCTGAATCTGCGATGTCATCTGACATTAAAAGAAGAAATTGGTTCTGAAGTTTCACTGGATCTTCCAGACGTGAATGTGCACAGGAAGTTCTCGGTGGCCTCTATACGTAGTGAACTTCAAGATGTCATTCATGCTGGTTAGTTCAGTTTATTGCTTTGTCATGATATAACAACTTGACATGAGTTGAGGGCCTATGCTCCATTGGTAGGGTGACCATGTATTCCCTTTTTGCCGGGACAGTCCCGTTTTCTAGGTGTGTCCCGTCGGTATGCTAAAAAAACTGTCAATTGTCTAATTTTATACAAATCTAGGAAATAGAACAAAGACTTATAGTTATGTCTGTAAACCTTATGATATTTCGTGGTTTTAATGAACATGTAATGCCTGAGATATATTTATAAAAAAAATTCAGTGTGGCATTGTTTTTTCAGTGCAGGTAAAGAACATATTGTTTCGTTTATTTCTTGGCGTCAATCATTCAGGTTTTAATACCATCTCTGAGCGAGTAATTAAACTTGTCACCCCTCTGACCTAGAAAAAAAATGGTGTAAAGCTGACTTGGCTGGGATGTTCCATTTGAGCTCAAAATATTAATAGGGTGTCCGTTTTCAGCTCAAGATATATGATCACCCAATCAATAAGAAGTGCAGATTATTATTACATTGAATTCATCACTTGTCAGAAATAGACTTCTCTTTGTATTCATTAATGTCAAAAATATAATTCTCTCCTCATTCATTACTGTCAGAAAGAGAATTTTTACTTTTTCATTGGCATCAGAAATATAATTCTTTCTGTATTATTGGTATCAGAAGCATAATTGTTTTTTTTTTTTCTCTATATTTATTAGTACTTAAGAGACGACTATACAGTTGGAAAAGTTTCAGATAAGAAAACATTCAATCAAATTGATTATGTACAAATTATCAGAAGGTTTAGAAATGCACTAACAAAAGTGAAGACAAGACCTAGTGCTGACTGTAACAGTGACCATGTCCTATTATATGGAAAATGAAATATACTACTGAAGATTGGATAGAGAGAGGTGAAAAACTATTCATTCAATATCATAGTATCATAAGATTTGAGGTCCGATGGACCGTGGTTACCCTGAGCAAATATTTTACCAGATTATGACCGGTTCCATCAGTATTAGAACTCTGTGCTGGCTGCTAAAGTTGAGGACGGAGCATGCATGAGACTGCCCTAAGTGCTGTAATGTTAGTTATTGACTCAACTCAACTGAGATTGATTTCAAATTAATTGATGTCAGAAAAGATTTTCCAAGTGTGGGTTCCAGGGTGCCAGTTTAGGGGTGGGGGGGGGGGGGGGGGGGTGATGGGACAGACCCACTGCTGCATCCCCAACAAGCATGTCAAATATTGAATTAAGAACTGACATCACAGCACTCGGGACACTCCTATAAATGCTCCATCCCCATCTTCAGCAGCAAGCGAAGAGTTCCAGTTCCAAAAAGCATGCCATTAAAGTCAACTAATTAGGGGTTTCCTTTGAAGTTGGAGTGCACCTGCCTGAGAGGCGAGGGACCAGCAGTCTGCATACAAATAAGCCAGATCTATAAAACTGATGTGCACACAAAACTCAGGTACTGGAACAAGACTAAAGTCCAGAAGCGGACTAAAAACCAGAAATTTCTGCTGGAGTTTACAGTAAATGAACGTGAAGAAGTTACTGATGCTGTCCCAGAGAAAGATATGACCGACGGAAAATTTCTAATCACTAGGTGCAGTACTGGAGCCCTCACCCGCTACAGAAGAAATGATCACAGCCTTAAAGAAATTTGCAGCAATAGATGCAGACAACACACAAACCAGGGATCTGGCAATCATAGCATTTCTGTATTCTTACCTGAGCATTTTTAAAAATAAAAGGTATTTCTTTGTTTAGTAATTATGGTTTCGTATGACACATGCCTGTAGTTAAAGAGCAGGTATTACAAACGTTTTCTCTCTATGTTCAGATTGTAAAGGCCCAGATAGCCATTGCACACTTAAAGGAAGATAAGGCAGATGTGGTCAAGGTCCTTTGGGAACAAGAAACAGAATCAGTAGAGAAAGAAGATTATTATAGCCTAAAGAGAATGAGGCAGCTGGGTGTAACCAGAGGGTCTGGTCGGCTCACTACACTCAGAGGAAAGGCAAGATGGACATATAACCAAATTTTGACTGGTACCATCAGTATTGGAACTCTGTGCTGGCTCCTGAAGATGAGAGAAGGAGCATGCATGGGAATGCCCCAAGTGCTGTGATATCAGTTCTTGACTCAACTCAAGAGATGGTGGGAACTTTTAAGGCCCAAATAGCCATAGCACACTCAAGGAAGGGTAGGAACTTCAAAGGCCCAAATAGCTATTGCACACTCAAGGAAAGGTAGGAATTTCAAAGGCCCAAAAAGCCTTAGCACACTCAATAGAGGGTAAGAACTCCGAAGGCTCATATAGCCAGAGTGCACCCCACTGATGGTAGGCATCTGACCAGACAATGCAGTTATCTACTTAAAGTATTGTCCATTTAGTAGCTGGTCAGTCGAAAGACTGTTATGAGGTTTTTTTTAGACTTTATAAACTAAATTGTCATCTCGTAACATGTCCTGTATAGAAAGTTGCTGTCATCACAGCCTGCCTGAATGAAACTCAGTCCCTCACCAGCTCTGCTGTACACTTTCCTACCCAAGTGTCGTATCCTGCACCCATCTTCATGCTGGTCCACCCCTGCCCCTCTTTCCTGGTACAGTGCCCACCACTAGTGTTCTTCCCAGTCACTATGGTAGTTGAGTGGCCAAAATATTTCACTTTCTAAGACAAAAATTTGTTGTCTTCATTCTGACCTAAATTATCTGCAGTAGGTTTGACACATGTGTTATCAATCACAATATAAAGACTGTTGTGACTACCTGGAAGAGATTCATCAACGATAGAGCAGTATGTACAGCTCTAGACCTTTTCCCTTATCAATTGCTAAAGAAAAATGACTAAAAATAGTGTCACATGTAAACAAATTTATAACAGTTCAGAAATGATGTAAAAACCATGCCGAACTTTAAAAAAAGGAAAGGACTTCATGTCGCTAATTCTAGTTTTTCAAAACATGTTCATACAACATGTTTTCCCAGCAAATGAAGCAATATTAGAGTGTCTTGATGAAAAGCCATTAAAATGGTGTTCCATCTACAGGTGACGGATTCAGACGTCATTAAAATGGCGTTCTGTCCTCAAAGAGGAAATGATTGCAAGATAGTCCGCAACTCACATCCACATATCTTCTTCTTTTTCTTAGTGTTCACTGGCTGTAAACTCTGGCAGAAAGTTCTAGTTGTGTTGTCCACTTCTGGGTTTTGTCTTTTTCCAGAATATGATTCTTACATGTACATCAGTTTTACAGATTGGGCATGTGTGTATGCTAACTGTTGGTTTCTTGCCTCTCAGGCAGATGCACTCTAACTTCAAAGGAAACACCTTTTGCTGCATGTTTGTTGAAGGCGGGGCAGTGGGTCTATTTTTGTTTTTCCTCCTTCATAATGGGACCCAGAGACCCACATGGGAACATGCATATGTGAAACAAACTACTTTACAATAAATTTTGTGTTATAATTACGTTACAGGAACTTAAGGTCCAGCTTACTTTATGAGAATCAGGCACCTGGGTGTAACCAGAGGGTCTGGCCGGCTCACTACATTCAGAGGAAAGGCAGGATGGACATATAAGTTATAGGTTCGTAGTGGACCGGGAAATCGGGAAATTACCGGGATTTTTTTCCGTTGATGGACCATATAAGTTATAAAAGAGACAGTTCGACCTTAACCCTATTTGGACCGGGAATCGGGATATCCAAATTACCGGGATTTTTTTGACTTTATCTTTAATTTTTGACCTTGAGCACCCCCGGGAATTTTAGCGCCGCAATAGGAAGTCCTGCGAACATTCCGAAATTTGAGATCGTCGCCGGCGATTTGGCTAGTTTCAGCTACTTTCGTTTTCAACGTTCACGATCGTTTCCGGTAAACGTTGAGCGGGCAATTGATCTCATTGTTCTCTTTGTCTGCTTTGTTTGCGTTGTGTCGTACGGAGGGACTTCGTCGTGCGTTTAAATATTTTACTCTACAGCCTACATCACAATGCCTGGATGTCGTTTTCAGCTCGGATGGTTAAACATCCCTGACTTTAAAAATTGGATAGCTGCGGGGATCAGCGAAAATCACGCAAAATGCAAGCTATGTAAAAAAGACATAGACTTGAAGTCAATGGGAAAAACCGCACTGCGTTCACACGCAAGTGGAAAAAAAAAGCACCAAGAACTTGTCTCAGCCCAGACTGAGAACACCAGCATCACGTCTTTTGTTTCAGTAAAAGTAAGTAGTATTCACTTAATTTAGTTTTCTTAGTGTTAGAAATCGTTATCATTTATTATATAGCTTCAGTTACTTTCACTTTCTGCTAATTGCAATGATGCAATTTGATTATTACATTATTAATTTATTATTTTTTTAGTTATAATAATTATTCTTTTGATTATGAATGTAAAGCTAAAGCGGATCAGTATCTTTACTTTTACGCTTCACTTCATGTCATTGATGTTATAAATTAAAATACGTGCTAGATTTAAATCAGCTTGTTTATCATAGTCATTAGTATTAGTGCTTCAAACAAACAAAAAATAACTTAAAAATAAAAATATATTTATAGCACTGCAGACTGCTATTTATTCTGTCAAGTGTAATCCTTTTTTCCTTGAATAGTTTATACTGTAAAAAAAATATGTGGTGTTCTGTTTGCCCCAGACATAAAATAAAGGTACACAAAATTTATTAGTGAATTGTTGTTACTGCTATAATCAGTGATATATGAATTTTGTTGTTCATATAAAAAAACAAAGTTGACACCAATATCGGCTTCAGCACCACTGATGAACCATCATCACTTGTCTTGTACCTACGTACACTCTTGCTTTGTCTTTTATGGTATGGTATTCATAGCAGAGTGAATAGTATTTTTTTCTTTTTCTTCGCCTGTTACCTCCATTTTCTTTCCATTCTTAAAGTTAAATAATTTTAATTTAAGGTAAATAATAAATGCCTAATATACTTCAGCTTCTGTTTTAACCACGCATGGAACATAACTGAGTCAATTTTAAATGTAAACTAAAATAAAATTATTATGTTATATTCATGCATGTTTGCATAATTGCCAGAAATGTTTAAATATAAGTATTATATTTTCAGAATAAAATTCATGATGTTTTACCGTCATCCTCTGTGGCATCAACATCATCAACCACCACCATCAAACACACTCCAGACATCCTTTCTTTGGTGTGTAAGGAAGATTCTTTAAAAGCCGAGATTGTTTGGACTTTATTTTCAATCAATAGACATCACAGCTTTGTTTCGAACACAGGCATTAATACAATTTTCCAGAGAATGTTTCCAGACAGTGCAATTGCAAAGAAATTTTCTTTGTCTGAGAGAAAATGTTCCTACCTGGTTTCATTTGGTCTAGCCCCATATTTCACTTCGTTACTGGAAGCTAAATTGTTCAAGAGAAATTTTGTCCTCCTGTTTGATGAAAGTATGAACAAATCATTTCAGCTGAAACAAATGGATTTCCATGTCAGATTTTGGGATGCTGATGTCATCAAAACAAATTATTTGACATCAAAATTTCTTGGCCATGCCACAGCTGTTGATATGCAATCTGCGTTTGAAGATGCAACGTCCACATTGAATTTGGCCTATTTGATACAGCTTTCGATGGATGGGCCGAATGTAAACTGGTCATTTCATGACAAAGTGAATGTTACTTGGTGAAAACTATGGCACAGAGTTACTGAATGTTGGCAGCTGTGGGTTACACAAAGTTCATGATGCTTGTAAAACAGCCATGGTTGCAGCAGGCTGGGGATTGGAGAAAGTGCTTAAATCCATGTATAGATTACTTGAAGACACTCCAGCCAGGCATGAGGATTATTTCAAAACGTCTCAGTGTACACAAGCACCTTTGAAGTTTTGTGCCCATAGATGGCTTGAAAATTCTAAAGTAGCACAGGGAGCTTTTGACATATTGCCGCATTTTAAGAAGTTCTGTGACTCTGCAGCAAAAAAGGAAATAACACAGCCACAAACCGAATCTTTTGAAACTGTTAGAACAGCAGTCAACAACGACATGTTTTTATCTTCTAAGTTGGCATTTTTTGTTTCTTTTAGTAAGCAGCTTGAGCCTTTCCTTCGGAAGTATCAGACTGATAATCCAATGGTTCCTTTCCTGTTTACAGATTTACATAATCTTACCTTTGCTGTTTTAAGGCGATTTGTAAAGAAGGAAATTATTGCTAATCTTTCCAGTACAAGTGATATTTTGAATTTTAGTGTGAATGACCCCCAGAATCATGTCACTGGTCATGCAGTAGATATTGGTTTTTGTGGCAGATTCAGTAATTAAGGATTTGAAGAGAGAGAGAAAAGTAACTGATCTTCAAATTCTGAATTTCAAGAATGATTGTAAATTAATAATGGTAGCATTTATGGAGAAATTTTTGGCCAAATCTCCACTGCAGTATTTATTAGTGAAAGATTTGGCCTGTCTTGATCCAAGCATAATTATTCAAGACAAAGCCAATGCAGCAAAGAAGCTGAAAAGAATTTTACAAACCTTGGTGAAATCAAGGAAATTTAATGCAACTGAATGTGACGCTGTTATTTCTGAATTTGTTACATTTATTGAGCAGTCGGCAGTCAATGGATCACTGTCTGCTTTTTCAAGGGAAACAGACAGACTTGATTCATTTTACCATGACCTGTTATCAGGCAGAAATGAGTTTCAAAATGTTTGGAGTGTTGTTCAAATGTTATTAATGTTGTCCCATGGACAAGCAACTGTTGAAAGGGGTTTTTCGGTAAATAAGCAGTGCCCACAGTAGATATATGTTGTATTTAGACAGTCAGAAGGAGAAGACTGAACACACAAAAAAAGCAGTAAACGAAAATTATTTGAAAGTGAACTGCAGACCCTAAAAAGAAGGAAACTTGCTTTAGAAAAAAGGATGTTAAAACCATCACTGATGCTGCTGATGAAAATGCTTTGCAGGCTGAACAACAGCGCAACATCTCCCTTATTTCTGTTTCAAACAGTTTACGGAAGACAGAGACAAGGAAGATTTAATTAAAATTGTTGACAAACAGATTGTCGAAAAACAGTTAGAGATCCAGAGACAGGAGTAGTTAAAAGCAATGGATGGTGTGTGTAAATATTGTATATTCAGTGATTAAGTATATTATGGACTATGTGTAAATATTTTATTTCAAGTGAGTCAGCTCGTGATTTAATGTGAGGTTATATTTATTTGTGTAGTTCAACTTTCATTTCTCTCATGTGTCTATGAAGGCAAGAATACATATGAAATATTAGCAAGCGTACATTATTGTGGTGAGTTTTCAACGTTATTTTTGTGTTTATGTTAAATATATTCCTGTTATGTTCATGCATGCATTTGTTTATGTATAAATAGCACACCATGAGTGCACTAAGAATGTTAAGTATTACCCCCGTGACGACCTTGAAAAAACTAAAGAGACCTTGAAAAGCCTTGAAATTGGTTGGTAAATTTGGCTATGAACCCTGCCTAAAGGTCTAGCCATGTATGTCCTATAGGTCTAGCCATGTATGTCCTAAAGGTCTATCCATGTATGTCCTATAGGTCTAGCCATGTATGTCCTATAGGTCTAGCCATGTATGTCCTAAAGGTCCAGCCATTGATGTCCTATAGGTCTAGCCATGTATGTCCTATAGGTCCAGCCATGTATGTCCTAAATGTCTAGCCATGTATGTCCTAAAGGTCTAGCCATGTATGTCCTAAAGGTCCAGCCATGTATGTCCTATAGGTCCAGCCATGCATGTCCTATAGGTCCAGCCATGCATGTCCTATAGGTCTAGCCATGCATGTCCTATAGGTCTAGCCATGTATGTCCTAAAGGTCCAGCCATGTATGTCCTAAAGGTCCAGCCATGTATGTCCTAAAGGTCCAGCCATGTATGTCCTAAAGGTCCAGCCATGTATGTCCTATAGGTCTAGCCATGTATGTCCTATAGGTCTAGCCATGTATGTCCTATAGGTCTAGCCATGTATGTCCTATAGGTCTAGCCATGTATGTCCTATAGGTCTAGCCATGTATGTCCTATAGGTCTAGCCATGTATGTCCTATAGGTCTAGCCATGTATGTCCTATAGGTCTAGCCATGTATGTCCTAAAGGTCTAGCCATGTATGTCCTAAAGGTCTAGCCATGTATGTCCTAAAGGTCTAGCCATGTATGTCCTATAGGTCTAGCCATGTATGTCCTATAGGTCTAGCCATGTATGTCCTATAGGTCTAGCCATGTATGTCCTATAGGTCTAGCCATGTATGTCCTAAAGGTCTAGCCATGTATGTCCTAAAGGTCTAGCCATGTATGTCCTATAGGTCTAGCCATGTATGTCCTATAGGTCCAGCCATGTATGTCCTAAAGGTCCAGCCATGTATGTCCTAAAGATGGATTTCCATGTCAGATTTTGGGATGCTGATGTCATCAAAACAAATTATTTGACATCAAAATTTCTTGGCCATGCCACAGCTGTTGATATGCAATCTGCGTTTGAAGATGCAACGTCCACATTGAATTCATGATGTTTTACCGTCATCCTCTGTGGCATCAACATCATCAACCACCACCATCAAACACACTCCAGACATCCTTTCTTTGGTGTGTAAGGAAGATTCTTTAAAAGCCGAGATTGTTTGGACTTTATTTTCAATCAATAGACATCACAGCTTTGTTTCGAACACAGGCATTAATACAATTTTCCAGAGAATGTTTCCAGACAGTGCAATTGCAAAGAAATTTTCTTTGCCTGAGAGAAAATGTTCCTACCTGGTTTCATTTGGTCTAGCCCCATATTTCACTTCGTTACTGGAAGCTAAATTGTTCAAGAGAAATTTTGTCCTCCTGTTTGATGAAAGTATGAACAAATCATTTCAGCTGAAACAAATGGATTTCCATGTCAGATTTTGGGATGCTGATGTCATCAAAACAAATTATTTGACATCAAAATTTCTTGGCCATGCCACAGCTGTTGATATGCAATCTGCGTTTGAAGATGCAACGTCCACATTGAATTTGGCCTAGGACAGTGATTAGAGGGTACTGGTTAGGGGGACAGTGATTAGGGGGTACTGGTTAGGGGGACAGTGATTAGAGGGTACTGGTTAGGTGGGGGGGGGGGCAGTGATTAGGGGGTACTGGTTAGGGGGACAGTGATTAGAGGGTACTGGTTAGGGGGACAGTGATTAGGGGGTACTGGTTAGGGGGGCAGTGATTAGAGGGTACTGGTTAGGGGGACTGTGATTAGGGGGTACTGGTTAGGTGGGGGGGGGCAGTGATTAGGGAGCACTGGTTAGGGGGGCAGTGATTAGATGGTACTGGTTAGGTGGGTGGGGGCAGTGATTAGGGGGTACTGGTTAGGTGGGGGGGGGGGCAGTGATTAGGGAGCACGGGCAGAATTAAGGGGGACTGGTTAGGGGGCATTGGTTAGGGGGGCAGGATTAAGGGGCACTGGTTAGGGAAGCAGTGGTTAGGAGGGCAGTTGGTGTGTTCTTTATTCTCCCTCTAAATGAGGCCCCTAAAACCCACCTAAACCTGAAATCTTTGATATCTGATAACAGTCCAGCAAAGTTTTTTTCCACGATGGACAGTAAAACCTCATTAACACAAATATGTTTAAAGAGAACACTTGAACACAATTTTGGTCCCAGCAGGGAGGTATTATTAGTTTTAGTCCCCATGGTTTAGCGTGAGTCTGATTTTTGGTCCCATGGGTATCTTGTTAGCAAGATTTCATTGTATTAGAATCATCCCACTTGTCTGACAGTACCGTAAGATACTGTCTCTGTGCACAGAATGGAGAACAAGCATAATATTGTTCTTTCATGCATCTAAAAGACACTAGATTGTAATTTTTTTTTTTTATAGCCAGCCAATACTAGTTTTAGATTATTGTAAATAAAATTGGTATTGTTGAATAAAAATGGTTGCTGTTTTGATTTGGCCTTTTCTGTGCGCATTTCTGTGATTCCATTTTGGAGGTGGTGGTGAGGGGGGGGGGGGGGGGAAGAGAGGATATCGCCACTGACCCCTAACAAGCTGTCGTAAAAGGCAGTTAACTAAAGGAGTATTTTGTCAAAGTCAGAGAGGTGAGGAACCAACAGTCTGCATAAGCTAGATTTGTAAAATGGATGTCTGTGCAAAACTTCAATTCTGGAACAAGACCAAAATCCAGAAGTGGACGAACATCCGGAACTTTCTGATGTTTGCACCTGGTGAATGAGAATAAGAAGAAGTTGAGACCTTGTAGCTCAGTGTTCAATAACAAAAAATTTTCAGGGTGTACATTTGATGTATGTTAATAGACCAAGAAACAGTGTTGTAGGCAGTCAAAACATGCCTTAGCTAGGATAATCACTGTCTGTACTGCCTATATTGAACTCGTTTGGGGTGGTCTAGGATGGGTCGGGGCTGAAGCCTGCATGTCTCATGCAGCCACCACAAACTGCAGCTTTGCATTTGGATTTTTGCCCCTGTCAGAAAACATCTCAATCCCTTATCAAAAAACGAACCCAGGTCTTGCGCATGAGAGTCCATCGCTGTTAACACTTCTCTCGTCACTTGATTAATAAGAAGTGAGAAATATCAAAGAAAAAGAATATTTGAATTTTGTGGCTGTGTGATCTTGGATGATAATGCTGAACCTTGACAGCTGATGACATGATAGCCTAAAGTGATGTCAGTGGTAGAAACTTTGCTTTTTGATTTACATAAAATCTGCACAAGGAAGGGAACTGGTCAGATTGCTGCTGTACCAGCATAAATAATTGCCACCATGTGTCCTTTGTTTCATGACAATACACTTTGTAAAATTATATTATTTGTGATTATCATAAATTGCCTGGAGAATAAAACACCATGTAATTGTTGAATTAATTGATGTGTCTGCACCACTTCCTGCTGTCCTTGTTGTCCTTGCTGTCCTTGTTGTCCTTGTTGTCCTTGTTGTCGCCGTTTAATTACATGTAGAGAAACAAAATGTGATTTACTACCATCATCGTCATCATCATCATCATGTGTCCGGCCAGGCTATATAGGTGCTTGGGTCTCTCCACAGATCTCGGTCCTTGGTATTTTGAATCAATTCCACTGATGACATTCTTCCATATCATCGCTCCAGACCATCAAGTATAGTCTCTTTTGGTCACCCTCTGCCTCTTCTATTGTTGATCTTTCCAGTCATCACAATGTTCTCCATGTCTCTCCTGATCACATGACCGTAGAACGCTGATTGCCTCTTTCTTATAGTTGCCTACTTGCCTTTTTCATATAGTTGTCTAGTCGCCTCTTTCTTATAGTTGTCTAGTCGCCTCTTTCATATAGTTGTCTAGTCACCTCTTTCTTATAGTTGTCTAGTCGCCTCTTTCTTATAGTTGTCTGGTTGCCTCTTTCTTATAGTTGTCTAGTTGCCTCTTTCTTATAGTTGTCTAGTCGCCTCTTTCTTATAGTTGTCTAGTCGCCTCTTTCTTATAGTTGTCTAGTCGCCTCTTTCTTATAGTTGTCTAGTGGCCTCTTTCTTATAGTTGTCCAGTTGCCTCTTTCTTATTGTTGTCTAGTTGCCTCTTTCTTATAGTTGTCTAGTTGCCTCTTTCCTATAGCTGTCTAGTCGCCTCTTTCTTATAGTTGTCTAATTGCCTCTTTCTTATTGTTGTCTAGTTGACTCTTTCTTATTGCTGTCTAATCGCCTCTTTCTTATAGTTGTCTAGTCGCCTCTTTCTTATAGTTGTCTACTTGCCTCTTTCTTATAGTTGTCTAGTTGCCTCTTTCTTATAGTTGTCTAGTTGCCTCTTTCTTATAGTTGTCTAGTTGCCTCTTTCTTATAGTTGTCTAGTTGTCTCTTTCTTATAGTTGTCTAGTTGCCTCTTTCTTATAGTTGTCTAGTTGCCTCTTCATTATAATTGTCTAGTTGCCTCTTTCTTATAGTTGTCTAGTTGACTCTTTCTTATAGTTGTCCAGTTGCCTCTTTCTTATAGTTGTCTAGTTGACTCCTTCTTATAGTTGTCTAGTTTCCTCTTTCTTATAGTTGTCTAGTTTCCTCTTTCTTAATGTTGTCTACAGTTTTCTAATTTTATTAGCCATCTTTAGCCATTTCCATGCAGTTGTTGTCTGTTGCTCTCTCTGTGGACGGTATCTGCAGAATGCGCCTTAGAAACCACATCTGCACAGCGTCTATGGGATATGCTGCCAGATCATGCCAGAGAAGCAAAGAATAGTACCACGGCATGTCACCAGACACTGAGATGGCTGCTGCATTGGAAGATGGAGCATAAATGTGTCAGACTGGTGTACGAGGATGTCGGTACAGACAAGTAGTGTTGTAAGATCTAAGGAAGATTAGTGTGAGAAGAATCCAGAACAAGTGTAGAAATGGCTGGGGTTCTGTTGGTGTTTGGTTGTGCCTTTAATAACGTAAGACATCGTACAGAAAGTTGATAGAAACTGTCTTAACCACTGATCTCCCGCCTGGGGGAAAGGGGGGGGGGGGGGGACTTTCATGGGGTGCTCCAAGCAGTTTTGAAATTGAGTGCACTTGTGCCTGTAACCTAGATGTTTAGCTTGAACAATCATGAAACTAAAACAAGTGTTGCCAGCCCGATGTGGAGAGGAGTGATCTGTGTTGCGCCTCATCAAACACAAGACCAAAAAAATAGCAATCACAGGGTTCGTAGTGGACCGGGAAATCGGGAAATTACCGGGATTTTTTTCCGTTGACCTTGAACCGGGAATTTTAGCTTATAAAAGACATTCCGACCTTAAAAAGCCGTGAATTTTGACCGCCGCAATGAGATCGTCGGAAGTCCTGCGATTTTCGGCAGTTCGGCTTTTTTTTCCGGCGATTTGGCTAGTTTCAGCTACTTTCGTTTTCAACGTTCACGATCGTTTCCGGTAAACGTTGAGCGGGCAATTGATCTCATTGTTCTCTTTGTCTGCTTTGTTTGCGTTGTGTCGTACGGAGGGACTTCGTCGTGCGTTTAAATATTTTACTCTACAGCCTACATCACAATGCCTGGATGTCGTTTTCAGCTCGGATGGTTAAACATCCCTGACTTTAAAAATTGGATAGCTGCGGGGATCAGCGAAAATCACGCAAAATGCAAGCTATGTAAAAAAGACATAGACTTGAAGTCAATGGGAAAAACCGCACTGCGTTCACACGCAAGTGGAAAAAAGCACCAAGAACTTGTCTCAGCCCAGACTGAGAACACCAGCATCACGTCTTTTGTTTCAGTAAAAGTAAGTAGTATTCACTTAATTTAGTTTTCTTAGTGTTAGAAATCGTTATCATTTATTATATAGCTTCAGTTACTTTCACTTTCTGCTAATTGCAATGATGCAATTTGATTATTACATTATTAATTTATTATTTTTTTAGTTATAATAATTATTCTTTTGATTATGAATGTAAAGCTAAAGCGGATCAGTATCTTTACTTTTACGCTTCACTTCATGTCATTGATGTTATAAATTAAAATACGTGCTAGATTTAAATCAGCTTGTTTATCATAGTCATTAGTATTAGTGCTTCAAACAAACAAAAAATAACTTAAAAATAAAAATATATTTTATAGCACTGCAGACTGCTATTTATTCTGTCAAGTGTAATCCTTTTTTCCTTGAATAGTTTATACTGTAAAAAAAATATGTGGTGTTCTGTTTGCCCCAGACATAAAATAAAGGTACACAAAATTTATTAGTGAATTGTTGTTACTGCTATAATCAGTGATATATGAATTTTGTTGTTCATATAAAAAACAAAGTTGACACCAATATCGGCTTCAGCACCACTGATGAACCATCATCACTTGTCTTGTACCTACGTACACTCTTGCTTTGTCTTTTATGGTATGGTATTCATAGCAGAGTGAATAGTATTTTTTTCTTTTTCTTCGCCTGTTACCTCCATTTTCTTTCCATTCTTAAAGTTAAATAATTTTAATTTAAGGTAAATAATAAATGCCTAATATACTTCAGCTTCTGTTTTAACCACGCATGGAACATAACTGAGTCAATTTTAAATGTAAACTAAAATAAAATTATTATGTTATATTCATGCATGTTTGCATAATTGCCAGAAATGTTTAAATATAAGTATTATATTTTCAGAATAAAATTCATGATGTTTTACCGTCATCCTCTGTGGCATCAACATCATCAACCACCACCATCAAACACACTCCAGACATCCTTTCTTTGGTGTGTAAGGAAGATTCTTTAAAAGCTGAAATTGTTTGGACTTTATTTTCAATCAATAGACATCACAGCTTTGTTTCGAACACAGGCATTAATACAATTTTCCAGAGAATGTTTCCAGACAGTTCAATTGCAAAGAAATTTTCTTTGTCTGAGAGAAAATGTTCCTACCTGGTTTCATTTGGTCTAGTCCCATATTTCACTTCGTTACTGGAAGCTAAATTGTTCAAGAGAAATTTTGTCCTCCTGTTTGATGAAAGTATGAACAAATCATTTCAGCTGAAACAAATGGATTTCCATGTCAGATTTTGGGATGCTGATGTCATCAAAACAAATTATTTGACATCAAAATTTCTTGGCCATGCCACAGCTGTTGATATGCAATCTGCGTTTGAAGATGCAACGTCCACATTGAATTTGGCCTATTTGATACAGCTTTCGATGGATGGGCCGAATGTAAACTGGTCATTTCATGACAAAGTGAATGTTACTTGGTGAAAACTATGGCACAGAGTTACTGAATGTTGGCAGCTGTGGGTTACACAAAGTTCATGATGCTTGTAAAACAGCCATGGTTGCAGCAGGCTGGGATTGGAGAAAGTGCTTAAATCCATGTATAGATTACTTGAAGACACTCCAGCCAGGCATGAGGATTATTTCAAAACGTCTCAGTGTACACAAGCACCTTTGAAGTTTTGTGCCCATAGATGGCTTGAAAATTCTAAAGTAGCACAGGGAGCTTTTGACATATTGCCGCATTTTAAGAAGTTCTGTGACTCTGCAGCAAAAAAGGAAATAACACAGCCACAAACCGAATCTTTTGAAACTGTTAGAACAGCAGTCAACAACGACATGTTTTTATCTTCTAAGTTGGCATTTTTTGTTTCTTTTAGTAAGCAGCTTGAGCCTTTCCTTCGGAAGTATCAGACTGATAATCCAATGGTTTCCTTTCCTGTTTACAGATTTACATAATCTTACCTTTGCTGTTTTAAGGCGA